>JAYESA010000014.1:10341246-10721246 GCA_036927795.1 Iris macrosiphon
GGTTGGTTCTATTAATCAACTCATTGAAAATTGGATAAAAGAATTATACCACCCAAAAGAGTTGATAATTGGATAATAGAATTTGACCACCCAAAGAGAGAAAGGAATCAATAATTCTTCTCATTCCAATTCAATGAATCCTAAAATATGAAAACTTTGAGAACAATTTAGTAATTAGGACGTCAGTGGAAGAGTGACCCTACTCCATAATTCCTATACAAATATCCTATGGAAACTCTTTGAATTCCTAATTTTTAAAACTCAGACCATGAAATAGTGTTGGATGAAACTCATCTGATTCTTTATTTTCTGAACCGACCGAAAATTTCTATAGAAGTCTGCGTTTGATTGGACATTTTTTCCGTAGAAAATATTTTCATCACAAATTTTTCACCAATGTATAGTGTTTGATAGCTTAGGCCATCTCCAATGGGAGTTTCTATCTTCCCAATTTATATGGTAGGAATTTTTTTTATAAAAAGAACTTCTAGAATGCTCTTTGTTATTTTCATTCGGGATTAGTGCTAATAAGCATATGCCAAAGCTTTAACATCAAAATACTGAAAAGTTTATTCTTTCCTCTTGGAATTTTGTTCTTCTTCTAGTCTCTACAGAATGCTACCACAACTACTTAAATAGGAAAATAACCCTCAGAAGGTGGTAACCATGCATCTACTAAATATGTGGACGAAAGACCGAAGAAGAACTCCTTATTAAGTGGGGCGGTTACCATAAGTAACTCTCTATAAATAAGACAGTTACTGAATTGAACAGCTCTTGCTCAACAAAATCGTGGTGTTGAGACAACAACTATTTCGTATCTCCACATAAGTAGCTCTGCGAAATCAAAACATGCCCGCAAAAGCCGCAAAGCCCGAGGACTGCAGTACCCGAGTCCGACTCCAAAGGGATTTCTCTACGAGCGTTGCCTAAGTTCGAGTCTTAGCTTCAAAGGAATTTTTGCATGAAATAAGTGACAAAACAAATGCTTGTTGTAGGATTTGAACCTAGGAGACTAGAAAAGAAAATCACCATAAAACCACTTGAGCTAACACACCTCATATGTAGAATAGAATAAATAATAGCTTAAATATTGAAATACACACACTTGGGGGTTGCCTACGCATGGAATGGTAGGACCGGGTCACTAATAACCAAATTTAAATAAACCCCATCATCTATTACATGAACATATTAATCTTACATCCACACATATATACTAGCACAATTTGTAATTCTATGAACATATTAGTCTTACATATCCACAGGATAAATATGTTAACAAGCAAAAGAAATTAAAATTCATCCACTTTATCCCATAAATTAAAATCAATAATATTTTATCATGTTGTCACAAAAAATATATTTTATAAATAAAAAGGAGTTATCCCAATAAATATATATTTCTACTCATTAATGGCAGAAGAAACAAATCTTCATGCAAATAACAAAATTACATTATCGTATCCAAGGGTTTGAATTTGAACTTTACTCAATTATAACTATATATTCAATGTATGATGTCGAAGAATGGAAATTCAATTCGACCAACCAAACTACAAAACCATTTTGATAAAATCTCACATTACAATATAAAATTTTATGTTTTCGCAAATGAAAAATTGTTAAATATTTTGTCCAGAGATATCACAAGTCTGGGTTTCGTTAGGTCCGGTTAGCAAGTTATGGATTTATAATTCCTACAAATTCAAGTTTTAAAATTGTGCCCTATTCGTATTGTGTACAAGATTTTGGTCCAATGTAATCATAAGTGGAGCTATACATGGGCACAAATTTTTTTTTGATTTTGTTTTCTTAGTTATATGTTATTCTCTTGTTTGGATTTCAAGTATTAAACAATTAAGTGATAAATAAATTCTTAAAAAATATTATTTTAGATGGTACGATACTAATGTTCTCGTGTCATTCAAGCTATATATAAAATTCAATCCCTCCCTAATTTTAGATGCAAGCTTCGCCATTGAATGTAGTAATCTACGTATAGATCATAAAAACCAATTTTACTGTAAAACTAGGTCGTGCCTAGATCAATTCAGATTACCACGCTACAATCTATACAATATTAATTGAAATTAACGTGAAAAGAAAGTAATAGTCAAATAGAATTAATGTGGTCACATAATCGTTCGCTATCAGAGAATTCTGATTTACTCTTGTTGGGCGCATGATTGTGCCCTACATCCTATCCCATGCGCCATGCATCCCATGTGTCTATCTTGTTGGGCGCATAATTTTGCTATATATCCCATGAGCCCTGCATCACATGCCTCCTGCATGCGCCATGCATCCTATGCGCCCTGCATTCCATGCGTCCTGTATGCGCCCTGCATCCTATGCGTTTTGTATGCGCCCTGCATCCCATGCGCCTTGCATCCATAGGTCCTACATGTAACCTGCATTCCTTGCGTTTTGTATTCCTTATATTTTATGCATGCGTCCAGATCGCATATGCGGCCAATATTTCCATGCGCATGGTTTTATTATGCGCTCCTTCCATTTTTGCTTGGGATATTTATTTGTGTACTATATAGTTGGATGATGTTCTCTTACAATTTAAAACATCTTCTAACTCTCAAGAAACCGTGGAAATTGTTGTGTATGTTAACCTATTGCATTTGGCATCAGGCAATCGAGTGTGAGTATTGCCCAATGTATCACGTATCGTGGATACGATAAGTTCGCTAGTGATAACTCGTGAATAGCTCGTACCCGTAACTCGTCATCCTAGGAAGTTTTTCGAGGGTCCACGAATCGAGAACTTGAAATAATTTGGTAATAATTAGACAAAATAAGATTTACCTAGATCATTGGGAGGAAAGAATATTGCGCTACCGGCTAACCCGATCTCCAAGGGCCCCATGAGGCATGGGCCAACCCTGCTAGGCAAGGGCCCCATGACCTACCAAGTTTACATATGCCACGGTACATATAAGACTTTGTAATGTACCATAGTAGTCATATAACTTGTTGCATAATGTGGTTACAAGATCTGTGATGTGCTGCGGCACTTATAAAACAATTATATATATATATATATATATATATATATATATATATATATATATATATATATATATATCAGTTTATGTTCACAATACAAGTTTATATGCAATGTTCTGTTATAATATAAGTTTACATTCAATTTTATGCCATTAGATAAATTTATTATTTTAAGATCAAGTTTATGTTTATCTGTGACAAGTTACAAGTTATGTTTTGTGTAATGTGACTAATTCAATTACAAGCGTATCATTGGCCATCCGGGTTGACTGCAGTGCCGGTGGTAGCGATATTCTTCAAAATATGCATTTGTTAGTAACTAGGTTTGTGATAACCCTAGTTAGTTAATTATAGCAAGCCGTAGGCATGTTTGGCCGTGATATGTTGTTTGCCTTATTTGACAAGATTGCCCTGTTATATTCTATTTTTCTTTCGGTGCGTGGTTAGAGTGCAAAGTTCTGCTCGGGTGAAGGTATGCAACCCGGATCCTTGTTTGGTTTAAGGGTTGTGGTCCTGATCCAGTCCTTATAGTTATTTTACCGAGACAAGTACATTGGTACCGTACAAGTCTTGACCCATATTTATTTTTATATAGGTCTCTTTTCTGCTAATGTTATGATGTGTTTTGTCTACCACCTTGAGCTTCTTTGTGGTACTTGTTGCTTAGGGTTCTGACCTTACTGGTTTTGTTTAGCCAGATTTACCCGAAGAGAACCAGGATCCTCCATATTTCCAGCAAGATGGCTCGCACTCGTAGGACTGCGGCCGAAGCTCGCGAGTAGGTTTCCTTCTTCCACCCCTCGTTTTGATTTCTCGATTTGTGGTGACAACAAGGGGGCAGAGTTAGCTCCTTATATTTTTGAGACTACGATCAACATGATATATATATATATATATGTTAGACCATGGCTGGTATATTTGATCATGTATAATTATACTCTCTAGTGCAACATTTTGTATTCACTAGCTTCATGATCATATGTGGTATGTATTTTAGGACGCCTCATTAAATTTATGTGTGATATACTCTTGAAATTGTTGTTGATGGATTGAGATATTAGGATTTGTCGGTCTTAGGACTGACGTCATAGCATGCTAGAGTCCACCAATTTTCTTCTAGACAACCTTAGTATATTGCGGCTTACTTTGGTATTCTGCATGGTATGGTTGGTCATGTCAGTCCTCGTATTTACGTAGTATTCTGGGAGCGGGACGTGAAATACTGAAAATTTATTCTTTCCTCTTGGAATTTTGTTCTTCTTTCTAGTCTCTACGTAGTGCTACAATAACAACTTAAATAGGAAAATAATCCTCTGAAGGTGGTAACCATGCATCCACTAAATATGTGAACGAAAGACCGAAAAAGAACTCCTTATTAAGTGGGACGATTACCATAAGTAACTCTCTATAAATAAGACAGTTACTCAATTGAACAACTCTTGCTACAACAAAATCGTGGTGTTGAGATAGCAGCTGCTTCGCATCTCCACATAAGTAGCTCTGCGAAATCAAAACATGCCTACAAAAGCCGCAAAGCCCGTGGAACTGCAGTACCTAAGTCCGACTCCAAAGGGATTTCTCTATGAGCGTTGCCTAAGTCCGAGTCTTAGCTTCAAAGGAATTTTTTCATAAAATAAGTGAAAAAACAAATGCTTGTTGTGGGATTTGAACCTTGCATACTAGAAAAGAAAATCACCATACAACCACTTGAGCTAACACACCTCATATGTAGAATACAATAAATAATAGTTTAAATATTGAAATACACACACTTGGGGGTTGCCTCCGCATGTAATGGTAGGACCGGGTCACTAATAACCAAATTTAAATAAACCCCATCTATCTATTACATGAACATTTCAATCTTACATCCACAAATATATACTAGTACAATTTGCAATTCTATGAACATATCAATCTTACATCCACGGGATAAATATGTTAACAAGCAAAAGAAATTAAAATTCATCCACTTTATCCCATAAATTAAAATCAATAATATTTTATCATGTTGTCACAAAAAATATATTTTATAAATAAAAAGTAGTTATCTCAATAAATATATATTTCTACTCACTAATGGCAGAAGAAACAAATCTTCATGCAAATAGCAAAATTACATTATCCTATCCAAGGGTTTGAATTTGAACTTTACTCAATTATAATTGCATATTCATTGAATGATGTTGAAGAATGGAAATTCAATTCGACTAACCAAACTACAAAACCATTTTGATAAAATCTCACATTACAATACAAAATTTTATCTTTTCGCAAATTAAAAATTGTTAAATATTTTGTCTATAGATATCATAAGTCGGGTTTCGTTAGGTCCGGTTAGCACTAGTTATGGATTTGTAATTCCTACAAATTCAAGTTTTATATTGAGCAATATTCGTATTCTGTATAAGTTTTTGGTCCAATGTGATTAGGTGGGCTATACATGGACACCGAAATTTTTTTATTTTATTTTAAATGTTTTTTTAGTTATATTTTATTCTCTTGTTTGGATTTGAAGTAGTAAACAATTAAGTGATAAATAAATTATCAAAAAAATATTATTTTAGACGGTACGATACTAGTGTTCTTGTGTCATTCAAGCTATATATAAAATTCAATCCCTCCCTAATTTTAGATGCAAGCTTCGCCATTGAATGTAGTAATATACGTATAGATCATAACAACCAATCTCACTATAAAACTGGGTCGTGCCTAGATCAATTCAGATTACCACGCTACAATCTAATCAAAATTAATTGAAATTAACGTGAAAAGAAAGTAGTAGTCAAATAGAATTAATGTGGTCACGTAACCTTTCGCTATCAGAGAATTCTGATTTACTCTTGTGGTCATTGGACCTTACCCAACCGAAAATGATCTAGAACACTAGGCGAGTCTAGATTCTCAGATATAAATAATAAAATAATAGTTCCACTAAGATGAAATTATGTCCTAGTAAATAATTTTTACCATCTCGTGAGTATTCTTTTTTTTTTTTGGCCATTTAATCAACTCATTGATAATTGGATAATAGAATTCTACCACCCAAAATAGAGAAGGGAATCAATGATTCTTCTCATTCCAATTCAGTGAACCCTAACGTATGAAAAATTCAAGAGCATTTTCGTAATTAGGATGTCAGTGGAAGACCCATTTCACGATTCTCAGTCACACGTGGCACCGCTCTTATAGTCTCACATGGCAAAAATGTGACCCTACTCCATTATTCCTATACAAATATCCTATGAAAACTCTTTGAGTTCCTAATTTTTAAAACTTGACCATGAAATAGTGTTGGATGAAACTCATCTGATTCTTTATTTTCTGAACAGACTAAAAAATTTCTGTAAAAAGCTGTGTTTGATTGGGCTTTAGAGAATATTTTTATCATAAATTTTTCACGTTTGATAGTTTATATTTTTTTATAAAATTTTTAAAATATATATCATTTTTTATATTTTTCTTCGACATAGTAGAAAATGAAACTAACCAAACCCATAGGAGAATATCATTTTATATGAAAAATAAATTTTTTTTTTTTTGGAAAATAACGACAATCAAACATCAAAATTATTCCGTAAAATTAATTTATTTTCCACCTTGTGGCTGTGTTTAATTGGTCTTTTCTTTTTTCCATGAAAAATATTTTCATCACAAAGTTTGCACAAATGTGTAGTGTTTGATAGCATATATTTTTCACGAAATTATTTAAAAAAAATTGTCATTTTTCATATTTTCCTCCAACTAGTAGAAAATGAAATGGACCCAACCCATAGCTTCATAGAAAATAACTATTTTTCGTGAAAAATAATGACAATCAAACACCCAACCAAATTAAGTTTTTCATAAAAACTTATTTTATTTTCCCAAAAAAAAAATTGCAATCAAATAACGCCACTATAAAAAATAAATTCAAATTTCTATAAAAAAGAATCTATTAAAATAATTCCCTAAAATTAATTTATTTTCCACCTCGCGTTTAATATTTTCCATGGAATTATGTGGAAAAGAAATTAATTTCATGGGATTATTTTTCTAGGAAAAAAATTCCATGGAATTAATTTTTTTTTTTTATGGAAAACTTAATTTGGTGTTTGATTGCCATTATTTTTCTATTGGTTGGACAAGTTTATTTTCCATCATTTTGAAGGAAAATATAAAAATAAATAATTTTTTGGAAAATAATTACATAAAAAATATAAGCTATCAAATACTACAATTCGTAATATAAGATATCAAATACTACAATTCGTAAAAAATGGTAGAAAATAGGAAATATTTTACATGGAAAAAAAAAAAAAAAAACCAATCAAACCAAGAGAAAAATTGCTTCGCTATAGTAGAATCCACCTGTCACATGTATATAACTAGTTATTTGAATTCTTAATCAGAATTTTTTTTCTGTAGTGGAATTAATCACTATAATACCAACATGCCATCTCCATTATTTCCTCCCCCGCTCCTTCTTCGTTCTTCGTCCTTCTTCTTGTTTTTTCCGATGATGGCGATCGGCGGGGCCGAGGAGGAGGAGGAGGAGGTGGAGGTGGAGGCTTGGCCGGCGGCGCCGTTTCTGGTAAAAACGTACGAGATGGTGGACGACCCGACGACGGACGGGGTGGTGTCGTGGGCCCCATGGAGCAACGGCAGCTTCGTGGTGTGGAAGCCGGCGGACTTCTCCAGGGACCTGCTCCCGGCCTACTTCAAGCACAACAACTTCTCCAGCTTCGTCCGCCAGCTCAATACTTACGTATTCCCCTCGGCCTCTCTCTTCACTTTTCTATAAGATGATGATGATGATGATGATGATTTATTTATTTTAGGTTTAATTGTTTGCTAAATATGTTTGTTCCTTGATGTGAATGTGTGAAATTTGGGGTTTTGGTGTCGCCGGTGAGCAATGGTGGAACGAGAAATTCGAACTTGGGTGGGCTGGGGTGGGGTGGGCTGGGATGGAAACTGACTCGTACGGAAAAAAACTTTGGGTATCAGATAAGTTCCGAAATTTGTGTTTGGGTCCCTATAATATATATAATTAGTGTTTGGGTTCAAAAATGTCACTAATGTCTCAAAAGTGTCACCAAAAGTGTACCAAAAGTGTCACTAATTATTTTTGGTGATCCTTTTGAGACCCAACTACTAATTATGTATATTATGGAGACCCAGACACAAATTTCGGAACTTATCTGAGACCCAAAGTCTAAATATCCAAAAAGAAAACATATGGAAAAAAAGCAATTTTTTTTGGGTGGGCTGGAGCCCACCCCAGCCTAGACGTGCTTCCGCTCTTGACCTGGATGAGAGTAGATTCATGAGGTACGATATTAGACTTGATCCATAGAACTTAAAAAAGGAAAATATCTTATTAAGTCCAAGTTCAATCCCAATTCTCTATAACTCTTGTTCCCACCTTCTTATATGATATCCGAGCCGTGGGACTAAACTTTCCATACAACTCCTTCTAGAATCTAGATCGTCACCATAGTAGAAACCTTAACCGGATGCGAGATACAACCTAACAACCTCTACCTTGGCTCGTATCCGGGTGATCCCAAGCAACCAAGACGTCCAACCTATTGCCATATCGCCATTCGGACACGGAGTTGAACCGACACATTTACCAAACCGCACTACTACAGGATGCGAACCACACATTCTTGCTCCACCTTGGACGTGATAGCTAGACCAATCTTTGAAGCCAAAGTGCACCATTATTGAGTGCGAACAGGACGTCGTCTTACTTTACCTTAGGAGCCAAATCGTATAATCTCGACATTCAACCTACTAGTCTAGGAGCCAACTTGGGAGGAGTCAAGTTGATTATGATTATACATACTTATAGGTACTAAACACGCGTTAAAAGAATCCGTTTTGAAGCAACTGAAGTGCTCAATGAACCCGATTTATAACCTTGGGCTATAATACCAATTTGTTACGAAAATACGGTGAGGCCCAATTAAGAGTTGATTCATGAGGTATGATATTAGACTTATTAGCTCAAATAACTTTTAAAAAAAATCTTATTAAGTCCATGACCAATCTTAATTATTTATACCTTATGTTCCAACTTTCTATCCGATGTAGTACTAAAGTTTTCATACGACTCCTTGTATATCGTCACGAAACTTCAACACTTAACCGGATGCGAGATACAACCCAACAACCTCCACCTTAGCTCGGGTGATCCCAATCAACCAAGAGATCCAACATATTGTCATCTCACTGTTGGTGCTTTAAAAAGTTGGCATGTGGACAGACTAAGCCTAGCCATGCTTGTGAGAGAAAAATGGTCATTTCAGCCATCAAAGTCTAGCACAGACTAAAAGTAGCCTTGAAGGTAGATCTGCTCAGCTCCGTTGAGCAAAAGCCGAAACAAAGTTTCCGTCTTAGCTATTGAGTGACACAATCTATTTCCACACCATTGTAGGTTGCTGGTTCTGCGCCACTGAGCGTTGCTGTTGGTTCCGCGCCGTTGTGTGCCTAACCAACTGAGTGGTTGTTGAGGACCCTTACGTCCTTAGTTGTGTACAAGGTGTAACAACCCATGTTTTTGATGGGTTGTTGTCCACCATGTTAATAAGCCATTATGGCTTGAACTTCTGTGAGAAGTGGGAGAACGTGCGTGGTTTTTCCACTATTAGCGATTGACCCATTGCTAGCCTCGTGAATTTTGTGATGTAGCTTTGTGGAAGGTTGTCAAACTGTCAATTAAATTGTTACATAAGGCTTACCCTCTATAAATAGTCCATGGTGAAGCTAAATCATAGTCTTCTTTCAGGGTCTTTTTTCTAAGAACTTTAGTCTATACGTATAAAGGGAAGACTCTTCCTTGGGTAATAACTATTTGGTTGCAACAAGGGTTCGGTCCTAAGCGACCCCAATCTCTTCCAAGCCACGTTGGCTATAAGCTTCCCCATAGAAGCCCCATAAAAGAGTGCTCATCGTTCATAGTTCGATAACAAGCTTTCGACGTCTTGAAGTTCCGAAGAATCTGAGAAGAATTCATTGCCATCGAGAAGAAGCCCCAATCTTGGATTCAGATTGTCAATGGAACAAAGTGATTGCACGTCGACCAGACTTTCATCATCACACTTTTCCAGAATTCTGGAATAGTTGTAGATTTTCTTTTGTAAGTTTTAGTTGAAAATTGTAATAATGTATTTACGTCAAGTTTTATAAATTTTTCTTTCATTATTTTCAACGGAGGACACTTGTCATTCGGGCATCGAGTTAAACCGACACGTTAACTAAACCACCCCATATTGGGTGCGAACCGCATGTCTTGCTGCACCTTGGACCCGACAACTAGACCTATCTTTGAAGCCAAATCGCAACACTACCAAGTGCGAACCAACCTACGTCTTACTCCACCTTATGAGCTAAACCGTATAATCCCGACATTCCACCTACTAGGAGCCAGCTTGGAAGGACTAAGGAGTCAAGTTGATTCTGATTATACATACTAGATAAGTGTCAACACAATTTGTCTCAAAGCAACTGAAGCACTCAATCAGCCTGACTTGTAACCTTGGGCTATGATACCAATTTATTATGAAAATGCGGTAGACTCGGACAAGAGTTAATCCATTTGGTATTATATTTGACTTGGCCTATATAACTTAAAAGAGAAATCCCTTATTAAGTCTAGGACAAAATCCCAATTATTTATCTCATGTTTCCACTTTCTATCCTAGGACTAAAGTTTCCATACAACTCTCCTTGTATATAGTCACCACACTTTGAATGCTTAACCGGATGCGAGATACATCCCAACAACCACTACCACAGCTCATATCTGGGTGATCCCGAACAAGAAGTAGATCCAACATATTCTCATCCCGAACAACAAGTAGATCCAACATATTTATCATCTATAATGAACAAATTTGTTTGAGTTAGGGTGGAGATGGAGTGCGGTAAAGATGGAGGTTGCTGTGAATGAAGATGGTAGTGAAGAAGAAGTCTTCCTCTGCAGGTGGGTTGAAAACGATGTGGAGGAAGATAATTTTTGGAGAAGAAGAGCAGGCTGATGTTCTCTTGATGGTAAGCTAGAAAGGAAGTTTGATAGAAGGATTATAGAGGTTTGTTGGTTGCTGTGATGTAATGATAGGGAAAGGGACATTGTTCTCGGTTTGTAGTAGTTGGTAGAGAGAATAAAAGAAGAAATTTGAGATTGGGGATGGGTTGGGGTTTTGGTAGAGAAGATGGTGTTTGGGTTGGGATCACCCTAGTTCTGAGACCATGTTATATATAGGCTACCTTTTAGAAATATTGAGAATCCATTCCTTAGACTCAAGGCCAACTATGCATAGGGAGTGACAATGGGAGAGCTATCTAGCCAATGTGGTATCAAAGAAGAGATTGACCTAATAACATAGAGATAAAAACTATATAATGACACCATTCTTAACAATTTATAGAAGATCTTTGAGCACACTGCCAAAGAGCAGAATTTAAAAGTCAATTCATCCTTACACAGGAATTTTGTCAATGTGCTTGGAGTTCATCTATTACCACCTTTATCCATATAATCTGTAAAACTTTACTTCTCTTGGACGTTTTTGTGCTCTAGATTGTTCTTTTCTTTACTGCCTTCATACTATTTAACAGGGATTCAAGAAGCTATATAGTGATCACTGGGAATTTGCAAATGAGGGATTCGTAAGAGGCCAAAAACATCTGCTGAAGAGCATCAATAGAAAAAAAAGCTCCAAAGCACATAGTCAGCAGCAGATGCCTCTTGTACAGAATGCCTCCGGGTCGACTTGTATTGAAGTGGGAAACTTTGGTTTAGAAGAAGAGATTGGCAGGCTTAAAAAAGACAAGGAAGTCCTCATGCAAGAGCTGATTGAACTGAAGCAGCAGCAGCAGACCACGAATCAGCAGCTCCAGAATGTAGGGCAGCAGCTTCAACGAATGGAGCTGCGGCAACAACAGATGTTGTCGTTCCTGACAAAGTCAATGAACAGCCCTGGATTCCTATCTCAATTTGTGCAACAAAATGACAATAATAGTTATACTATTGGAGTGAACAAGAAAAGGAGGTTACCAGGGCAGAATTCTTCTCCAGATGGGCAAATTATACAGTATCAACCCATGATGAATGAAGCGACCGAAGCAAGGGTGACACAGATAAAACAGTTTGGTACATCTCAGGTTGATCCTATGAGCAGTTCTTCTAGTCTCTTGACGGAAAGTATATTTTCAAAACCGGAAACATTTAGCTCTTCGAGTTGGAATTCAGGAGTTACCCTGGCAGAAGGCCCTCTGATCTATTGGATTTCACCATCTATGCCCACAAGCTCTGGCTATTCTGCGACAGTCTCCTTGTCTTCAACTGTAGCTGATGAGACCCAGTCGGCTGTTGGTGCAACAAATGTGTTCGGTGCTGCTGAACCTTCAGATATCAGTTTTCTATCTGCAGTTCCACCAGCTATTCCTTGTGAGTTTTCTGAAACACACAATTTCCATGAAAATATTCTTGATATTCCGAATCAGAACTTTGTTTTGCGCAACAAAGAGATTGATTGTACTGACAGCTCCAACCTAATGGGATTGGATGAGGTGGTGGCGGACCTGGCATTGCCCATAGAGGTAGCAAATTTAACTCCTGATTCTAAAATGTTTGAAGATAATGGGAGTCAGCGATCTTTCTGGGAACAAGTTTTTAATGCGAGTTCACTCTCTGGGGAGACACAGGGTGATTCGAGCGCACTGAAAGCTTTGGGGATGCATCAGCCAGATCTGCAGAATGGCTGGGATAATATTCAGAGTATGGACAATCTCACAGAGCAAATTGGGCTTCTTGCCTCAAATTACAGGGGGTGATATATATATCTATATATGCTGTTTTTTTACTAGTTAATCTATGAATTAATAGTATATTAGTAGCATTGACTATTTAGAGATTCTTTGCACTTGATTGCCTGCAATTAAAGTATTAAACTAGGTTTTATTCTCACAAGGCAAGTGCGAGTACTAATCTGTTAACTTAATAGTAGTTTCATGTGGCTTTGGATGTGGTTGATCCTTTCCTGTGTGAAGCAAAATTTTGTTTTAGAAACATTTAGATATTTTTTTCTCCACTTGCATTTCATAATTATTGCACTTATTTATATGGATAAAATCCTAAGAAGCACAGACACTTCAATACTCAGTGTTGTGTCCACGCCGAGTTTTCTGATGCATATTAGACATGATATGGACTCTCAAAATACACTAGGACACCAAAATTGGTGCGGTAACTAGTAACACTAGGAAACTCTTCATAAGTAATCATATGTATTTTCTATAAGGGGCGAATGGAAGACAGAGTATATAATATATACTGATGATAAAGTGGTTGGTTTTTCATTTCTAGAAGAAATCTGTTCTTGGGGAAGAGTTTCTACTTGGTAGTAGCCTTGTTTTGTTTCTAATGCCTAATACTAAGTTTTGTAAGGAATGTTCATTATATACTTATTTTGAATGGAAAGCCTCAAACCCTGTTGCTTTTGGTGGTTTTAGGCTAATACATTAAATCACCGAAAAGGGACCCATTCATCAAATGGTCATACTTGTCTTTTTTTGAACTCTATTGGTCTTTATTTGAACTTCTGGGGACTTGTTTGAAATTACCATATTTTGTCTCTTTCAACTATTGTGTCACATGATTAAAAAAATGGATCTCTGAAAACAGAGAAGAGGCATGATTTAGAAAATAGGTCCACCGGTTATTCCTAATTTTTTATGGGACCGAGACAATGGATGTTATAACATGATACATAAAAGATGTGCTTAATGGCCGTCACTGGAGAATCAAAGGTCATATGTGTGGTTTGTTTATGGGTGCAGGACTCATTCTTATCACATAAAGATATTCTTGAGAGTGGATTATGTATATGGGCCTCACACAACTCTCAAGCATGTGGGATGCTATAGGATTTGGAGAGGAGGCAGGACCGGAGACTATCATAGGCGCTGGAGCTGAAAAGGATTCTTTTCCAACTTTGTCCTCAACTGGTCGGGCACAAAGACCCATTTGTTGAGAGGATGGTTGAAAGAGAGAATGTAGGTTCATGCTCCATGGAAGAATTCTAGAGGAACTTTAGAAGGGCGATTCCAAAGGGGCGCACATCTGCACAAGAAAATCCGGCCTCATAAATTTAATGCTGACAGAGATCTTTGGATGCCCTTGTTAGGACTAATGGAGTATAGTTTAAAGGCAAAGCATGGGAGGAGTGCACCAAAATGAACATGGAATTTAGAGATGTGTAGGTACACAGACTAGCCAATATAACCGTGGGGATGAGCCTTGATTGAACTAAATGGAAAAAATGGATCCTTGAAGACATCTAAAAAAAATGTCTTAAAGACTGTTTTGTTGCTATTATTGTTGAAGAATGAAGTTGACATGGAGGTGAAACACATTTATGGAATATATGAAAAATATAGGACAATTTGGTACGAGATATTAGACCCAAACCTGCCTCGCCAAAGTTCTCGACTGGACCACTTGGTTTCCAAAAGGAGTAGAGCCAAATACACAATAGATTCAGGAGGTGGATGATGAAGAAAAAAGTTTTTTTCCCTATAAAAATAAGATTCATAGCTTGTTTTAGTTATAGCTACACAGTTGAATTCACTTGCCATCCGACTACACTTAACTGGCAGAGATCAAATATGTTGATGCAGGAACACCTAGTTTACTGGTTACAGCCGAGAGCTACAGTGCTTGCTGTAGCTGGTTTTTTACCATTAAAGGTGATTGTCCTTAGCAATAAGTTTTCAGTAGATAAAAGCAAATCTTGTTTGTCATTTCTTAAGATTAATCAAGTGATCAAGATATGAGGCCTTAAGACTTGAGGAGTGATCATATCGGTCCCATACAACATGGATTTTCCTTATACATAAACTGTTGTTCTAAGAAAATGCTACTTTATTTCTCTTTAGTAAATCATGATTCTATTTGGCAACGAGAATGGGGAGAAGAATTGTATCGAATGCCAGTGCACTTTATTGCTGTAAGATGAAGCTCAAGCATTAAAGAAAGTACTTAGCAATATGGTGAGTGAATAACTACTTGATTACCCTTGATGAAGTTTTTCATATATGAAGTATATTTGGAGATTGACAGAACAAGGTTTCTGCTACAACTTTGTAAGCACACCGCGGAATGTGAGATTCTGATGACGAGCCAGTGAAGCAAAAGATAAAGCATCATTTTGGGAGAAATTTTCCAAAGCAATATGTTGATTACAACTGTACGGAAAAAGATCCGTCTTGTCAAACATCACAAGTATCCTCTCCACTTAAGTTGCATTGATGTGTTCTACCAAATCACTTTCTGCTGTCTTTCTTGACTCATAAATTACATATTGGATTTTTCTTTTGTGTGTTTGGTCATAGACAATAATAAGTTATAAAAGAGCATAACATCATAGATTAAAAAGTTTACATATGAAAATTGGAATTACTCACAAAAGAAAATTTCATATTTATAATTTAAGAAGATCTGTAGAGTTTTGCATAGCACCCAAACACCATCACTCATAGAATCATTAACTTTCCAAAAAGTCCACAAAAATCACAGTATATTTTTGATTTTTTTTTTTTACATCCAACTATACACTAAGAGACATTATTTTGTTTCCTGATAAGCTGATGTTTATTGCCTCCAACGAGGGGCATAGATCGTTCCAAACTTAAATATATAAATAGGCAACACTACTGCTCTGACATTTTAAAAAAAGATGGAATGGTTGAAGACTTGAGTTTTCTATTTTGTTCTACGATGTCTTTCTTATAAGAGTTTGAAACTTCTTTAACTTAAGAGTTAATAAGATTTGCAACGATAAGGATCTACAGTTTTTTTACATGTTTAACATGCCAATAAATTTGTGTATGTTTCCATTTTTAGGATATGCAATTAATTTATTTATTCAACCAATTTTTTATCGTGATACCAATAATTATGATTTTCAAGTGTTCAAATACTCCTTTATCAGCTCAGAATTCAATTTTGTTTAATACAGTGCAGTAAAAATATGGTTGTTTTTTTGTTTGAAGTTTCTTCAGAGACTTCCAATAAAGGAAATATGAATTATCTAGATCATTAGTATAAAGTTGACACTTATACATAGTAGTAAGTAACGATCTTACAAATACTTGATAATATAGTGACCGATTAAATGTTGCTGGCATAATTAGCAGATTTAGCACTTCTAATCTTTTTTTCCTCTTTCTGAAAAAGCTGTAAAGTGATGTCGTAATTCACCTTATCTTGTAAGATGTGAAGAATATATGGCATTCTTTTGGAGTTTCACGATAGAAACTTGATGTTTATCGTGCTATGTTAATAGTTTGAGACAAATTGGTGGGAGAGAGTCTTCCTCATGCTCCATTAATGACTATACTAAAGAAACAAAAATGTCCCAAAATGGAAGTTCATAATAACAGTCTATGAAACAAATTAACATTAAAAAGAATCAGCACTAACCTACACCAACTTTTGCTAAATTACATTGTTGACAATTACTTTGATATAACTTGTAAATGTTGCCTTCAACATATAGTCACAACATTATAGCTCTACAACTCCAATTTACATGGTAAGCTTTTTAAAACTACGTTCCACACTGTGTCCATTGACAAATAGCTCAACAAGACTTGTAGATATGAACATGCACTCACAGACATACTCAAGCCTGCAGAAGTTTTGAGTTCCTTCTTAAAGATGGTAGGTAACTATGTAAAATATACATAGTGATTTTCTTTAAATCTCACATGCACACATGACTACGATTAGATATGCGGGTATAAGTGGCATAGGCTCAGCTCTTTACTGGTAGAATATGTAATAACCAATAACCTTCTGTATCAGGCCAAAACTTATAAGCCAAAAGAGGGAGCGGGAAGGAGAAAGCGCGACTACTTAGAATATTCTAAAGTTGGGAGCGTGCGCGAATAAATTTTTAATGTTTATTAATTATTGTTATCAAAACTTATAAATATCTTAATATTTATTAGAATTTATAAAGTTTAGTTCAAAGTTACAGAAAGATCATTAGTATGTTAATTTTTTATTATATCAAGGTAAGAAATCTTTAGTTTCTTGGTACTTTGACAAATGCGTATTAAAAAATTTCTAATTTTTCTTCCAAAATTTATGTTCTCTTTTAAAATTATTGTCATATTATGGAAAGCGATCATGTCGTCGGAGAAACGAGCTTCCATGACTCTCCAGAGAAACGAATTTCGTTATCGAGAAAACGAGCTCCCAAGTAAGAACTGTCGAATCGAAGGTTCTTACTAAGATTTGTTGACCTCCTAGGAGTTGCTGACTTCTAAAGGCCAAAACCTTTCTTTGAGGTCCAGAGAACTCGAATTTCAGCTAATATATTGTGTATGTACAACTGATACATTGGAAATTATTGGTTTTGATTGAATCCAATATATTGGTGATATATCGAACCAACCTCATAATGCTAGAAAGAGTCATTTTTTAGATTTGATTTATATACCCCTATGCCCTTACAATTCTTTTTTTGGAGAAACACACTATTAAAATCGTCTTGCATATGCCTGGGTTGACACCTTTGTTATATACCCCTATGCCCTCACCAATCGGGCCTCGACCAATTGTCATTTATCACTTTCATGCTTGGGTTGACACCTTTGCACTAGTCCTGAAAAAAGGGTGTCCCAGTGCCACGAGGCTCTCGCTTATGACGGTTCTAGGGAGGGTCAAGATGTACGCAACTTACCCCCATATATATAGAGAGGTGGTTTCCGCCACTCAACCCGCATTTTCCATGATGCAAGCAACAAGCTTTACTGTCACGCCAAGTGGCACCCTCTACTTTTGCATTAATCCTGCAATTCTCTCATATAGTTGTGGCCAAAATTTTGATTCTTTTATTGTTGTGGCCCTATCTTCTAGGTCTAACCAAATTTTGTTCATGGTATTGCTAGAATTGGTCAGTGATGACTGTCTGAGGGTCTATTTCAGCAATCCAATATTTTCTATAATTTAATAAGTCTTCTAGTTTCCAAAAAGAAACAGGTGTATTATGTGCAAGTATTTGCTTTGCGATCATCATTGATGTACACTCATTGAGATCATCATAATACAACATGCTATTGGATTTTCACAAAGTTGTATTGTGTTTGAAGTGATTCGGCAGTCTGGTTTGGTGCTATGATGTCATTCTTAAAATTTAGCATTCCTTTCTAACTTTCAGTTCACAACATGAAAATTTTGTATATTATAACAGCTATCTGCTAACCCAATTTAACCATGGATACACCTGTTAACTTTGGATCCAACATGTGTAAGCCAGGCCATCTTTTATGAACATATTTGGTCATTAATGCATGCACTACATCCAGTTTACAGATACCTCCCATTGTACCTTAGATTACCATAGAGCATTTAAAATGGGCTTCCCACTATCTTGCATCAAACTTCCATCTGATTGTGTTATTCAAGACATCTCATATAATCAACAAACTTTCATCTAACTGCATTGTTCTAAAGCTTCTGATATCAAAATGATCATATCTAGTTACAATGCAATTGAAGAGCAATACCTTGATCAAATTTGTAGAATCTTTTCCTTCTTTATTCTTTTCCTTTTGCACTTATCTGTCAGTGGGATTTTTTCCCTTCAACTTTCTTTTTCATATATTCACATTTTCTAGCCTTTTCTTCCTTGTCATTTTCATTAATTTATTTCATTCTTTAAAGAGAGTAAATACGGATTCTAACCATGCATTATCCCTCTCTTGCTTGTACATCTTATTTCGCACGTGTGTGTGCGCGCCCATGCGCTTGTGCATATGCCGGGGAAAGGGGGGTCTTGATTTTCCTCTCCAACCTTATGGCTACACATTGAATGACATTTTTTATAGACAGGACACTTTTTAATATGTGCTCTTTTACTATTGCGAGAGGCTAACGTGTACTTTACTTATATAAAGTGTTTTCACATTCGACAAATCACTTCAAAACTGCAAAATATTAGTGATCTAATGCATTTGTACTTCATATTTTTTACAGCCATTCA
Source organism: Iris macrosiphon (assembly GCA_036927795.1). Classification (NCBI taxonomy): domain Eukaryota; kingdom Viridiplantae; phylum Streptophyta; class Magnoliopsida; order Asparagales; family Iridaceae; genus Iris; species Iris macrosiphon. Next base: position 10,360,311 of record JAYESA010000014.1, read on the forward strand.
TAGTTCAATTGCTGAAACTTGGAGCTTATATAATAATGTTTCTTTTTTTAGTTAGAGTACATAAATTATTTAATATATAACTTCTTTCAAACTGATACTCTAATATGCAGTTCTGGTATTTAATGTTACAGAATCTTCTGGGAGCTCACAGTATCAATGCGAAGAATCATGCAACTGCAGGTATTCACATCCTAGGGTCACATAGACTCCATAATTCTTCTCTTTGTTAGTTACATCCACAAACAAGCATGAAAATGCTTCAAAGTTGAGCATACGTTATCTTTTTGATTGATCAGCTTATTATTGGAAAGTACCAAGGAGTAAATTACTTTGACTACTATGGAACTAGTGTATTATGTGTGTTTATTCGAGCATACATTAAAATGTTGCTCCACCTCCACAATAAGCTGCTTACATGCCAGAGTATTGAGGCAATTGTTGAAAAGTACCTAGATTGATAAGGAATTTGGCCTGATACAGAAGGTTATTGGTTATTACATATTCTACCAGTAAAGAGTCGAGCCTATGCCACTTATACCCGCATATCTAATCGTAGTCATGTGTACATGTGAGATTTAAAGAAAATCACTATATATATTTTACATAGTTACCCACCATCTTTAAGAAGGAACTCAAAACTTCTGCAGGCTTGAGGCTTGAGTATGTCTGTGAGTGCATGTGCATATGTATAAGTCTTGTTGACCTATTTGTCAATGGACACATAGTGGAACGTAGTTTTAAAAAGTTTACCATGTAAATTGGAGTTGTAGAGCTGTAATGTTGCGAGTATATGTTGAAGGCAACATTTACAAGTTATATCAAAGTAATTGTCAACAATGTAATTTAGCCAAATTTGGTGTAGGTTAGTGCCGATTCTTTTTAATGTTAATTTGTTTCATAGACTGTTATTATGAACTTCCATTTTGGGACATTTTTGTTTCTTTAGTATAGTCATTAATGGAGCATGAGGAAGACTCTTTCTCCCACCAATTTGTCTCAAACTATTAACATAGCACGATAAACATCAAGTTTCTATTGTGAAACTCCAAAAGTATGCCATATGTTCTTCACATCTTACAAGATAGAGGTGAATTACTACCTCTCTTAACAACTTTTTCAGAAAGGGGGGAAAAAGATTAGAAGAAGTGCTAAATATGCTAATTATGCCAGCAACATTTAACCGGCCACTATATTATCATGTATTTGTAAGATCGTTACTTACTACTATGTATAAGCGTCAACTTTATACTAATGATCTAGATAAATCATATTTCCTTTATTGGAAGTCTGAAGAAACTACAAACTAAAAAACAACCATATTTTTACCACACTGTATTAAACAAAATTGAATTCTGAGCTGATAAAGGAGTATTTGAACACTTGAAAATCATAATTATTGGTTTCACGATAAAAAATGGTTGAATAAATAAATTAATTGCATATCCTAAAAATGGAAACATATACAAATTTATTGGCATGTTAAAAGAAAACTGTTGATCCTTATCGTTGCAAATCTTATTAACTCTAAAGTTAAAGAAGTTTCAAACTCTTATAAGAAAGACATGGTAGAACCAAATAGAAAACTCAAGTCTTCAACCATTCCCTCTTTTTTAAAAATGTCATAGCAGTAGTGTTGCCTATTTATATATTTAAGTTTGGAACTATCTATTCCCCTCGTTGGAGGCAATAAACATCAACTTATCAGGAAACAAAATAATGTCTCTTAGTGTATATATATATATATATATATATATATATATATATATATATATATATATATATTGTGATTTTTGTGAACTTTTTGGATAGTTTATGATTCTATGAGTGATGGTGTTTGGGTGCTATTCAAAACTCTAAAGATCCGCTTAAATTATAAATATGAAAATATCTCTTTTGAGTAATTCCAATTTTCATATGTAAACTTTTTAATCTGTAATGTTATGCCCTTCTATAACTTATTATTGTCTATGACCAAACACACAAAAGGAAATCCAATATGTAATTTATGAGTCAAGAAAGACATCAGAAAGTGATTTGGTCGAACACATCAATGCAACTTAAGTGGAGAGGATACTTGTGATGTTTGACAAGGCGTATCTCTACCCTTACAGTTGTAACCAACATATTGCTTTGGGAAATTTCTCTTAAAATGATGTTTTAACTTTTGCTTCACTGGCTCGTCATCAGAATCTCACACTCCGCAGTGTGCTTACAAAGTTGTGGCAGAAACCTTGTTCTGTCAAACTCCAAATATATATACTTCATATCCGAAAAACTTCATCAAGAGTAATCAAGTAGTTATTCACTCACCATATTGCTAAGTACTTTCTTTAATGCTTGAGCTTCATCTTACTGCAATAAAGTGCATGGCATTCAATACAATTTTTCTCCCCATTCTTGTTGCTATATAGAATCATGATTAACTAAAGAGAAATAAAGTGGTGTTTTCTTATAACAATAGTTTATGTATAAGGGAAATCCATGTTGTATGGGAACGATATGATCACTCAAGTCTTAAGGTCTCATACCTTGATCACTTGATTAATCTTAAGAAATGACAAACAAGATTTGCTTTTATCTACTGAAAACTTATTGCTAAGGACAATCACCTTTAATAGGAAAAACCAGCTACAACAAGCACTGTTGCTCTCGGCTGTAACCAGTAAACTGGGTGTTTCTGCATCAACATTTGATCTCTGCCAGTTAAGTGTAGTCTGATGGCAAGTGAATTCGACTGTGTTGCTATAACTAAAACAAGCTATGAATCTTATTTTTATAGGGAAAACAAACTTCTTTCTTCATCATCCACCTCCTGAATCCATTTTGTGCATTTGGCTCTACTCCTTTTGGAAACCAAGTGGTTCATTCGAGAACTTTGGCGAGGCAGGTTTGGGTCTAATATACCGTGCCAAATTGTCCTATATGTTTCATGTATTCCATAAATGTGTTTCACCTCCATGTCAACTTCATTATTCAACAATAATAGCAACAAAACAGTCTTTAAGACATTTTTTTGGATGTCTTCGTGGATCCATTTTTTTCATTCAGTTCAATCAAGGGTCATCCCCACTGTTATATTGGCTAGTCTGTGTACCTACACATCTCTAAATTCCATGTTCATTTTGGTGCACTCCTCCCATGCTTTGCCTTTAAACTATACTCCATTAGTCCTAACAAGGGCATCCATAGATCTCTGTCAGCATTAAATTCATCAGGCCGAATTTTCTTGTGCAGTGGTGCGCCCCTTTGGAATCGCCCTCTAAAGTTCCTCTAGAATTCTTCCAGGGAGCCTGAACCTATATTCTCTCTTTCAACAATCCTCTCAACACATGGTCCAAATCCTATAGCACCCCACATGCTTGAGAGTTGTGTGAGGCCCATCTACATAATCCACTCTCAAGAATATTTTTTGCACCCATAAACAACCACACATATGACCTTTGATTCTCAAGTTTGGTTCATATGACGGCCATTAAGCACATCTTTTCTGTATCATGTTATAACATCCATTGTCTCGGTCCCATAAAAAATCAGGAATAACCAGTGGAGCTATTTTCTAAATCATGCCACTTCTCTATTTTCAGAGATCCATCTTTTTAATCCTGTGACAGAATAGTTGAAAGAGACAAAATATGGTAATTTCAAACAAGTCCCCAGAGTTCAAATAAAGACCAATAGAGTTAAAAAAAGAAGACAAGTATGACTATTTGATGAATGGGTCCCTTTTCGGTGATTTAATGTACTAGCCTAAAACCACCAAAAGCAACACGATTTGACTTTCCATTCAAAATAAGTATATAATGAACATTCCTTACAAAACTTAGTATTAGGCATTAGAAACAAAACAGGGCTACTACCAAGTAGAAACTCTTCCCCAAGAACAGATTTCTTACTTCTAGAAATGAAAAACCAACCACTTTATCATCAGTATATACTCTGTCTTCCTTTCGCCTCTTATAGAAAATACATATGATTACTTATGAAGAGTTTCCTAGTGTTACTAGTTACCGCACCAAGTTTGGTGTCCTAGTGTATTTTGAGAGTCCATATCATGTCTAATATGCATCATAAAATTCAGCGTGGACACAAATACTGAGTATTGAAGTGTCCGTGCTTCTTAGGATTTTATCCATATAAATAAGTGCAATCATAATAGCAAGTCAGATTAAGGATTTTAGAGTAAAATGTGTTCAATTAGCTTCACAGTTCACCTTCATAATACAACATCAGATTATCGACTTAGGCACAAAACGATACCTTTAAACCACTGACTAACAATAACTGATGCAGCACAAACAAATATTAGAACCAGTTACAGCCACAGTTCTTACCTCACTTTCTGTCCCACCTGTAATCAAGTCAGTAACTCCCTTGACCATATCGCATTAGATAGAAACAAAGCCATTCCAGAGATGGAAACATCAATTATTATGAAATGCAAGCGGAGAAAAAAAGATCTAAATGTTTCTAAAACAAAATTTTGCTTCACACAGGAAAGGATCAACCACATCCAAAGCCACATGAAACTACTTCAAGGTATATAATGGGCCGGGCCGGGCCGGCCCGTCCTGAGGTCCGGATTGACCGGGTTTGACCGGGTTCGGGTCAATCCGGACCCAACCCGATGGAGAGAGCGGGCCGGGCCGTCCCGGTGGGTTTGGAAGCAGACCCAGCCCGGACCCATGACCCGGTCTATGAAGGACCGGGCCGAACCGGTCTGGGTCCGGGCCGGCCCGCGAATTTTTTTTTAATATGTATATATTATTTATATATAAGTTATATAATATAAATAATAAGTTAATAATTTAAGTTGAAATTTATAGGTTATTTGTTACTAAGTTATTTTGTATGGTTTGAAATTTATAAGTTATTTGTTAGTAAGTTTTTTTTGTATAATTTTTGTAAACTTTTATGTTATATAAAAATTTATAACAACATTAAGTAAGAAAATTTTATTTGATTTCTTTATATAGATATTTATATAACTTTAAGTCTAAATTTAAATATAAATATTTATAAGTTGAAATATTTTTTTGAATTTTTTTTGGAATAACTTATAAAAAAATGTACAAGTCTTTTTTTTCTTTTGAAGTTTCTTTATATAGATAATGTTTTTTTTGATATTTTCTTTATATAGATATTTATATAACTTTTAAGTATAAATCTTTATATAATTTTTTTTTGAAATTTAAATATAAATTTATAAGTTGAAATTTAAATAGATATTTATATCACTTTAATTTCTTTATATAGATATTTATATAGGCATAAAGAAGTTAAATTTAAACAACTAACAACATTAAGTAAGAAAAAGCTGAATTTGTTTTATTAATGCCAATAAAATTATAAATGTATTATAACATTAAGTAACAAAAAAAATTAGAAACTTGTAAATGATATTTTATTTGCATAAAGTTTGTAAAAAAATGTACTACGTCTTTTTTTATTTTCCGTCGTCCGTCTTTCATTAAAGTTTATTACTCAGCTCCTCCTTCAGTAGCGTCATCCAAAGTAAGAGACTGAAAGTCCGGCTCAGTGATATCGACACTTTCATCTCTTGAGATTTGAGTTCTTTTTCATCACGGACCCAATTTTGAATGCAGACACAAATTTCTAAAATATCTGGCAGCAACCTACTCTTCTTGCTTAGCATCCTTTGCACTAAAATAAGATTTCGATGCTACCGTAGACACCGGGACCATTAGAATATCACGTGCTATAGAAGAAAGTATATGATACGTTTTTTTGTGTCTTTTCCACCATTCTAAAATTAAAAAAAATAAGAAGAACAGTTATCTTCATATTCTTCATAAGAATTTAGATATAAGGACAATTCTTGTGTGGGTAAGGAAGATTGTTTTTGTTTCTTCCTTGTAGTACACTTTTAGCATGTGATAATTTAGACATAAAACTAGAGCTACTAATACCTTGAACGATTGTACCGGGTCGACTCGATACAACGCTTTTTTCATATAAAGCAATTAAAGTATCTAAAACATCATTAATTTTTACTTTTAAGCTACATACCTCGACATTCATATTATCTTTAAATTCGGCTAATAAAATATATACACCATATAATTTAATCTTAGGATCAAAAATTGAAGCCAAACAATACAGAAGAGATATATTACCTCAATATTTTAGAAATTTGGCTTCCATTTTGGAAACAACATAATCAAAACCAAAAACATTTCTATATTTAAAAAATAAATGAGATGTTAATAATTTCTGTTAAAGCTAAAGAAGAAGTTGGATAATAAACTCCAGATAGAATACATGTAGCATTGTAAAATAATTCAAAAAATTCAAAAATAGAAGTAGCAATTAACCAATCATTCTCAGTTACTTGATAATCAAAACTAGGATTAGCATTACAATAATGTGTAATAACATCTTTAAACTTAATAAAAGATTTCAACATTAAATAACAAGAATTCCATCTATGTGGTGCATCCTTAATAAATCTTCTAAAAGTAATATCATATTGTGTACATAAAATTTTAAAAGCTTGTTGTTTACTTGCAGAAGTGTTAAAACTTTGTAAACATAATCTAACATTTTCTAAATTTATTTGAAAGAATTCAAGGCATTCTTGTACAATCAAATTAATAATATGACGTGCACATCTAACATGAAAAAGTTCCTAGTATATGCAAAAATTGTGTTTTCAAAACATTAATAGAAATATTATTACTAGCATTATTAAAAAAAATCGAAAATATTTTATTGTGAATATTATATTCACGCACAAATTACATTATAGCGCCACCGATTACAACGTTGGTATATAAAAATTCTAAAGGCCTTAGACAAATGATGCGTTTTTGCAACATCCATTTTGGATCTAAATAATGTGCCGTGATACAAATATAAGCATAATTTTGTTTACTAGTCCATATATCAGAAGTTATAGCTAATTTACTAACATACATAAAACTTGCTTTCAAAGCAATCTTTTCTTTTTGAAATTTTTTCATAGCCTCTCCTCTAGTACTAAATCTAGAAACTTTAGTAAAACAAGGATTAAGGGTACTACTTGCATAATCATAATATCAATCACTCTCACCAAATGTAAAATGTTGTTCATCACAAATAATATTTTGCTAACTCAGACTTGTTACGAGCATCATAATAAGTAAAGTTACCTATTGAAGATCCTTGAGGACCGTTACTTAGCTGTGTTTGTCTAGTCTGCAGTGTGTCCTTGCCATAACAACTTTCATAGTGTCTTCTTAACGTATTTGTGCCATTATTTTTTTTTATATTTGTAAACCGGATTACATTTCTTGCATTACGCACCTTTAGCTATTAGTTTTTGATATTTAGGATCTAAAACTGGTGCGCCCTCACTATCAGTGACATATAATTTTTCATAATAATTCCATAAAACTGATTATTTTTTCTATTTGCAACATTAGCAGGCATATTTTTAACTTCAGGAGGTAACATTTGTTGCACCGAACACATTTGTTGCACCAACAGCCGACTGGGTCTCATTAGCTACAGTTGAAGACAAGGAGACTGTCACAGAATAGCCAGAGCTTGTGGGCATAGATGGTGAAATCCAATAGATCAGAGGGCCTTCTGCCAGGGTAACTCCTGAATTCCAACTCGAAGAGCTAAATGTTTCCGGTTTTGAAAATATACTTTCCGTCAAGAGACTAGAAGAACTGCTCATAGGATCAACCTGAGATGTAGCAAACTGTTTTATCTGTGTCACCCTTGCTTCGGTCGCTTCATTCATCATGGGTTGATACTGTATAATTTGCCCATTTGGAGCCCAGGTAACCTCCTTTTCTTGTTCACTCCAATAGTATAACTATTATTGTCATTTTGTTGTACAAATTGAGATAAGAATCCAGGGCTGTTCATTGTCTTTGTCAGGAACGACAACGTCTGTTGTTGCTGCAGCTCCATTCGTTGAAGCTACTGCCCTACATTCTGGAGTTGTTGGTTCGTGGTCTGCTACTGCTGCTGCTTCAGTTTAATCAGCTCTTGCATGAGGACTTCCTTGTCTCTTTTAAGCCTGCCAATCTCTTATTCTAAACCAAAGTTTCCCACCTCAATACAAGTCGACCCCGAGGCATTCTGTACAAGAGGCATCTGCTGCTGACTGTGTGCTTTGGAGGTTTTTTTTTCTATTGATGCTCTTCAGCAGATGTTTTTGGCCTCTTACGAATCCCTCATTTGCAAATTCCCAGTGATCACTATATAGCTTCTTGAATCCCTGTTAAATAGTACGAGGGCAATAAAGAAAAGAACAATCTAGAGCACAAAAACGTGTCTAAGAGAAGTAAAGTTTTACAGATTATATGGATAAAAGGTGGTAATAGATGAACTCCAAGCACATTGACAAAATTCCTGGGTAAGGATGAATTGACTTTTAAATTTCTGCTCTTTGGCAGTGCTCAAAGATCTTCTAATAAATTGTTAAGAATAGTGTCATTATATAGTTTTTATCTCTATGTTATTAGGTCAATAAGGAGCAAGAGGTAGCACAATGTAAGATATGGAGGCTGCAAGATATCTGTTGAAGTTCCTATCACTTGCACCAAAACTCCATAGTTGTTGTGATGATTGAGGGTTAAATAGTTTACATCATTCTGACATGGCCCCCCAGGTCAAAGGCACATTTTGGGCAGAGATCTGGATTCGCACAAAGGTATTTCTTATAAACTCCATTTAAATGAAAGCCAAAGAAAGTTTTGAACCCAGATTTCTCGGTTAGCATTCTAAAATTCCTTTCACTTTGGCCAAAACTCTTACTTGTGTGAGGTATGAGGATTATATATATATATATATATATATATATATATATATATATATATATATATATATATATACAACATGGTCCATTCCCTAGCTATATACAACAATGACTTCATGTTTGGATGTAATGGATCTAAAAGTTACCTTATGGACCAAGTGAAAAGAATTGTTTGGTAAATAGTAAGTTACGCTTTTGATTGATGGAAAAGAATTGTCTTGTAAACAGTAAGTTACGCTTTTGATTGATGGAAACATTTTCTTTTGCAACACTTGGGAAAGCTATAAAAGTTTGCACCACCCCCCCCCCCCCCCCCCCCCCCCCCCCGGGGGGGATGATTGAGATCTTTGGCAGGGGAAGGTCCTGGGTTCAAAACCCTGGGGGACGGTAAAAACTGGCCATTATTCTCATAAGAGAAAGTTGGAGAAGCTAAGATCAAAGGGAGGTACGAAACCTAGCTCCTTCTTGCACTGACACCTAATATGTCATGGCCTGATCACCTCTATTCTCCTAAAGGTCGACCCTGCTTGTCAATCAGGGGCGGATCCAGGCTACGTCGTTGAGGATGGGAGATGGAGTTTTCGGTTTTATGCTTTGTAGTGTTGTTTATCCTATTATTTACTTAATATTAGCAAAACTTTACAAATGAATGGTTGCTTAGCTGCTAAAATAGATGGTATTTTAACCAAGAGGTCTTGAGTTCAATTCTCTTTATCCACATTATAAATTATTATTTTTTTACCTTTTTTTATAAATCTATATAGTGTACCCTTAAATTCTAAATTAATCTATTTTCACCCCCTCTAAATTTTCTTTTCCGGATTTAAAATATTTTTGATCTCCCTCAAAAAACATTTTGGGTCTGCCCCTGTTGCCAATGCCAACTTCAACCCTCTATGGTTATCATCATAGTTGTCGACGACAATTTTGTCCTTTCCCTCGTATTCTCCATCCACAATTCATGAGTGTATCACCTCTCTTTCTGAATGTGAAGTCGTTTCCACTGGACCACTCCCCAGCATATCCAAGGTAGAAGGCCTCAAGATGGGCAAAGGCACCATTGAATGCTTATGTTCTTGAGCAAGTTAGAGGATGTCGAACAAGGACACGGCCGCAAATTTTAGGTTGGGAGGAGTGGGCCAGCCTTCCTTGTCTCCACCCCTGGTCGAAATGATATAGAATCCTTCCTTGAAGCCATGTATTCCAATTGGATTGTGTCGCTACAGTATTTACCTTTCGCTTTGTTTCCATTGCCTACCACTCCCAACTTCTTTTCTGATTCCCACACCCTTCAGAAACGATCATCAATATTGGTTCTCATAGATGCTGGTTTAGTAAACCATCCAGATTAGACATGGCAAGGAAGGACCCAGGGTCACATGTCATCTTCATGGAAAGGGGGCATGTGAGAGAAGTTGGGGAAAGTGATAATTTATCTTATTCTTTCCAGTCTTCTAGACACAAAGTGGATGAGAGGAGAAAGGGAAGGGGTGAAGGGGGTGGGTTCTAAAGAAGATATTTTAGAATCTGGAATGGTCGCATAACGCCTGATATTTTCTGGTACTGTAAACAGAACTCAAGTTATACCTATTTTTATTTGGACCCTCCTATTTCTGAGTTACAAAGGAAATGAAAATGTTTTCATTTGAATGTTTCACAAAATGCTATTAGAAATTATATTATCTGTCTGCCTTCTTCTTGAATCCTCACCCCGATGTTTAATGTGTGGCAGGTAAAGATGATATAACCTGCTGGGGTGTGAAAAATATACATTATTGTCGCTTGCCTTATGATTTTGGTGCAGTGTTGCAAGAAATCTTAGGCAGTGTTTCGTTTGGTTGAAAATGGGGGAAAAGAAAATGGAAGTGTTTCATGTAGAAATGTGATGCCATTTACATAGGATCAAGTTTTATTTTCCTTCTCCTCATTTTCTTAGCAACCAATCAAAGTGTTAGTAGCCAGGTTGATTGTTTTATATGGAGCTCAAGTGTGGGAAGATTTTAAAAAGAAAAGGAATGCATGGTCTGGTGGCATGGTGGCAGTCGTTGTTGGAATCTTAGAAGCCAAAAACTCCTAGGAGGTCAACGAATCTCACTAAGAACCTCGATTCAGCGGTTCTTACTTGGGAACTCGTTTCCCGGTGAGGTGAGCTCGTCTTCGTGGCGACATTTTCCATAATAGGACCATAATTTTAAAAGATGACATAAATTTTGGAAAAAACGTTAGAGAAATTTGAATACACGTCCATTAAAGTAACAAGAAAGTAAGGATTACTTACCCGCTTGAATGACTTTCTTACAATCTTAGCCTGAGTGACTTTACATTTATCCATTTTCTTACCACACATTGAAAATAAGACCTATAATAGATAATTTGTTTATTCTTTTATAATGTACATATCCTAGTCTATTATGCCATAATTCAAGAGTATAATTAGAAATATAGTCTTCACCAATACATTTACTAGGAACGGGGGAAGATTCACCATAGGTTGAGGGGGAGCGGCTACTCCCCCTAAATTTTCGGTTCCTATACATGTACTCCTATATATACTCTTTTGGCTACAATATATGTAGCTTTGTTTCTTCATATACTAGATAATCGGATTGCTTTTTTGGTTAAATAATAAGTTTTTCCTCCAAGAGGTCATGGGTTCAAAGCTTGCTAGCTACAATATGTTTTATTATAATATAAATATTATATGATACTTCCTTTAAAATTTTCAAGTTCATGTATTTTCGCTCCCCTTGAAAATATTTTTTTTGTCCAACGGTGACTAGGAGTTACAAGCTGAAGTTTGAAGATCCCTTTGGTACAATTTTTTTTCCGAAATATGCTCCTTTATAGGACATTACCATCTGACCAACATTAATGTCCTTCCTTAAGCCTATATTGCATATCAGACTTCCAGAAATTAGGTTCTTTGCGTCAGTAGGTATATGCTTCACATTATTCAGTATAAGTCACTTCTCTGAATTCAGTTTTAGTACCACAGACTATATTCATAGTAGTTCAACTTGCATCTTGTCCACCATTGTTACCTTCTTAGATGAAGGTTCATACATAGTGAACAACTCCTTCACAGAACACACATGGCCGGAGGCCCCTATGTCCACCCACTAGTCGGTGTCCATGCCAGATGAGACTGTCACGTCCCGATCCCGAAGGTGCCGACAACGTCCCCGTCGGGCGCGAATCACCGCGCCTCGGCGCTCCCGTGGGACGTATTGTCGTTTGCCATCGAGGCGTAATACCGTGCGAGCCTGGGGTTGCGCTCGCACAAGGCAACATCGTTAAAGTTTGTGGCTATCATCGAACCGATCGAGTACGCAGCGGAGGGACAATGTTACAAACAAGGGTCAAATCAGAGTATGCGAAGCGAAGCTCTAGGCACGAGGTTCTCTGAATACAATGGCATCGTTCCATACATTATGTCCCTCTATACGAAAGCAGCTCAAAACAATCTCGATACGGCTCAAGGCATCGACACCAGATTTCCGGGTCCTGAGGATGAGGCACGACTATCGCTTCCTCGGACGATCCAGCACCTGCGAACAAGCAAGTTGTTGGTGGGTCAGCACTTTGGAGAAAGTACTGGTGAGTATAAAATCAACGAACAGAAGCAACATTCACTAAAACCAACACTAAGTAATTATGTTACAAAATATTACATTACTAGTGATCTTTCTAGTTTTACATAGGTTCGTTATATGCAGTACATGAATGGAGTCATATTACTTCTTTTGGAAACATCTTTGAAATTAGAGTTCATGCTCGATATACAAGCAAGCAGGCAAGGCAAGCAGTTCATGCACGATAAGCAAGTTCAATTACTAACTCTGGTGCGCAGCGTGTCTCGTGAGTCATATCCATTTCTTTAAAGACTCTAGCATGCATCTAGTGGATTATCCTTTTTATACTATTCAAGGCGATCATCATATTCAAGCAGGCATGCAAGTCTAGGTGCGATACAAAACAATATACAAAATAATATATCACTTATATAGTGATTCTTACCCATTGCCGAATGGTTATCCCTGCAACAGACATATAAGTGTCACGCCCCAGTCCCAAAATGACGAGGGACTAGAGAAGCGTGGCAATGGCCAGCAGCATGCACCGATGGACAAACCCAATTTAATGGATCCATCGGGCATACTTAAGCTGTATATAAGGTCTATAACAAAATTCAGAACTAATCTCATCCACAGAAAAGAATATAAATCAACAGCAATAAAGAAAGTAATTTAAACATCCAGTCTCAGCAAAGTATTCGGGGAACAACCCGATATAAGTCTGGTACAATGATCTCATAAACAGAAATTAAAGAGTTTAATTAAACATGAAATAACGACTGAGCATGGCGAAGCAATGGTTCAGGAGAAGTCCTCAGCGATCACCTCGTCTTCAGCTACGGGTACTGTTCCGTGAAGAGCACCTGTTCCGTAGACTTCTGGATAAACCTCGTCTGCAAATCCTGGGGACATAATCCGGATCCAGGTCCTCAGAGGACATAGCAAGGTACAAGAAAACACAAGCCAAAATAAATGCAGTAAAGCAGTTAATGAAACAATAGGGTCAACTATATAACCATCTATGTGAAATGCAAGTTGAGAGCATCACTAAACTTAGGCTGATACCACTACAAGCTCTGTGTCTGGGAGCCGGTAGCAGCTATACTATGAATTTTACTATGTGTTTACTATGAATTTATATATATAATCAGCCTGTAGCCTGTGTGTCTCTCCCCACCCAATGTAATCATACATATCATGTCCACGATGCCTCATGTCCACGTCACGTACGATCATATCTAATGCAGTAAGTCATACCATATCTATGAACATAATGTCTAGGAATGTAATGTTTAAGTCATAAATCCTGGAACCTACTCAGAATCACCTTGAATATTTCAGGAAGATTCTGTCTCATGCTCTGTGTCAGGTGTCCTGGGTAATAAGTACTTGATAGGGAAGTACAAGAATATAAATGTCACGATTTCCACCTCTAAATGACATTGCCCAACCCCGCGTACGGTGTTGGCACCCGACTATGATCGGACGCTAAGCAAGTCACACGGCCCTAGGGTTGAGCAAGTACAATAATCACAGGAAAATAAATCAAGAGAAATGAATCATTAAACTGCTTTTATGGCAAGGTACACTTGCCTGGGTTTTCAGCTCCAAGTGTAGCTCTGGCAATAGCTGGATTTGCAGGCAGTACTCCGGCTGCTGAAACAAATATCACCATCAGATTCAGAAAATGTCAATCAGCTAGAAACGCCTGTCCTTGAGTCCAGTTTGGAGACAAGGGCAAAAACGTCATTTTCGGGTCAAGGCGGGGTCCAGATGTGGGCCGCTTTGCACCGAAAAACGCGTCAGGGTCAAAGGTCTCAAAAACAGTCCAACTTAGTGTCAACAGGTCAGGAACGATGATACGAACCCAACGGAACTTCCAGAATTGGATTCCGATGAGCCGTTCTCAAAATCGCCCGTCAAGTGGAGCCTGTGGGGCCCACGACATGCGATTTTTCCAACGTTCTCAGAATCGAACCAAACTTGACCCACAGGACCAGCGTATTGCTACGAGTCCGATGGCGCAAGTTTCGTCTCGATCTGACTTGTGTACGCTAAGTTACAGCGAGAATCAGAATGGTCGGATACGGGCCGGTGTCCGCGGATACGCACTGATTCTGGTGTGCACGCACATCCAAATCAGCTTCTGCGAAATCCCGCACGTCCGTATCAACGACGCTGACGTATCGGTAAAGACCGCACGTGACCAAGTCGTCCCGTTTGGCGGGGCGTACTCGATTCCGGGGTGAAACAGGGTCGTTAATTTTTCCTGTTTTGGATCGCGGTGTGCGATCGCCACAGGACGCGATGCCCCGAGCAGTTTGCACGGGCACCGAGAGGGTCATACAGGCTACGCAACGCAAAAGACGGAATTGAAAACGGGTAACCAAGCAGAGAGTTACAGTTACCCGAACAGAGTCAGAAAAACCCGAATTAATTCCGTGTCCGACACGCGTCAAGGTTCTGTTCAAGCCGTGTCCGTATCCAGCGTCTAGGGTTAGGGCTTGGGTTTTGGACACGGAGACGGCGGCTCTGCGGCAGCTCTGCGACGGGGAGGCCGACCGGGCTTGGGCGGTGAGGCACACGGCGGCGCTGAGGCGGCACGGGCTCGGCGGAGCGCTGCGGGGAGAGTCGAGCACGGTGGGGTGGCGCCGAGTTCTGGGCAGCGGAGAGGGTTGGATGCGGTGGAGGAGCTAGGCGAGGGTTCTGGTGTCGGAGAGTGGTCGAGGGAGCCGGGCGGAGGGTGGCTGGGAGTGGAGGCGATCACCGGAGAAGGAGATGTCGAAGGGGGTTTTCCGGCCGGCTGCTGAGGCTTTTATAGGGGAATTGGGGATGGGAATCGGCCGGACGTTGGCCGGAAGAGGAAGGGAGGAGGTCGCCGGGTGCGGGGAAGCCGAACCGAGGGGTCGGGGAAGATGGAGAGTGGCGGCGGCGGGCGGTTGCCGGAAGTCGGAGGGTCGCCGGCGGGGATTCGAGCAGTCGTCGGTTTACAGAGAAAGGGGATTCGGGCTAGCGGGTTCACGGGTGCGGGTTGGGCTGACCCGCCCGACCCGTTAAGGCCAAATGGGTAGGCTGGGCCGGTTGGGCCGAGGGAATGGGCCGGGCCGGTGGGCTGGGGGTTTAGGGTTATAAATAATCTATTAATTAATAAATAAATAACTAAATAAATAAATAGCTTTTTAGGTGATTAAAAATCCACCCGGGGTCCAATAAATTCCCGAAAAAATATCCTATGTCTAGATTTTCATTTTACACCATAAAATATTATTTTCATAATATTTTAATATTATTTATTATCAATTAAAAATTATTGAATAATTAAAACACTGGTATTTAATTACAGGAAAATTCCAGAAAATCCCAGAAAATTGTGATAAATCAAAATTTTAAATTTATGAAAATCAGGGGGATTACAATACACCCCCCTTAAGAGGATTGCGTCCTCGCAATCAAAGATTAACCGGTCAACAGAGATGACACGGTTGCAACTATTGTTCGAAACACATCAAAATCAAGGAGCACCTAGGAAAAATTATTTTCCTAAGCATTAAAAGTTATGCAATTTCCCAAATGAGGGAAATCTAGAAAATTACAGTTTTTTTTTTTTTTTTTTTATAAAACCAGGTTATCTTTCAAAACTTATCAGGTTAACAATTATAAAACATTCTGATTTATTGGCAAGTTCAAAAATAAATTACTAGGTTAACACTAGTTTATCCTTTATAAAACATTTTAGACTAACAATTTTAAAACATTCTAGGTTATTATCAAGTTCAAAATTTCTAAGTTAACACTAGGTTATCAATTATAAAACACTCTAGGTTGTTTGCAAGTTCAAATTAAATTACTAGGTTAACAAGTTAAAATTTTCCAGGTTAGGTCTAGGGTCACGAACCAGCAGGCACAAAATAATGCAAAACTAGAAACATAAACTATAAAAACTTACGCGTATTTGCTACTCCTTGGTTCTGCGCGTCTCCCACAGTCATTGCGAAAACTTGGCCGCGTCCTGGTGGATTCCTCTGCTGCTGCTGCTGCTGCTGCTGGGTTTGTTGGAAGAGTGCTGCCTGCGGTGCCAAGGGTGGCCTTGGTTGATACCCTCCTGGTGCTGGTAGAGCTTGTTGGTTTATCCTTGGTACTCCTCCTCGATGATAAGGACAATCCTTGGCTAAATGTTGATTGGTTCCACAAATCAAGCACAATCCCAACTTGCGTCTGCAGTCCTTCTCTAAATGGCCTATCTTGCCACAGTATTGACATGTAGGTACTGTCTGCGGAGAGGCTCTGGGTTGCTGGTGTATGTGAGGCCTCTTTGCAGCTTCTTCTTGTGGTGCTTTGGCTGCTGTAGAAGACCGTTTCAGACCGGTCTCTCTCCTGGTGACGCGTTCCATGCGTCGGG
This sequence comes from Iris macrosiphon, assembly GCA_036927795.1. Classification (NCBI taxonomy): domain Eukaryota; kingdom Viridiplantae; phylum Streptophyta; class Magnoliopsida; order Asparagales; family Iridaceae; genus Iris; species Iris macrosiphon. The sequence continues at coordinate 10,377,055 of JAYESA010000014.1, forward strand.
CTGCAGCGAGAACGTCCGAGTACGAAGTGGGTGCGACAGATCCAATTAGCTTCTGCAACTCGATGTTAAGGCCGTCGAAAAACTTTTCGGCCTTCTCTTCTTCTGTTGGGATTAATGCTGGGGCGAAGCGACTTAGACGAATGAACTCGGCGTTGTACTCTTCCACCGTCATAGCTTCCTGAGTGAGGCGATTGAACTTGTCCCTCAGTTCTGATCGAGCGATAGCTGGTATGTACATCTCCTGGAAGAGTCTGGAGAACTCTTCCCAAGTAACTCGATCTGGTCCGAGCCTGGTCTCTTCAGATAACCACCAGTGATGAGCATTATCCGTCAATTGCATTCTGACGGCAGTCATCCAACGTTCTCTTGGAAGTTCAGCTGCTTCCAACTGGTGTTGTATGTTGGTGAGCCACTCATGCACTTCAGTTGGTCCTTCCTTGCCCGAAAAGGTACGGGGCTTGAGTTGACGGAAATCGGTGATAGATCCCGTTGCTGGTCGCCTAGCTTGTGGGTTCACTTGCTCCAATGCATTTACTAGGCTGGTTCTCAGGTACTCTGCCTCCTGACGATGCGCCTCCTGATGAATTTGTTGTTGGGCTTGCATCATTGCGTAGATCATTTGAAATATCTGCTGCCCGTCTATAGGTTGCCCTTGTGGGAATACAGGCATCGGTGGAACGAACTGCGGAGGCGGCGGGATGTCATCACGCCGGAACCTTGAATTATGCGGTGCTTCTTGATCGTTTTGAGAAGATTGCCCTCGGTCTTCAGGTGTCACTCCTTCATTATAAGTGACCACAGCATCGTGTGGTGTACTCAAGGGATTCTCGTCTCCACTTCTTGGATCCATTAGTCTGCATCAAAATAAAACATAAGAAGCGCACTGGATTCAAGGCAAGATGCAAGTCAAAAGTTAATTTGAATACGATACAGATATCAAGAACGTTTTCAAGCAAGTGGATGAGATCCTAAAACTTTATCCTATTCTTATTGCAGGCCTGTTCGGTCCCTAAGTTGAAACCGAACAATTTAGTCGTAGACCTGCATGGGCCACCACAAAAACCATGTCACGCCCCAGTCCCAAAATGACGAGGGACTAGAGAAGCGTGGCAATGGCCAGCAGCATGCACCGATGGACAAACCCAATTTAATGGATCCATCGGGCATACTTAAGCTGTATATAAGGTCTATAACAAAATTCAGAACTAATCTCATCCACAGAAAAGAATATAAATCAACAGCAATAAAGAAAGTAATTTAAACATCCAGTCTCAGCAAAGTATTCGGGGAACAACCCGATATAAGTCTGGTACAATGATCTCATAAACAGAAATTAAAGAGTTTAATTAAACATGAAATAACGACTGAGCATGGCGAAGCAATGGTTCAGGAGAAGTCCTCAGCGATCACCTCGTCTTCAGCTACGGGTACTGTTCCGTGAAGAGCACCTGTTCCGTAGACTTCTGGATAAACCTCGTCTGCAAATCCTGGGGACATAATCCGGATCCAGGTCCTCAGAGGACATAGCAAGGTACAAGAAAACACAAGCCAAAATAAATGCAGTAAAGCAGTTAATGAAACAATAGGGTCAACTATATAACCATCTATGTGAAATGCAAGTTGAGAGCATCACTAAACTTAGGCTGATACCACTACAAGCTCTGTGTCTGGGAGCCGGTAGCAGCTATACTATGAATTTTACTATGTGTTTACTATGAATTTATATATATAATCAGCCTGTAGCCTGTGTGTCTCTCCCCACCCAATGTAATCATACATATCATGTCCACGATGCCTCATGTCCACGTCACGTACGATCATATCTAATGCAGTAAGTCATACCATATCTATGAACATAATGTCTAGGAATGTAATGTTTAAGTCATAAATCCTGGAACCTACTCAGAATCACCTTGAATATTTCAGGAAGATTCTGTCTCATGCTCTGTGTCAGGTGTCCTGGGTAATAAGTACTTGATAGGGCAAGTACAAGAATATAAATGTCACGATTTCCACCTCTAAATGACATTGCCCAACCCCGCGTACGGTGTTGGCACCCGACTATGATCGGACGCTAAGCAAGTCACACGGCCCTAGGGTTGAGCAAGTACAATAATCACAGGAAAATAAATCAAGAGAAATGAATCATTAAACTGCTTTTATGGCAAGGTACACTTGCCTGGGTTTTCAGCTCCAAGTGTAGCTCTGGCAATAGCTGGATTTGCAGGCAGTACTCCGGCTGCTGAAACAAATATCACCATCAGATTCAGAAAATGTCAATCAGCTAGAAACGCCTGTCCTTGAGTCCAGTTTGGAGACAAGGGCAAAAACGTCATTTTCGGGTCAAGGCGGGGTCCAGATGTGGGCCGCTTTGCACCGAAAAACGCGTCAGGGTCAAAGGTCTCAAAAACAGTCCAACTTAGTGTCAACAGGTCAGGAACGATGATACGAACCCAACGGAACTTCCAGAATTGGATTCCGATGAGCCGTTCTCAAAATCGCCCGTCAAGTGGAGCCTGTGGGGCCCACGACATGCGATTTTTCCAACGTTCTCAGAATCGAACCAAACTTGACCCACAGGACCAGCGTATTGCTACGAGTCCGATGGCGCAAGTTTCGTCTCGATCTGACTTGTGTACGCTAAGTTACAGCGAGAATCAGAATGGTCGGATACGGGCCGGTGTCCGCGGATACGCACTGATTCTGGTGTGCACGCACATCCAAATCAGCTTCTGCGAAATCCCGCACGTCCGTATCAACGACGCTGACGTATCGGTAAAGACCGCACGTGACCAAGTCGTCCCGTTTGGCGGGGCGTACTCGATTCCGGGGTGAAACAGGGTCGTTAATTTTTCCTGTTTTGGATCGCGGTGTGCGATCGCCACAGGACGCGATGCCCCGAGCAGTTTGCACGGGCACCGAGAGGGTCATACAGGCTACGCAACGCAAAAGACGGAATTGAAAACGGGTAACCAAGCAGAGAGTTACAGTTACCCGAACAGAGTCAGAAAAACCCGAATTAATTCCGTGTCCGACACGCGTCAAGGTTCTGTTCAAGCCGTGTCCGTATCCAGCGTCTAGGGTTAGGGCTTGGGTTTTGGACACGGAGACGGCGGCTCTGCGGCAGCTCTGCGACGGGGAGGCCGACCGGGCTTGGGCGGTGAGGCACACGGCGGCGCTGAGGCGGCACGGGCTCGGCGGAGCGCTGCGGGGAGAGTCGAGCACGGTGGGGTGGCGCCGAGTTCTGGGCAGCGGAGAGGGTTGGATGCGGTGGAGGAGCTAGGCGAGGGTTCTGGTGTCGGAGAGTGGTCGAGGGAGCCGGGCGGAGGGTGGCTGGGAGTGGAGGCGATCACCGGAGAAGGAGATGTCGAAGGGGGTTTTCCGGCCGGCTGCTGAGGCTTTTATAGGGGAATTGGGGATGGGAATCGGCCGGACGTTGGCCGGAAGAGGAAGGGAGGAGGTCGCCGGGTGCGGGGAAGCCGAACCGAGGGGTCGGGGAAGATGGAGAGTGGCGGCGGCGGGCGGTTGCCGGAAGTCGGAGGGTCGCCGGCGGGGATTCGAGCAGTCGTCGGTTTACAGAGAAAGGGGATTCGGGCTAGCGGGTTCACGGGTGCGGGTTGGGCTGACCCGCCCGACCCGTTAAGGCCAAATGGGTAGGCTGGGCCGGTTGGGCCGAGGGAATGGGCCGGGCCGGTGGGCTGGGGGTTTAGGGTTATAAATAATCTATTAATTAATAAATAAATAACTAAATAAATAAATAGCTTTTTAGGTGATTAAAAATCCACCCGGGGTCCAATAAATTCCCGAAAAAATATCCTATGTCTAGATTTTCATTTTACACCATAAAATATTATTTTCATAATATTTTAATATTATTTATTATCAATTAAAAATTATTGAATAATTAAAACACTGGTATTTAATTACAGGAAAATTCCAGAAAATCCCAGAAAATTGTGATAAATCAAAATTTTAAATTTATGAAAATCAGGGGGATTACAATAAGTTAGCAACATATGCATATATAAACAAGGTTCTCTTTCCCTGTCCGTCTCTGCATTAAACAATTAGGTATGCAAGAAGGCTAGCCTAGCATGCGTCCTAACTATATGATGGTCCACTGGAAACCCATGAATAGCAGCTGGAACTATAAGCCCAGACTAACTATTAGACATAACACCCACATAATCGCGAGGACTACAAGCCTCAGGGTGCTTCGATTATCTCTCCCAGGACGAACGATTCCTAGTGCCCCAGGAAACGCTCGAGAGACTATACCTTGTGCACAAGTTGTCCAAAGACCGATGCGATGAATGCGATTCTATCAGATGAAGACTATATGATGCACATGTCCGTGAACAAGCAAACATGATATCAAGCGATAGAGCTAGAGCTCTCAATTCTCTTCTCTCAATCAATTCGATAGGTTCAATAAGTTCAATCAATTCGATAGATTCAATCGTATCGATAGGTTCAATCTTCTTTCTTTCAATCAATCGATAGGTTCAATAGTATACAATACAAGTTATTCAAACAGTTCTATCTTTCAAGCATCAATGACAAGCAAAACATGACACGATTCTTCTATCTCTTTTAGCTAAGCATGCAGTTCAACTCTTGTTTAAGCATACGATGGAAACATATGAACATTCTTTTACTCTTGTGTAATAGCATGGCAGCGGTTCGTTCGATAGCGGTGTCCGTGTAACTAAGCATGCAACATTCTATTCTTTAACTTAGCATGGCAATAGTTCTCTCTTTTAGACAAGCATACAAGTTCTCTAGTTAAGTAAGTAGGTTCTCATTCTATCATTCTTCGTGCAAACATTATCTTATTAAGCAAACAAGCATTATAAAAACTCAGATTTATTATTATGACGTGCAAGAATCAGAGAATGAAGTTCTGCCCACTCACCTAGATAAGTCATCTTCTGGTTCAACAAGGAGCTCTCCAAGAAGGTTTTCTTTTTGAGTCAGCAAACCGATATCACTTGTAGAGAGCGGGGCACTACAGAGACTACTTGCGTAATCATAGTAATAATGTTAAGCTCATATTTCTTGTGTTTCTTTAGCTTTGGCCTTGGCTTGGACTTAGTGTCCTTCTTGAAGTGGCCCATTTTGTCACAGTTGAAGCAAGACCCTTCTTCCTTGGGCTTAGGCTTGAAAGAAGTAAACTTCACCCTCCGATGATTTGAGTCCTTCGTCTTGTTGTTTTGAGTAAACTTCACCTCTAAATTATGTTTGCCTTGACAAACTGTTTGAACAATTTTGCTCCTTGCTTAACCTTAATCTGGATAAGCGCCTAAATTTTCGGGCTTTATCTCCATCTTCTTGATTTCGGTTGATAACCGATCCCAGCTGGTAGGGAGTTTGGAGATAATAACTTCTACCATAAATTTGTCCACTAGAGGTATAACCTCTTCTTCCATCTTTTGTTGAAGCTTTAAAAGTTATTTGACCTAGGGCAGCATAGTATTGTCATCTTCATTACTCCAGGTTCATGAACATGTTGACGATGTACACTTTTGAAATGTTTTCATCATCCTTATATTGTTTTTAAAGAGACTCCCAGCCGTCTCTTTCTCGTTCTTGTTATAGGACTCTGCCAAGGAAGCATCAAACGAGTTAAGAATCAATAACTTGCAGAGGTTATCTCGTTTCCACTTCTACAGAGTGGTAATCACGTTGGCAATTGCTTGCACGCCATCTGTCTTTGGAATCACTAGTTATGTATCAGTCAAAATGTATTCAACGTTGATGAGCTGAAGATTCAAGCTAATCTTCCTCTTCCAATTGTTGTAGTTCTCTCCATTAAATTTTTAGAGCTTGTGAAAGCTAATGTCCAACGGATTTGTATGATTGTCCATTTTGGATCTTGAAGAGATTCTTGAAATCTTGAAAGATCATGGAATCTCACTTTGAGATTGTTGTTGAAACTACTGGAATTCCGTACCTAGTCTCAAAGAGTTTTCCACAGAAGTAATGAACAACAACTAACAAACTTGCATGTGCACCAAGTGCACTACCATCAAGATTGCCGCAGAAAAGCAAGTCGCAGAAAAGCAAACAATGTGTACTGAGTAAACTAAGTTGCTATAAGAACAAAGCCCTCAACCAGAGTATAGCACTGCAAAAGATAGTTATCGTCTCATTACTGGGATGATGAAGACCATCATTGCTCAAAGCGAGATCCGGCCCTTCTCTTCGATCCGCCCCAAAAAACCAGCAAATTTGGTAGAACCTCTGGAACACTCAAAATTGTCACATCCTTGAACTCGGACAGAGCAGGAACAAGCCCGCTGCTATTGCTGCTGCACTTTCTTCTCTCTGTTATTTCTTATGTCCTGTACTAAGTGCAAAAACAATAATTACTTATAAGAGAGCCACCCCCTAGCATCTATACCGGCCTACTAAGTACTTAAGAAGAAAATCAGGGAGCCAATCCCCACAACTTGGGCGGTTTACCATCAGTAACTCCCTCTAAATAGAGCAGTTACAAACTGAAACGTCCCAGTAGCAGCAACAAAATCACGGTTGCAGAGAAACAGTCCCGAAAATGCAGAACCGGGTATGCCGCGTACCGATAGAACAACAGAATGTCGTGGCTCCCATAGAACCGCAGAACGTCGCACACCTACGGATCCGTGGACCTGCAGAATGTCGCGCCACCAACGTACTTACAGAGCTACGGACCCGCAGAACCTCAGAACCAGCATACCCACGGTACCGTAGGAGAACACAGAGCGACCGTGCGAAGTGCAAAGTGTGCCATCAAAGCACCATTTTGCGTCCTTCGTCCACGTCCACATCCGAGTCCGAGTTGCTAGGTCCCAAAGGGGCCTAGCTTTGGAATCCTTCTTGAAATTGGTGACAAAACAAATATTTCTTGTGGAATTTGAAGCTTGCCCACTAGAGAAAACATCCCATCCAATAACCACTTGAGCTAACTCATCTCTGTGTGCAAGTCAATAGATGATACTTCAAATATTGAAATATAGACACTTGGGGTTTGCCACATCTTGGATTGGTAGGATTGGCAGGGGCAGACGTGGAAATTTAAAATAGGGAGGTCAACCTTAAATGTAAAGAAAGTCCAAATTTTTGTTAAATAAAGTTAGCTACTAATGAATTAGATGTTTTGTCATGTGATTGCATAAGATTGCTTATTATCATTAAATTAAGATTTGATGCATAATAATCTTAACTATTTTTTCCCATATCTATACAGTCTCGTTCAAGTTTAGCAAAAATTTAGGACGGACAAAAATGAAAATTATGAAGAAAAAAGTAAAACCTGATGTAAATATGTATATAAAAATTGAAAATTACAAAGTTCGGAAAGAGCAAAACATAAAATTGATGAAGAAATTTTTAAAGAAAACCCATAAATATTTAACTTGTAAGAGAAAATTTTAGTGGGGCAACTGTCCCCGCTCGCCCCCATGTAGGTTCGCCCCTGAGGACCGGGTTACTTGTGACCAAGTTCAAGTAAACCCCAACATCAGTTTTGGGAATATCTGCTTTGTCATCTCACTATTCTAAAAGGTGGCTGGTGTCCGCCCGATGTCCGCCTAGTCCCCCGACGTATATGCATGTAACGGGATTTTATGGACTTTTAATGCAATTTTCATTATGTTTTTTGAATTTTTTTTGTATCTTTTGAACCGCCTACATCTAGGCGGCCGCCTAGGCGCTAGACGACGGGTACCCGTCCGACTAGTGCCTAGCGCTTTTCACAACCTTGTGTCAGCTACCTCTTATGGTGAGCACGATAATCTGGCAACTTGGAAGCTAAAGAGATACCTATCCGGCACAAGAGGATGGGTGCATGCCTTGAACAGTCATGATGCAAATAAGGCTACCTACATCAGATGCTAGATGGCCAATTGCTCACCAATCTTCTAGTTGGAGCTCTTTATGGAATTCACTTATGGCCTGGACAGCATACAAGGTTATGAATTAGGGAGTAACAATTGGGGTGTGCACGTTTGGCCTAGTTTTTGTTGTCCTCTTGCTAAGGTGGTGTATTGCCCGAGTTAAGACGACAAATTTTGACAATAAATTCTGCAAAGATGTATTCCTTACCTGTATCTCTGTATGTCTTCATGGCAATCAGTTTTTCTTCTGCAAAGTAGAAATCACAGCGAAGTACAAGTGCATCCACTGCCAAAAACTAGGCAAGTTTGATTTTTGTAAATTATACCTTGGGTGATAGATAACTTTATGTTAAAATAAATTTTTGGCTAAGCTTACCATCTTCGCAATGTATGTTTGGTGATAATAAAACATTTTATTAGGTGTTTACAAGTCAATTTTTACAGATAAAACAAAAAATGCTAGTATAGTACTGCTTGTTCAAGTCTTCTTGGTATATGTTGAAGCTAATATGTTGTTTGTTTTTGTTGGTGACAGATCAAGGTACATTTGCTTAGAGTTGACTATATATACACCCTTGCCTAGAGTTCTCATGGAGCTGAATCTAAATTTTTGGTTTCGGCTATATTCTTTTCTTCTATTTTTTGGTGAAGGCTTTTCATTTGGGGACTCTTTCAAAGACCAGAGTGATACCCATAACCTAAACCGGGAATGCGGGCTAGAGCCCGGGTGAAGCTCACCAGTTTGGGCTAAATTCGGAAGCCTTTTCTTTCTTCTTGTCTTACCTTTTTCCGTTACCAGCGTTATGCACATCAGGAAGGGGTGTCACTGGTTATACGATATCAATCCGAACTTTGTATACTTTATGGCACTGGAATGATCAAGTTGTATATGATCAAGTTGTATATGCCAATTCTAGAGAGAGTGTTACATTATGAATTTGGTATATATATGATGTAAAATCATTTCCATCAAGTATTGCATCTAATTTATGGATGGAAGAATGTTCTCACTATTGTTTGGTTTCTTTTTTGAGAACAAATTGTTTGGTTTCTTGTAGTTAGGAATTATCATTTAGCACTAGTTACATGCAGTATGTCATTTCCCTAAGTAGAAGCATAAAACTTGTATCTTTACTTTCGAGATGTGAGAGCGAAACTGGAGTTTGGAATTGGTGATTGTTTGGTTCAATGGGTTGCTTGGCGATGTGGCTCTCATTTATGCAGTTTACACAATTGGCTTGCAATTGTAGTTGGATGTAGTAGGGATCCAATCTAATTTGTGGAAACTGTTGCAATATTTGAAGCTTTATGCAGCAACGCTTATTGAAAAGTAATTTACAGCAAATAAAACTCAAGATGAAAACAATTGAGAAAGAAGATCTATATGCCTTTGAATCAATGACTTTGTTCAAATGCCAAGAGGAAACTCAAGATATAGACAATGGTCACAAGCTTTCAAATTTTAGGTTTCATGAGATTAATTTGAACATTTTTTCATTAGTTATTTTTAGTTGGGGATTCATGAGCATGACCACCATTTTATTTAGGGGAAATTTGTACGTCCACTTGAACTTTTGGAGACATTGTACACTTTTTTTTGTTGACAAGTCAATTTGCTACAACCCCTCTTAACAAATCAAATTTTGTCCATGGGGTCATGACATGTTGGTTATGAGGGGGCTTTCGTGGTGACGAGCACGTTTCGAATCTCTCCTTGAAAACTTAGTTTTTTAACCCGATAGAAAAGACATCAAAAAAAAAAAAAATCAAATTTTAAACATCTTACTTCAAAAAAATCAAATATATATATATATATATATATATATATATATATATATATATATATATATATATAATGGGGACACTTTAAACACATACTTTAAATTATTAAAAATTGTATAAATTACTACTTTTGAAGTGTTCTCATGATATTGGCACAATGATACACTCCAAATAAACACTACAAATTAATCTCCTCTTTTTTCTCTTTATTTTTCTTCCATATTTGGTAAGATTTTTCTCTCTCTTTTTCCTATTTATTTTTCTTTCATGTTTGGTTACTTTTGTGGGCCCATCAATTAATACAGAGGAGTCAGGACATACTCCAAATCTGGAGTGTCTCATAGCTTTCTCGCAATTTTCAAGTATGCACAAGTGTCCACTACAGCCTTCAAGTGCGACAAAATTTGACTAAAGTCAAAATATAGCACTTGAAATCTCTTCTGCTGTGAATACTCTAATGTGCACGTGCGTAAAAAATATTATAAAAAATTAAACATAAATTTATTTTTAAAATGTTATTTCTAGGAATTGCTCAAGCAATCAAGAAAAATGTATCCAACCTTAACCACACGAGCTAGAGTTATTTAGTTATAAATATATCACATATATCACATTAGGTAGTTAAATACTTGGTTAAGTTTTTTTTATTAATTAATGGAGTATTTAGGTAATTATTTAGTTATCTTTTCATTAAATTTTTTAATTTATTTAAATGATGATATACATATGGCTTAAACGGCTTATTTCTTAGCGGTATATATATATATATATATATATATATATATATATATATATATATATATATATATGTGTGTGTGTGTGTGTGTGTGTGTGTGTGTGTGTTGAAAATGGTAATTGTTTGGTACATTATCCAGTTTGAAGCACATGCTTACAAATATACTCGATAGGCCCTCAACTCGGACATCACTCAGTCCCGAAGGACTTACAACTTTGTATGTAGGCTCAGAGCCGATCTTGAGCTCATGGAGGTCCTAGACGAACTTTCAAAATGAGGCCCCCGTATATAATGTAAAAAAATTTAAAAAATTGAAATGAAAGTAAAATAAAAAAAAGGTTGCCACCAAGGATTGAACCCTGAATCTCTAGTATGAAAGTCTAACATAGTAATCACTACATCAAGGTATTAATGGATCCGGTCCGGGCCGACCCGCTGTAGCGCCCCGTTCTCCCGGTGCGGAGAGCGCGGCTAAGAAACACAAGACGGTATCGTTCGATCGGGATAGATTGAATTAAGAACTCGTCCTCGTTATGGATTTGTTTCTTCGGAATCGATTCCCATATTCAGTGGACTGCGCCCCAAGGATCGGCTTAGCGGCAGAGTCAGGAGGGACCTCTCCGCTGCTATCTTTTATTGCCTCGGTTTTCGATGTCGCTTGTTGCTTTCGTGCTTTGAGTTGGTTTTGGGATTTGCTTGTTTTCCTTGAACGGTTTCGATGGTTTTCATTATTTTCGTTCATTGAACTGCACTTCAATTCCGAGATTGGAAAGAGAAGAAGAAGTATTAATCGAGCTGTTCGTGTGCAGGTGAACGAGCAGTAGGCGGCTTGCGAGCGGAGTCGTGAAGCGCCTCTTTCCTTCTCTTTTCCTTCCAACCAAGTGAGTGGCTACCATCCCGATTAGCTAGCCCTGCTTCCAAGCTTCACCCCCTAAAATCTGCATTCTTCTTTGCCCCGATCAAACGATACCAAGTAATAATAAAAGAAACCAAGATAATAGAGAGTAGACTTGGTTCATTGCTTGTCAACTAAACTTGTGAACGGTTATCATACTGCATGCTAGTTCGTTTATAAGTATTCCATAAATCGTGCTAACTATGGATCATATCTTGTATACAAATAAATATTCAGTGAGGTTCTGCAATATGAATCATATAATTCTGCTTGTCTGTGCTCGAGTTGCCTCATCTGCATAATCTGCTAAATCTGTTAATAACGTTCGATCATGGACAACTTGTGCACAAGGTTTCTGGTTCCTGCGGACGGTTGCCAGGGCACTGGGACCGATCCGATCCGGACGGAACGTCTGTATAGTCGTCTGTATCGTCGGATTGAGGCGTGCAACGGGGGCTCGCCACCCGCGTTGCACACCCTTCCGTCCTGAGACTATAAATCGTCCTTCGTGGTATTATGCCAGTGATCCTCTGTATATTTAAACCTGTTGCAACTAACTTGTGTCTTCGTGGCAGGGAAGGCAAGGTAAGTATTGTGCAGGTCATTCAGACGGGCAGGTAAAATCCACCGAACGGTGGCTAGTTCATTTCAGTATAATTCTATATGCTGGTTACTTGTAAATGAACTAAGGCAAGATAGAAACCCACAATTATGCATGCTTCATTAAAACAACGTGTTGATTGGTATAGTTCGGTTAGCTCACCTTCACCAGCATGTTTCGATATGCTGACCCTCGTTGAAACAGGTTCTCCGCACTAAAGCAAACCGAGCGAGGAGCCAAAGTCATCTTCCCGATCCAGTCCAGCTGTTAGCGCACCTTCACCGCGCCCTTGAAGCATTTTGAAGACCGGAGCCTGCAACTCTTCATACACAAATGCAGCTCCGTGGCAAAGCTATCCTCCAGCCAGGAGGTCTATATCTTTTAAAGTTTAGTAAAGGGATATAATGTACATGACTGCTATCTCATTTTGAGTCATCTCTTTTGTAAGCCGTTCGGCATATTAGCTAACTCGTTCAAGAGTTTGTAATAGATGTTCATTATCAATAAAGAGAACTTTTCCATGTTTCAAATCTGTGTTTCAATTTATCTGCGTACTCTGAATATGTGCTTGCTATGCAAATCATTAAAGCCTTGTGCGGGCGCAACCCCAGGCCCGCACGGCGGTCACGATTCGGGGGACGCCTCAATTGATTCTTCGAAATTGGGTCGTGACACCCGCGACACACGCTAACCGGGTTTAACCGGGTTCGGTCCAGTCCGGGTCGAACCTGAGAGAGAGAACGGTCCGGGCCGGCCCGGATCCATGTCTAGGTCAGAGGAGGACCGGAACGAACCGTTCTGGGTCCGAGCCGGTTCAATTTTTTTTAAAAAAATGTTTATATATTGACAATATTGTTTATATAGAATATAAGTTATGTAATATAAATAATAAGTTAATAAATTTAAGTTAAAATTTATTAGTTTTTTTAGTAAGTTATTTTGTATAATTTAAAATTTATAAGTTATTTGTTAATAAGTTTTTTTTTATAATTTATGTAAACTTTTATGTTATATAAAAATTTATAACAACATTAATAAGTAAGAAAATTTTATTTGATTTCTTTATATAGATATTTATATAACTTTAAGTATAAATATAAATATAAATATTTATAAGTTAAAATAATTTTTTTTTTTTGTTTTGAATAACAGTAAGTTATAAAAAAAACTGAAGTCTTTTTTTTAAAATTTTCTTTATACAGATAAAATTGTTTTATATATTTTCTTTATATAGATATTTATATAACTTTAAGCCAAAATCTTTATAAAAATTATTTTTTGAAATTTAAATCTAAATTTATAACTTGAAAATTAAATAGGTATTTATATAACTTTAATTTCTTTATATAGATATTTATATAGACATAACAAAGTTAAATGTAAACAACTAACAACATTAAGTAAGAAAAAAATGAATTTATTTATTAATGTCAATAAAATTATAAATGTATTATAACATTAAGTAACAAAAAATTAAAACTTGTAAATAATATTTTATTTGCATAAAACTTGTACAAAAATGTACAAGTCTTTTTTTATCTTTCTAACTTCAGGAGGTGACATTTGTGTCGGTGGAGCAGAATCAGAAATATGATTATTTTTAAATATTTGATTATAATAATCAAATTGTTGTTCCGAATCACTTCTACAAGGGTGGTTAGAACCAGTAACATCCATATTTGATTTTTTTTTAAATACGTATAAACAAGCATATTTATCTACCAACTAATTAAAAGAGAGAAATAGAGGGGAGGGGAGAAAAATAAAAAAATAGAAGAAAAAAATAACTATTAAGAAAAAAAAATTCTTGTTACTTGAAGCCTCCAAGAAGTTTTGCACTTCAGAAATTGTTTGCTTAGAAATTGCTTGTTTGAACATTGATGTTTGGCCTCCCGATAGTTTCACTTCAAAAATTACTTGCTTAGAAAATTTAGTAAGAGAAGAGAAGGAAGAAGAAATGTTATTGTGTTTATTTTTCATGTTTTTGGGACTATTTATAGAAATATTTTGAGCCAAAATGACCCCCTAAGCCCTCAAAATATAGTTGTTATAAGGATATTTTGGTCATTTTCAGCAAAATGACCAAAATAACCCTCTAACGTTCAAAAAACTGCCATAAAACTGGGGGTATTTAAAAATACCCCCCCAAACGGTCATATAATAAAACAAAATCTTCCGGGTCAGACCGGGCCTGAACCGGGCCTACCGGGCCTCAACGGTCAACCCACACCCGAACGTTGCTTCAACCGAGCCGGGCAGGACCAGGCTTTCGAGTCGGATTCTCCGACCCAGCCCGGACCTGTATAAGAGGTGGGCCGAGTCGGGCCGGTCCGTTGACCGGGTTCAGGTCGGTCCAGACCGGCGTTGACGGGGTCGGGCCCAGGTCGATTCTCGAGTATTTCGGCCCAATATACACCATGACCACTACACCATAATTTTTTTATGTTAAAAGAAGCCCTGGTATATACTTGTCACGCCCCTGACCCAGAATACTGGAAGCAAGGGAATGACTCAGCCAACCGCACCTTACGGAATACCGAAGTAACTCGCAATGTGTTAAGGTTGTCTAGAGACAAGGGGGTACATACTACAATCAAGTCCCCTAGGGCCAAGAACTTATATATCTCAATCATTCAAACAAGTAGTGATAACATAGAATATTTCAGAATAAGCAATGAGGCATCCCAAACGTCGCATTAGAATGTTCTAGAGATCTAGCAATACTAAATGATATGCCAGATACAAGATCAAAAGTATACATGACAGTGAGTCAGTTGCAGTCTAATTTTATTACGGTCATGTAGGAAACTAGTGTCCAGATTCTCCGGTTAACAGGTGCCGGTTGGCTAAACGTCTGTGAGACTAGTCTCACTGTTCTAGTATACGTACCCGATATATGTATATTATACATGTATAGCTTGATTATTGTTTAATTGCTTACATCATTCTTTATGTCATTCATACATTATTTAGGTTATTTTTGTAAGTATCCCTTAGTTGCATGCTCCGTTGGTCCCTTGATTTTTTTGGTGGGTGGTTGTGATGAACCCGGGTGAGAGGCATTGATTATGATCCAATGGCATACAATCAATCCCTTGGCTATATAAGCAATCACATTCTCTTTCCTCCACTTGTTTTTTCCTTTCCTTTCACTTTCCTTCTTCATTTCTTCCCTACCAGAGAGCAGCAGCTGAGCTTGGCCTTGGCCGTGGGTGACCTTGATAGTGTTGGTATTAGACTAGAACTTGACCGTAGGCGAGTACATCTTGCCAACCAAAGAAAAAACTATGGATCTTGCTTTGATTCTTAGTATAAATTATTTTTTATCATTTGGTCGATTTTATTTTTGGGTAACACTTAGAACTTGTCTCATTGATGATTTTGTTTTTTTGAATTGGATTGCTCATGGAGCCCGAGAACATCAAGTCAGAGAATGCAAAGTTGGCCTGAGAATGCATATAAAAAGTACGCAGGGAACCCTTGTCGCATAAGCGAAGTTCCAATGAGTGCACTTGTGTGTGTTTCACAATTTTCTTAGAAAGTGCGACAAGATATGTTGAGTACTCTGGGCGCACTTCTCTACTCCTACGTACGTTTTATACTATAGCAATTCCTTCAAAAGTACGTCAATCCTACTTGGTGCACTTTTGAATGGGTCTGCAAGTCATCAAGAATGTACGCCACTGCTTAAATAGTCGAGTTGGCGCACTTTGGTGAAACTTTCCTTACCGGCACACTTTGTCTCTTTTGGAGAATGGCGCACTTTGCTGTGTGGTGCACTATGTGGCATTCTCCAGAGATAACACACTTTGTAGCCCTTCATAATTACTTAATGACTAAGTAATGACTTCTGATCATTCTCGAGAATTGTGTTCTCGACTGCAGAGTTGTCTCAACTGTTGTGCCATCTCGTGGAACTTGTGTTTTGTCTTTTAGTAGACCTTCCTGTCCTTGTTTATGCACCAAATCTCTCTACTGGCATAATTGATGAAAGTGCGCCAAAGTCGTAGCTTGGGTAGATTCATTTGTGCACCAATGATAGATTTAGGAACCAAGCTCCTGGCTCCCGCACTTCTATCATTGTGCGCCATGGTCCTAGAAGTGCACTTTAGTATGATTTGTGCGCCATCTTTGCTCGGAGCACTTTTGTATCAAAGGGTGCCAGAACTGCCCAGATTAGTGATTTGTGTGCCAAAACTATTTTTGGCCATTTGTGCGCCAATACTCGTTTTGGTCATTTGTGCACCAAAAGTAATTTTGGCCCATCATGCGCGGATATTATTTTATTGTCTAATTTTATGCGTCAATCCTGAATTATTAATTTATGAACCTGTATGCCAGTATTCTCTTTAATATGCTTAACTCTTGATGATTCTCTAATTCTCTTTTATTTCGTTATTTTAGTTAATCCTGATTATTTTCTGAACATGATATTCTTGATATTGATCTTTATTTTCTGACATGATCTAGTGATTGTACATTATAAATGAACTCCTGAATCCTGATACTGTACTGATAATCCTGACATTGTACTGATAATCTTGATACTGTACTGATAATCTTGATCCTGAACTGATAATCCTGATCCTGTAATGATAATTCTCGTACTGTACTGATAACCCTGCTACTCCTGATCCTGATAATCCTGATAGTGGCTCGACGTCGCGCACCATCCTGATACTGTACTGATAATCCTGATAGTGGCTCGACATAGCACACCATCCTGATACTGTACTGATAATCCTGATAGTGGCTCGACGTAGCGCACTTCTGACTATAGAATTCCTGTAATTGTCCTGATCAAGGCTATTAATAGGACCTGTATTGCATGAT
This sequence comes from Iris macrosiphon, assembly GCA_036927795.1. NCBI lineage: Eukaryota > Viridiplantae > Streptophyta > Magnoliopsida > Asparagales > Iridaceae > Iris > Iris macrosiphon. The sequence goes on from JAYESA010000014.1 coordinate 10,393,779, forward strand.
ATGTATCTCTGTGGTTGATTTTGATTGTACCCGTCAAGTTACTGTCCTGTCTTGCATCATGTCTAAGAAAGATTCCTGAGTACTACAGTAAAAAATTCTTGATAATTGTCCAGGCTAATAACTAGAATAATAATCTAGAAATGCATCTAGAGAGATTTTCTGGCTACATGCAATCCCGGTATCCCAATGACACCTGATGGATTTGGAGCTCTCCGTCGTGAGGGCATACTTTCAGCACACCGACGAGTGTTGTACTACCAGAAAAGATAAGAAGTGATTATACCTAATAAATATATATTATGTACCGGTTTGTCTGGATAACCCCGATAGTCTGCAGGGCATGTGGCTGTAAGGAATCTCAAACTGCATGTGTTAACAACTAGGACTGTGATAACCCTAGTTAGCTAATGATAGCAAGCTGTAGGGCATGATTGGTCATGATTGCTTGATTTTCAGTCTAGTCTAGTCTAGTCCCATCCTGATTTATTTAACAGCTGATCCGGAAATGGTAACCGGAGTACTGATTCCAGATATCCTTGTTTAAATACTCCAGAACTGTTTAGCTGTTACTTTATATGATATTCTTATTAATTTGTCTGCATGCTGGTATTAGTTCATAAGTTTGGCTCCCTTGTGGTACTTGCTGTTTTAGGGTCTGACCCCACCGGTATTGTATGTCCAGATTTAGGAGCATGACCGCAGGATCTCCCGTACTTTTTGCCTTAAGATGGTGAACACCAGAGCACCTGGGGCCATGCGTGGGTTCTTTTTTCATCACCTAATTGATCTTGTATAATTATTCTTTTTAGGCGTTTAGCCACCGAGCACGTATTTAGCTCATATTTTGGGACTTGACATTCTAGCCTATAGGACTACATGTAAAGCATATTCTAGACTATAGCTAGAGCTAGTCATGTAACATTGTACTCTGCTAGTTCTTTATTTTGGTAACTAGTTTCATGATCATCTGGATATGTATAGTTTGGGACGTCTTACTATTATATGTTGGTGATCATACATCTTGTAAACTTCTTGCTTGCTTGAGATTGAGACACCTAGGATTCTTGACCCAAGATTGCCTGATAGATTGTAGAGTAAACCCTCACATGTCTAGACAGCCGTGACCGTATCTCGGGGTATAGAGTACCCTGGTATACGTAGATGGCTTTATCTGCCCCCGCTCTCCTGTATTCTGGTTCTGGGGCGTGATACAGCTTTAGTGGTGGCCCATGCAGGTCTAAAAATTCAGAAGTGTGGGGGGTTTACCAATGTGTTTTAGATGTCTCAATCATGCTACTCCTTGATCTCCTATAGTGTCAAATTTATATTCTTGAAATCTTGATTCAACATCTAATTTGATCCTCGATCAATCATGTTTGTCCCTTTGATGATCCTTGTATCCTTTATCTTTCAGGGATATTGTTCCTGGTCCTTTTGATCATCCAGCTAGAGTTCCTCCAGTAACAGGATAACATCATGATGCCCAGCAAACCCTTAAGGTTCAGCCTCAGCATTCCGGGACCGGGTCCAGAACAGCTCAAAATAAGGAACCTCAGATCCAGCCAATACCTCCAGTGCAACCAGTACCCGATACAGGAGGGGAAAACAGTGTGCTAATTGGTATCCTTCGAGAATTATTGGCATCTCAAGGACGTCGAGAGAACGTACTCATTTAGTCAGTGCAAGGGGATTTGGAAATATGCGGACCTTGTGCCAATAACTCGACAAGCAACTTCAAGCGCCTCCAACCCTCGTATTTCTATGGCATCGAGGATGCGATTGCATCAGACGCTTGGCTTCAGGATACTGAGGCTATTCTAGAGGCAAGCAGAGTTTTGGCTAGAGAGCAAGTCTCGATGGTTCGGTTACAGTTGTTAGATTTGGCCCGAGACTGGTGGACAACACAGATGGTTTTACTAACAGTACCCGTCCACTGGGTCGTATTCAACGAAAGGTTTTAGGTCAGATACTTTGACGCGATATCGTATTATGATATGCAACAGAGATTTAATAACTTGGAGCAGATGGACAGGACTGTCGACGGCTATGCGACAAAATTAGCAGACTTAGTCGGTTTGCTCCCACCTTGGTGGCAACCGAATTAGACCGAGCAATGAGGTTCTAGCAGGGACTTCACCTGGAGATCATATTGGCAGTGGAACAACACGAGTTCAAAACTTTTGATGCTGTGTTAAGAGCATCAAGGAGGCATAAGTATACCTCCCAGAGAATAATGGATAAGACTGGAGGTCGTAAGAGGACCCATACTTCAGGCGGTTCTTACACCCAGTCTTCAGCACCAGCAGTACGAGATTTGACGATTGGAACCTCGACCAGGATAACTTATGTAGCATCATTTCAATGACCAGTCTGACACATCCTCAACAATAGAGGTCATTTCTTTCAGTGGGATGTTCTCATTATGGAAAACCAGGACACGTTTTATCAGAGTGTCGCAGAGCACAAGGGTTGTGCTTAGCCTGTGGAGCCCCATGCCACAGAGTAGGATCTTGCCCACACAGAGCTAGTTCATCATATCTTCCCCGGCAGGACCCCAGTATAGGGATCCAACACCGGTTCAACAACACCAGGGTCAGAGGCCTTTGTCGACCCAATTTCAAGTATTCCAGCAGCAGAGGTCACAGTAGTATGTGCAGGCCCAAGCTCAAGTACAAGCCAGGCAAGGAGGTCCGCAGCAGCGAGGACCAGCACCGAGAGGACGAGGCCAGGCTATGGCACTCACCATGAAAGAGCAACTAGCTTCAGGTGAGTTGGTGTCAGGTACCATTCTCGTCAACTCTCATTCAGCTTCAGTATTGTTTGATCTTGGTGCATCACATTCCTTTATGTCTGCACGATTTGCAACACGAGTTGGATTAGAACCCGAATTATTATCAGTAAGACTTAATATACTTACAGATAATAGTATCGTGGGAGTAGATAGAGTTGATACCTCGTGTCGAGTCATAATGTATGGGAGAAATTTTTCTGCTAGACTGATAGAGTTTCCTATGGAAGATTATTATATCGTCCTAGGCATGGATTGGTTGAGTGCCCGATACGCGACGATAGATTTTTATGCTGGCAAGGTTATCTTTCGTATCCCCGGAGTGGAAGAATTCTCATTTTCTAGAGGAGAGATGGAGTCTTTGTCAGCAATCATGAGAATGGCAGTAGCAGAAGGATAACACCAGTGTCAAAGAGAGTCTACAGGATGGCACCATCATAGTTGGAAGTCTTGTACCGAATGATTGAAGAATTGAGAACCAAGGAATTCATTCGTGCTAGTGGATCGCCTTGGGAAGCCCCAATGCTTCTAGTGAAGAAGAAGAAGGATGGAACGTCACAATTATGCGTTGATTATCGTACCCTCAACGCAGTAATCATCGAGAACAAGTATACATTGCCAAGGATCGACGACTTATTTGATCAGCTTAGTGGACCAACAGTGTTTTCCAAGATTGATCTGCGGTCGGGATATCATCAGATTAGAGTCAGAGAACAAGATATACCCAAGGCGGCGTTCAGATTGAGATATAGTCATTGGGAGTTTCTAGTAATGCCCTTTAGATAAACCAATACGCCAGCAGTATTTATGGATCTTATAAATCATATTTTTATGCCATACTTGGACAAGTTCGTGATAGTGTTCATCGATGATATCTTGGTTTACAGTCGAAGTGAAGCAGGCAAGAGCAGCATCTTTGCGCAGTTCTTCAAGTCCTTAGAGAACATAAGTTATATGTCAGGTACAGCAAGTGGGAGTTCTGGCTTGATCGCATTTCATACTTGGGGCATATTATTACAAAAGGTGGAGTATAAGTGGATCTTCAGAAGATAAAAGTCGTTGAGATATGGCCAGTACCTAGAACAGTTGCAGAAGTTCATAGTTTTCTACGACTAGTAGGATATTATCGTAGATTTGTGTCAGAATTTGCTAGAATTTTTGCACCCTTGACACAATTAACTCATAAGGATGTGCACTTTGATTGGAAAGATGAATGTCAAACCTCTTTTAAGAAGATCAAGCAGAAGTTGATTACGACACCAATTTTGACGCTTCCAAATTGGACATGTGGTTTCACGGTATATTGTGATGCGTCAGAAAAAGGACTAGGGTGTGTTCTTATGCAGCATGGTAAGTTTATAGCTTATGCGTCTCGGCAACTTCGAGACCGTAAGAAGAATTATCCAACATACGACTTGGAGTTAGCAGCATTTGTCTTTGCACTCAAACTTTGGAGGCATTACCTATATGGAGATCGAGTAGAGATTTATACTGATCATAAGGGTTTGATGTACATATTTACTCGGAAGGATCTCAATATGAGGTAGAGAAGATGGCTAGAGCTGATGACAAACTATGATTTTGACCTTCAGTATCATCCAGGGAAGGCTAATGTCATGGAAGATGCTTTGAGCCGGAGAGAAGGAGATTATTTTCTCACGGCACATCGAGAGATTTTAGAAGATCTTCAGGATATGGACATAGAAGTATTATTGCCTAAAAATACAGTATTGATGGCCGGTCTGCAAGTTCAATCCAGTATAGTGGAAAGGATCATAGCAGCACTGTCAACGGATGTCAAGCTTCAGCGACTTAGAGCAGAATGCGAGGTAGAACGTAGACCAGAACTAAGAATTCATAGTGATAAAACTCTTCGATTTGGTAATCGTCTTTATATACCAAGTGGAGATATCCATCAAGAGATCATGTCAGAATCCCACAGTTCTCAGTATTCCGTTCACCCAGGAGAAACGAAGATGTAAAGAGATATTCATCAGCATTTCTGGTGGAATGGAATGAAGAGGGAGATAGCATAGTTTTTCTCCTGATGTTTGGTTTGCCAGCAAGTCAAGGCTGAGCATCAGAGACCAGCATGACTTCTTCAACCTTTACCAATTCTAGAATGGAAGTGGGACCATATCACCTTGAATTTTGTGACCGGTCTTCCTAGATCCCCCGCTGGCAGAGATACAATTTGGGTAATTATGGATCGACTCACAAAGGTTTCTCACTTTCTTTCCTTTAGAGTAGGACAGTCTACAGAGAAGTTGGCTCGAATGTACATAATCAGATTATCAAACTTTATGGAGTACAAGTCAGCATCATATCAAATAGAGATTCCAGATTCATACCTCACTTTTGGCATAGTCTAAAGCAGAGTCTGGGTACCTGTCTGAAATTTAGTACAGCTTATCATCCCCAGACAGATGGTCAGTCAGAACGTACGATCCAGTCTCTAGAAGATATGCTTCAATCATGTACCTTTAACTTTGGTGGTTTATGGGAGGATCACTTGAACTTGGTCGAATTCTCTTACAACAACAGTTTTCATGCAAGTATCCAGATGGCACCCTTCGAGGCACTGTATGGCAGAAAGTACAGATCCCCTGTAACTTGTGATGACATTGGTGAGAGGCAATTTCTTGGTCCCGAGATGATAGCCCAGACAGTTGAGGTAGTCAAACAAGTCCGGAAGCAACTTAAGGTGGCTCAATATCGTCAGCGTCATTGGGCCGATTCGCATCGGCGACCTCTTGAGTTCTCTGTCGGCGATCATATATTTCTTCATAATTTGCCTGCCCAAGGGCTCATCAGATTTGGTGTGCGAGAAAATCTTAGTCCACAGTATATTGGTCTGTTCGATATCCTCGAGCGAGTGAAAGATATTTTTTATCGCTTTGCTCTTCCGTTGTCGCTTCGCGAGATACATAATATTTTCTATGTATCTCAGTTACGACGGTATATACCGGATTCAAGCCATGTCCTGGATCATTCAGAATTGGTCATTGGTACTGACCATTTGTATGAGGAGAGGCATGTATCCATTTTGGACCGGAAAGAGAAGATTCTCAAGAACCAAACTATTCGGTTAGTCCGAGTTGCTTGGGGGTATCACTCATCGGGCGAGTCAACTTGGGAGCGAGAGGGTGATATCCATGCTCGATATCCATATTTGTTTAACTCGTGAGGTATACTTGTTCGTATATCTCGTACCATAATCTTTTCTTGTGGATGTTTGTCTTGTTCTAGGATTGTGCTTGTTTTTCGTATGCCCTTGCTGACCTTGATTGCATGTCCCAAGAGTTTTCTTGCTAGACCCTGTGCGTTATTAAAATTTTGAGGAGAAAATTTTCTAAGGAGGAGAGAATTGTGAGTCTCGTCTCATTGTTTTAGTATACGTATCCGATATACGCATATTATACATGTATAGCTTGCTTATTATTTAATTGCTTACATCATGCTTTATGTCATTCATGCATTGTTTAGGTTATTTTTGTAAGTTTTCTTTAGTTGCATGCTTTGGATAGTTGGTCCCTTGGTTTTCTTGGTTGGTGGCTGTGATGAACCCAGGTGTGGGGCATGAATTATGGTCCAATAGACTATAATCAATCCCTTGGCGATATAAGCAATCTCATTCTCTTTCCTCTACTTTTCTTTCCTTTCATTTCTCTTTCCTTCTTCATTTCTTCCCCAGTAGAGAGCAACAGCTGAGCTTGGCCTTGGTCATGGATGACCTTGGTAGTGTTTGTATTATGCTAGAACTTGACCGTAGACAAGTACATCTTGCCAACCGAAGGAACAACCATGAATCTTGCTTTGATTCTTAGTATAACTTATTTTTATCATTTGATTGATTTTATTTTTGGGTAACACTTAGAACTTATCTTATTGATGATTTTGTTTTCCTTGAATTAGATTACTCATGGAGCCTGAGAACAACAAGTTAGAGAATGCAAAGTTGGCCTGAGAATGCATACAAAAAGTACGTAGGGAACCCTTGTCGCATAAGCGAAGTATGATATAAATAACTGAATACTTAATCACATATCTATAAGATGGAACAATCGCACGAATATGATATAAAGAACTGAAGAGTTAAATAGAACTCAAAAGAAAAAATAATATCCAATGAGTCATTAAAAAAATAAGAATACTAATATCAAAATGCTGGAGACAAATCCAGTACAAAAAATCTATCACTGAGCTATAGGTACTGGATCGTCTGTCTCAATCGGGATGAGACCCTCCTGAACCAAAATCTCTGACTCTAAGTCAACTACGTCCTGAGGCCTATAGTGAGTGGTATACCACTCCTCAGTGTCATATGGAAAAAATATATCCAGTCAAAAAAGAGCAAAGTACACCTCTAACAGCAGTTCCAAAGAATGATAAAAACTATGTAACAGTAAATAGAGCAAATATACAAGATGCAAGATACAAGAGATATACAAATAGAAATACTGGAATTAAATACAAAAAATGAGCATCATGAAAATAAGCAAGAAATACTACTACTATGTGAGTGAGTACCAGCTTCAACATGTGATCGGCTTGGGAACTTGTATAAGGACTAGGGCCTGGTTAATCATACGTGTGGTGTATGATCAACACTCACAATGACATGCATAAGGAGGGTACGATCACATATCTACACTAATACTCCCCGTCCCGACTGGTATAGTGGATCCAACCATGGTACGTTATGACACGAGATTCACTGGGTAGGTAGCTAGTCTCCCTAAGAATCAATGTCTGTACATGTACAAGAAAAATAAGGAACAAGGCTTGTACAAGATACATCATAAATACCAAGGAATAATATCTCATGACGAGATCTGGATATACCAATCCGTGTAACCATCGTGTCAAAAAATTAAGGATATCTACAGTAAATACAAGAAACATAGGGGATATCATAAATAGAAAACTATCAGAGAATGTACTTGCCTGAAATCCGGTGAACAGTATCAAAGATGTCCAGAACGGTGCCTCGGAGACCTAAATATGAAATATTACATTAATATAAGGTTTTGGAATGAAAAATAAGTTAAACTAGTCAAATTCTAGGTCATAAAGCCATTTATAGGTTAAAATATTCAAACTAGGTCAACTCTAGGTCAAACTAGCTATTTCTAAGTTGTATGAGTCCACCTCTAGGATATTGGGTCCATACGCTATATATCTAGGCTATATTAGCTATATTAGGATACTGGGATACCAACACTATACCATATCGTAAGATACGTAAACTATTAGATATGAAAATACAATAATATATATATATACAAGGTGAAAATATATAGTATCCCTAGTTAAACTAATACTAAGTTGATACCTCAGCTTTGAGCCAATACGGTATCACACCACCTACCCCCCTCTTAATACACAAACCCAATACCTTGAGTATAAACAAAAATACCTAACAATTACCTTGGTATCACAAGGTAATCCAATTTCTAACCCATGAATATCTCACCTTTAACTAAAACCAACTAACATATATATAAATATATACAATAATTAACTAACTAACTGATATTATACTAATATACTAATTAATACCATGTTGATACAACCTACTAACTAAAGCATATGAAATCATCTACTATTATCTTACCTTTATAACTGACATTCCTATCCTCCTTGCTGCTGCCAACAAGCCTGCCCGACCCCATTGTTGCAAGTTGTTGCAACATCACCCACAACTGTGCAGTTTCTATCCAAGGCATTGCTTGGACTGAACTGCACAACCAACCACACTCTCTCTCTCTCACCTACGGTAGCTGCTACTACTAGTATTGCTGCTGCTGCTGCCCCCTAGTTGCATGTTGCTGCTGCTCTCACTAGTTTCTGATGTTGTTGTTCACTAGTTGTTGTTGCTGCTGCTCTCACTGGTTGCTTTTGCTGCTGTTCACTAGTTGTTGCTGCTGTTGTTCACTACCTGTGCACCAAGTGCACAGGCCCGAGTCCCCCTCCTCTACCTTGTCTAACTTACACACACACACACACACACACACACACACACACACACACACACACATATATATATATATATATATATACTCAAATGCAATAGAAACATAGCTATATATATATATATATATATATATATATATATATATATATATATATCATATAACAAATAAAAATAAAAATATAATACTCTAATAGCTATAACCAAGGTAAATTGAATTAGAATGCAAAGTATCAAACACGTGGAGTGCACCGCACCCATATCACACTCTATCTATGATACACTTGCGATACGACTCCACCACACCACCAAACGTATCCCGAAGGACACGAAAAAGTCTAGAATCATAATTAGAAATAACACAAAGAGCTAGCTACTCATTCGCGTGCCCGTGTCAAAATGTGACATGCTCAAACCCCCGTGTCGGAAGAAAACTCCTAAATCAGCCTGTATCACCAAATTATCGTGATACGGCCTACACGTATCTAATTATGGACACGACACTAGTCTCACACAACCAAACACATGTCAATTTGGTCTTATTGACCTATTGACAAATACATCATGTGTCAATCTCGGAATTTCTCCAAAATTGATACAAAATACCACATAACTTCTTACATAGGCTCCTATGAACCTAATTCCACTTTCTATGGGTAGCCTTAGTATATATGAGGGTTCCTAATAATTAAACTATAGATTTAGAGTCTAATTAGAGAGGTAAAACTGAATTATACCTATTGGAAGATGGATTCTCAATGCAACTCTCCAAATGAGTGTCAAGAGCCTTCAACCTGTGCTCCTTCCTCCTCCTTGTAGATCCTTGCCTCCTCCTTGTTCCAATAGCCTCCAATGGTGAGTAGAGAAGGAATTGGGAAGGAATTTGGGTAGAAATTGGTGTAGGAATAAAAGAATTTGGATGTGAGAAATTTTAGATCTAGAATTGAAATGAATGGATGAAGAGAGAGAGAGTCTCTCTCCTCCCCCTCTTATGGCCGGCCTTGCCCCTACTCCAAATTACTATAAAAAGTCTATAATACCCCTTGGGGCTTGGGGCTTGTCACAAAAAAATTAATTAAGGAAGGAAGGTTCTAATCCAATTGGTTTAACTAATTAAGTCATCCTCCTAATGAATGGGCTAACTATTGGGCTTGTTTGTTGGGCTCAATCTAACTAGAATTAATGTTGGTCTATGAGTCTAGTCTAATCTAGTTAGGTCCACTAACACAAGTCCAAAATTAAATCTAACATCTAACAATAATTAAATAATACAATAAATAATAAGCACATAAATTAATTAATTATAAAATGACCAAAAGTACCCTTCCTAGAAAATGTGGTAGTAACAAGTCTACTCCCCTTAAAATAATTTTCTAAAAATTCAAAGAAGAAACTATCCCCAGGAAAACAAAATAGAATCAGGAAAGAACATACCTAAAGGTACAAACAGATATGGGTAACGCTCTTGCATTTCATCCTCCCTCTCCCATGTAGACTCACCTAGAGAGTGATACCTCCATGCGACGCGTACCAAGGGAATGGTCTATTTTCTCAGCACCTTCTCTTTCCGATCCAGAATCTCAACTGGCTTCTCTGGATAGGTAAGAGTAGGGTCCACCTCTATCTTCGAGTGATCCAATACGTGACTAGGATCTGCCACATACTATCTCAAATACGATACGTGAAATACGTTGTGCACTCCCTCCAATATAGGTGGCAAGTCTAATTTTTAAGCAACTGCACCGACCCTCTCGAGAATAGTGAAGGATCCGATGAATCGTGGACTAAGCTTCCCACCTCTACCGAAATAAATCGTGCCTCGTGTCGGAGAAATCCTCAAAAACACCAGACTACCAACCTAGAACAAAACACAACCTTAAGAACTTAATCTATAACAAACAACCAAAATCAACACAAAACAAAAATCTAAAACTATACCTCAAACTCCAATGATCTCCGGTGGCTATCGGCCCAATGCCGCTATCTGTCCTACACCACTCGAAGTCTGTCTCTGATCAACTTAACCTTCTCCGTTGTATCCACAACTATCTCTGGCCCTAGCAAAGATCTTTCTCCAACTTTGTCCCATGACAAGGGAGTACGATATCTTCGATCATACAGAGCCTCAAATGGTGACATCTCTATACTAGCTTGGTAGCTGTTGTTGTAAGCAAACTCTACCAAATAGAGATGGTGCTCCCAAGATCCCCCAAAATTGAGTACACATGTGCACAATATATCCTCGAGAGTCTGGATGATCCTTTCTGACTGCCCATCCATCTAGGCGTGATATGCAGTACTGAGCTTGAACTGGGTGCCCAAACTCGCCTATAAACTCCTCTAGAAATGAGAAGTGAAACGACTATCCCGATCCGAGACTATGATGACGGAAATTCCATGTATCCTGACGATCTACCTAACATACATCTCTGTCAGCTTCTCCGTGGACAAACCCACCTTGAAAGGCAAAAAGTGGGCTGACTTGGTCAACATGTCAACGATGACCCAAATTGCGTCTTTATCTCCTGGAGATCGTGGAAGTCCGGACACAAAATCCATAGTAATGTGCTCCTACTTTCACTCTAGAATGGGTAATGGCTGAAGTAATCCAATTGGCCTCTGTCTCTCAGCTTTCACCTGCTGGCACACTAAGCATCTAGATACAAAATATGCCACCTCTCTCTTCATGCCATACCACCACACACTCTCTCGCATATCTTGATACATCTTGTTGGCACCTGGATGTCTGGAATACTGAGAGCGATGCGCTTCCTGTAACACCTCCTCACACAGCTCCCCACTAGGCACACATAATCTAGCACCATGCCGTAAAGAACCATCCTCAGCAATGGTAAAATTATCCTCCAATCCTGCTCTCACCTGAGCTCTGATGCTCCTTAGAGATACATCCTCATACCGGGCTGCCTTGATCCTGTCCATCAACTCTGAGTATATCTGCAACCCCCACATCTGCATGGAAAAACCAGGGACTATCACCTCAATGCCCGAGCTTTCCAGATCCTCCAACAAATATCGATCATGCATAAAAAACATAGCTATCAGATACCAGCTCAAGTCATTGGCAACTACATTAGCTTTTCCCGGATGATACTGTAAGGATATGTCAAAATCCTTTATCAGTTTTAGCCACCGACGCTGCCTCATGTTCAACTTCTTCTGAGTGAAAATGTACTTCAAGCTCTTGTGGTCTGTGATGATCTCCACACGCTCTCCGTACAAATAGTATTTCTACAACTTCAAGACAAAAATGACTGCTGCCAACTCCAAATCGTGGGTAGGATAGTTCTTCTCATGAGGACACAATTGTCTAGATGCATAGGCAATCACTTTTCCATTCTGCTGAAGAACACAACCCAGCCCTTTCTCCGATGTATCACTATAAATAGTGAAACCTCCTGACCCTGATGGCAATGTCAAAATAGGAGCAGACGTCAACCTTGTCTTCAATTCCTCAAAACTAGCCTAGCACTCCTCTGTCCAAATAAACTTCGCGTCCTTCCTGGTGAATCTAGTCATCGGCTCAGCAATCCTCAAAAATTCTTGCACAAACTTCCTATAGTAACCTGCCAGACCAAAGAAACTTTTGATCTCTGACACTGAACTCGGGGTCTTCCAAGATTCTACTGCTGCAATCTTCTTTGGATCTACTAAAATTACATCACCAGTCACAACATGTCCCAAGAACTCTACCTTATCCAGGAAGAACTCACACTTGGACAACTTTCCATACAGCTTCTCCTTCCTCAGCACATCCAACACAATCCATAGATGCTCCTTGAACTCCTCTGGTATCTTTGAGTATATGAGTATGCCATTGATGAACACCACCACAAACTTGTCAAGGTACTGGTGGAACACCCTGTTCATCAAATTCACAAATACCGTTGGGGCATTAGTGAACCCAAACGACATCACCATGAACTCATACTGGTCATACCGAGTCCTAAAAGCAGTCTTTGGAATGTCCTCCGGCTTCACTTTCACCTGGTGGTAGCCTGATCTCAAGTCTATCTTGAAAAATACCTTGGTGCCACTCAATTGATCGAACAGGTCATCAATATATGGCAACGGATATTTATTCTTGATAGTGAGATTATTCAATGCCCTGTAATCGATGCACATGCGCACCGATCCATCCTTCTTCGGTACAAACAATACTGGGGCTCCCCAAGGTGAAGAACTGGATCTGATAAATCCTTTATCCTGCAATTCATCCACTTGCTTCTTCAGCTCGACCAACTCGTTGTTGTTTACTTTATAGACATACTATGAAATTGGTTCCGCACCTGGCACCAAGTCTATAGAGAACTCAATATCTCGATCTGGCGGCAATCCTGGCAATTCCTCAAGAAACACATCCAAGAACTCTGCTATCAAAGGATGCGACAACTCCTTGTCTTCCACAATAGCTCCACAGATAATGCCTTCTCTCTGCTCTGCAGCTCCTCTAGCAAACTCAAACTCTGGCTCTCTTGGCGGGCTAAACAAAACTCTGCCTCCTCTGCAATCTATACTATCATGGTGTCTACTCAACCAATCCATCATGAGTATAATATCGTAGCTCAGAAGTGGAATTACAAATAGACACACACTCAGCTCTCGGCCTCCCAGAGTAACTCTTCGATCCTTGCAAATATCACTAATCAGGATAATGCCTCCGCTGGTAATGATCTTATAAATCCTAAGCAAAGACTCAACTATCAAATGATGCTTCAAAGAAAAAAAAATAGATACAAAACTATGGGAAGCACCACTATCAAACAATGCTAAAGCTGGAATAGAATCAAGAAGAACAGAACCTGCGATGACATCTCCAGTGGGATCGGCCTCCTCGACCGTCATAGCAAACGCTCATCCCTGAGGTACACCCCCCTGATCCTGGTGCCGGGCATAACGCTGTTGCTGGGTCGAAAGCGGCGATCCCCTCGGCTGTATTGCAAGTGGCCTCGCCTGTATTCTCTGAGCTGGAGCTGCTCCCTAAACTATACGACGATGGTTGGAAGGATAATCCCTCAGCTGATTCCCCTCGGTACCACAATACAAACAAACTCCCAACCTCTTCCTACAAACTTTCCAGATGTGGCCGGGCTTCTTGCAAAAGTGTCAGGAAGCTTATCGTGGCTGTCTCTGTTGCTGTTGTAGTACCTGGTGAACCGACGTCCTAGCTGGAGTCTGGTACTGTTGTGGCTGCTAAAAAGGCTAGATTGGAAATAATGATGCTTAGTCGGCCCTGCGTTGCTACTAGCCCCCAGAAAATAATCACGGTCTCTCTTGGGTTTCAAACCCAACTTCCGCTCAACCTTGCGTATCTCCACAAGTATCTCTGAATACGTCTCATAGAAAGACGGAATGAGGATCTTCACTTTCCAGTTCAGACCTCGCGAAAGCGGATAACCCGAACCTCTGGCTCCCTCACCAAATACTCCACAAATCGGCTCAGCCTACCGAACTCTGCGGTGTACTCTTCCACGGACATGCTCTCCTAAGTAAGGCCCTCAAACTGCCTCCCCAATTCCAATTTGTCCACTCGAGCAAAGAACTTCCTCTTGAAGAGGTCCTTGAATACCTCCCAAGACTGCCCCGCATCAGCAAAAAGTGGCTCATTCCTGAACCAAGCACGGGCGATGTCGAACAGCTGAAGTCTTACTGCCTCAACCTTCATATCCTCAGCAAGACGGGACACCCTTATGAGACGCTCAATATCCTCGAGCTAATCATCTGCATAGACGATGCCCTCGATTCCCTTGAAGACCCGAGATTCCAGCTTCTTGAAGTCCTGGATATTACCCGGTCGAAGATGGGCAACCTGCGGAGCAACCTGCTGTTGGACTGGAGCTCCTCTCTCTACTACAGCAAGGGCAAGCTGACGAGCACTCTCAATACCCTACCGTAACACGTCAGTCTGCCTCTGGTAAGCCTCTGACTGGGCCTTCTGAGCCTCCATCATCTCGCGAAATAATGCGAACACCTGAGTCGCATCTGTCGGCACAGAAGGTAGAGGTGGAAGCCCCTCAGACACAGCTGGAATAGTCCTCTGAGCTGGAGATGGACCCCCAAACGCAGCCGATATGCCAATCATTGGAGAAGTGACTGGTGCAGGCCCTCGGGAAGTCGCAGATCTCTCAGAAACTTCTCCTCTCTGTTGTAATAGAGTCTTTGGCGGCATCCTGAGGTAAAGCAAAATGAAAGAATCAATATGGCACATGATATAATGTATTCAAAGAAGGACAGTTAAAGATCAAATATCAATATCAAGGAAGAACAGTTGAAATGAACAATAGAGTTTTTCCTAGATGTGATTGAGTATTCTCAGCCTATAGCCTATATCCTATATCCTGAAACAGGCTCGTAATAGCACTCAAATCAGAGCACCACCATAAATTGCACTAATTGCGACCTCGAAGACCTGCATGGGCCACCACTAAAAATGTGTCACAACCCACACCCGGTATAGGGGCACGAGTAGAGAACAACGTCCAGCCTATGCCGCAGCATCGGCGGTAGAACGCTGTTTGGGTAAACTATCTATCTAGCAATCAAACTATAATAATGCCACCAATAAAATATGAATACTCAATCACATATCTATAAGATGGAACAATCGCACGAATATGATATAAAGAACTGAAGAGTCAAATAGAACTCATAAGACAAAATAATATCCAATGAGTCATCAAAAAAATAAGAATACTAATATCAAAATGTTGGAGACAAATCAAATACAAAAATCTATCTATTGAGCTACAGGTACTGGGTCGTCTGTCTCAATCGGGATAAGACCCTCCTGAGCCAAAATCTTTGACTCTAAGCCAACTACGTCCTGAGGCCCGTAGTGAGTGGGATACCACTCCTCAGTGTCATCTGGGAAAAATATATCCAGTCAGGAAAGGAGCAAAGTATACCTCTAACAGCAGTTCAAAAGAATGATAAAAACTATGTAACAGTAAATAGAGCAAATATACAAGATGTAAGATACAAGAGATATACAAATAGAAATACTAAAATTAAATACAAGAAATGAGCATCATAGAAATGAGCAAGAAATACTACTACTATGTGAGTGAGTACCAGCTTCAACATGTGATCGGTGTGGGAACTTGCATAAGGATTAGGGCCTGGTTAATCATAAGTGCTGTGTATGATCAACACTCACAATGACATTCACAAGGAGGGTATGATCACATATCTACACTTATACTCCCCGCCCCGACTGGTATAGTCGATCAACCATGGTACGTTATGACACGGGATTCACTGGGTAGGTAGCTAGTCTCTCCAAGAATTAATGTTTGTACATGTACAAAAATAATGAGGAACAAGGCTTGCACAAGATACACCATAAATACTAAGAAATAACATCTCATGACTAGATCCGGATATACCAATCCGTGTAACTATCGTGTCAAAAAATCAAGGATATCTATACTAAATACAAGAAACATAAGAGATATTATAAATGGGAAACTATCAGAGAATATACTTGCCTGGAATCCGGTGAACAGTATCAAAGATGTCCGAAATGGTGCCTCGGAGACCTAAATATGGAATATTACATCAATATAAGGTTTTGGAATGAAAAATAAGTTAAACTAGTTGAATTCAAGGTTATAAAGCCTTTCTAGATCAAAACAGTCAAACTAGGTCAACTTTAGGTTAAACTAGCTATTTCTAGGTTGTATAAGTCCACCTCTAGGATATTGGGTCCATATGCTATGTATCTAGGCTATACTAGCTTTATTAGGATACTAGGATACCAACACTATACCGTATCGTAAGATATGTAAAATATTAGATATGAAAATACAATAATATATATATACAAGATGAAAATATATAGTATCCCTATCTAAACTAATACTAAGTAGATACCTGGGCATTGAGCCAATATGGTATCACGCCACCTACACCCCCTCATACAATAATATATATATACATGATAAAAATATATAGTATCCCTAGCTAAACTAATACTAAATAGATACCTGGGCTTTGAGTCAATACGGTATCACACCACTTACATCCCCTCTTGATACACAAATCCAATACATTGAGTATAAACCAAAATACCTAACAATTACCTTGGTATCACAAGGTAATCCAATATCTAACCCATGAATATCTCACCTTTAACTAAAACCAACTAACATATATATATATAAATATATGCACCAATTAACTAACTAACTAACTAACTAACTAACTGATATTATACTAACATACTAATTAATATTATGTTGATACAACCTACTAACTACAGCATATAAAATTATCTACTATTATCATACCTTTATAAATAACTTTTCTAGCCTCCTTGCTGCTGCCAACAAGCCTGCCCGACTCCATTGCTGCAAGTTGTTGCAACATCACCCATAAGTGTGCAGTTTCTATCCAAGGCATTGCTTGGACAGAACTGCACAACCAACCACACACACTCTCTCTCTCTCTCTCTCTCCTACGGTAGCTGCTACTCCTAGTATTGTTGTTGCTGCTGCCCATATATATATATATATATATATATATATATATATATATATCAACACTAATAGTGCACATGAACTTCCCTACTCTCCATATGACAACCAACACACTCAAATGCAATAGAAACATAGCTATAAATAAATAAATA
The DNA here is from genome assembly GCA_036927795.1 of Iris macrosiphon. Taxonomy (NCBI): domain Eukaryota; kingdom Viridiplantae; phylum Streptophyta; class Magnoliopsida; order Asparagales; family Iridaceae; genus Iris; species Iris macrosiphon. The sequence continues at coordinate 10,411,188 of JAYESA010000014.1, forward strand.
ATTATATATATATATATATATATATATATATATATATATATATATATAACAACTATAAATATAATACTCTAATATATAAAACCAAGGTAAATTGAATTAGATGCAAAGTATCAAACACATAGAGTGCATCGCTCCCGTATCACACTCAATCTATGATACGCTTTCGATATGGCTCCAACTCACCACCAAACGTATCCTGAAGGACATGAACAAGTTTAGAATCATAATTAGAAATAACATGAAGAGCTAGCTACTCATTCGCATGTCCGTGTCAAAAGGTGACATGCTCAAACCGCCGTGTCAGAAAAAAACTCCCAAATCAACCTGTATCGCCAAATTATCATGATACGGCCTACACGTATCCAATTATGGACACGACACTAGTCTCACACAACCAAACATATGTCAATTTGGTCTAATTGACCTACTGACAAATACATGATGTGCTAATCTCAAAATTCCTCCAAATTTGACACAAAATACCACATAACTTCTTCCATAGGCCTCTTATGAACCTAATTCCACTTCCTATGGGTAGACATAGTACATGGGAGGGTTCTTAATAATTAAACTACATATTTAGATTCTAATTAGAGAGAAAAACATAATTGTACCTATTGGAAGATGGATTCTCAATGCAAGTCTCCAAATGAGTGTCAAGAGTCTTCAACTTGTGCTCATTCCTCCTCCTTGTAGATCATTGCCTCCTCCATGTTCCAATAGCCTCCATTGGTGAGTAGAGAAAAAATTGAAAACAAATTTGGGTAGGAATTGGTGTAGGGATGAAGGAATTTGGATGAGAGAAATTCTAGATTTAGAATTAAAATGAATAGATGAAGAGAAATAATCTCTCTCCTCCCCCTCCTATGGCCGGCCTTGCCCCTATTCCAAGTTACTATAAAATATCAAAAATACCCCTTGGGGATTTTTATGAAGGAATTAATTAAGGAGGAAAGGTTCTAATCCAATTGGTTTAACTAATTAAGTCATCATCCTAATGAATGGGCTAACTATTGGGCTTGTTTGTTGAGCTCAATCTAACTAGAATTAATGTTGGTCCATGAGTCTAGTCTAATCTAGTTAGGTCCACTAACACAAGTCCAAAATTAAATCTAACATCTAACAATAATTAAATAATATAATAAATAAATATTCAACAAGCACATAAATTAATTAATTATGAAATGACCAAAAGTATCCTTCCTAGAAAATATGGTAGTGATAATGCCACAATAGTCTGTGTCCCTAATTCCACTCAATAGAAGGCATATTACACAAAAAGAGATACAATATAAGAAATAACATATCTTCGGTCCATGCATTATCGTAACATAATGACGTAACCTAATAACCAAACAAGGACATAGGTTAAATCATCATACCACGATAGCCCACTTTCCTGGCTAGACGTATAATATATGCAAATTAGATGGCCAATCATGTATTATGGCTTGATATGTGATATATGGGTTATCCCAGTAATGTAATATATGAGTATCCCCAGATCATACCATAATCGAGCAGGGCTGGCTGAACCAATAATATGCGAGCAAGAATATATGTAAACTGATGCAGAGCTAATTATTAATCAGTACGATTCCATGATTTCTATAGAAAAGATAGTGGTTGGTCTTATAATTAAATCAGATACTGTACTCCACTAGTGCGGATGATATATAGTATCTATGGTGGCCAGCCTTTACTCCCAGCTAATATAGCGTGTTTCAACATTCACGATCTCGAGATATCATTCTCTCCCAATGCTCTACAAATTAAGTTGCCTAGTTTACCTTAGGTTAATTAGAATCTTATGCTGTGGTCACATGAACACCCCTTCTTAGATGTCGTACTATAAGTACGGGCACTCTTGATACGAATCCATATTGTCACTCAAAAGTTAAATCTAGATTCATCCAAGTGTGATGCAACAATCAATACTATCTAGCCACGGCTAAAGTCACTATCCAACTACTAGATACGTAAAAGAAAATAAGTACATATATCACGTAGCAAGAGTATGTGGCATGATGACTCACTATATATATATATATATATATATATATATATATATATATATATATATATATATATATATATCAAGTAGCACTTTTGGTGCGATCAAGTATATCAATACGAATACAATAGTCAGGGCAGGAACATGTTCTAGAATCAAGATCATGGACAAGTTTGTCATATAGCAATGTATTCAGGACAGGACAGTTAAATATTGGTCATATTAATTGTCACTTTATTATATTGATAGATGAGGATAAGTGTAGTGCGAGAACCCCTCGAGATCAGATTCACAATCCTTAAACCAAATAAGGATCGGGATTGCAGACCCACCCCCGAGTTGAACTACGTCCCTTATTCTATCCAACGTATAATAAGGTGATTAAGGAAAATTATTTTAATTAGCAAGTTAGTACATATAAGGCCACATCTATAGGGTTCATGTGTAATATCCCGCAACCGTACCGTGTATTACGCTGAGTTAGATTAAATGATGCAATGGTTGGTTATATTTTGATTTATTGGATTTGAGAGTAAGTATTGATTTGATTTGGTTTCATGTACAGATCGCGTATGGAGTTCGATGGAATCAGGTGTTCGTTCAGATCTGTACTGGAATAGTGGGATTGGAGCGATAATATCGTCTTTCTTAGTCCGATCGGTCGGATGATTCAGAGAGCACGGTATGCTCGTACGGTCATTCCAATTGAGTAGGTCATGCTTTATATCGGACCACGGATTCAAGGGACCGGCCGTATCGACAAGGCAGAGTGCTTAGCAGATTCAGACATGGTGAGTGGGCTCTGTCCCTTCTCCTCTACTCCTTCATATCTTATAATATGGAACACACATAATGGTTTAAACACTTGGAACTGGAATATTGGAATCACCGTACTGTGGCATGCATGAGTGTGTGTCGTTTGGTTGGATATAATTTATGGCTTGAGTTAGTCTTGTATTGGGCAGTTGAAACTGTGAGTGGATCATCTTAGTTGGAACATCGAGGCACTTCGGACGGGCGAGCGTGCATCCGTGTACGAGTATCAGTTGGATGCTTTGTCAAGCAAAGCGTGTAGTTGTGGGTCAAAATCGTACAACTGCATTGGAGAGGGCATTGTGCCACTGTTGGGATATTATGCCACGGAGCTTTCGGAGCGAGGCGTGTTACACCAATCGGAGCATTATGTCGAGAAGTGGCATAGTTCCTATGGGGATAACTTGAGATAGTGCCTTGGGCTATGGTTGGAGAATGGTATGGTGCATTGGATGGATCGAGGCGAGTATTGTTTGGTGGGGCAAGAAGGTTCGATTCTCTCGTCGTACCTACTGTTAGTGTTTGCATTGGTCATGGACAACCTGTTGCGCACAGGGTTTGGTTTTCTCGAACGGGATAGGCTCCGGGGCACCGGGATAGTTCGACAATGGAGTAAACAAATGGTAATGTGTCTTGGGCATGGTACTGGTGGTTTGAAACAACCAGGCGGGCTAGCTACTCAGTGCTGGATCGGGTCAAATTGCCTTGGATTAGTTCTTTATGGCTTGGTCAGTGACTTCATATACATAAGAGTTGGTTTGGTTAGGTTTGTGCATTCGTATAGGCGGTGGCGCCACCTTGCTTTGGCAAGAGTGCACGCATCGATGATTGGATTTTAGCGAGGCTTGGATTGTGGCATGGTTCAAGGATGGATTTTGAGACTTGGAGTACGATGTGGATCGATAGGTTCACTCTTTTCTTCGGGTTTGAGTAGAACGGATTGCATGCTTAGTTTTATTTTGAGTTGGATATAACTTCTTATATAATTGCTTGAGTTGAATGCTTACATGCTTAACCTGCTTTACATTTTTTCTTAACATGTCATACCTCTGCCATGAAATAAAACTAGGATTCAAGTAGAAAGATCACTATATAACTGTTTGCACTTACTATCTATTTAGTGTCGGTTTAGATGAATGGGGTACTCCGTTCACCAGTACGGTTGTGTACTGACCCACGTTTGTGGGCATTATTTCCAGGTATACAGGTGTAGTGGCTTAGATTGGATATATGAGACATGATGTATGGAACGATAAGTACCTTTGTGGGCAAAAGAAAGAGAAAGAGTGTTGCATCGCATTTGTGGCATTCTTCTTTGTGGCATTTTCATTGTGAGCCTTCAAGAGCTTCGCTGCGTATACTCTGATGTTTGCTTGGTACACAATACTTGACTTTTGCTGCAACTTGGTCATTTTGATGATAACCATAACGTTTGACGTCATCTCCTTGTGCGAGCGTAACTCCAGGCTCGTACAGTATTACATTCTGATGAGAACGATTGTCCTGCAGGAGCACTGCAACTTGGTAATTCACGTTCAGTGGGGACGATCGAACTTGCGGGAGATTAGGACATGAAAAACTGGTATCAGAGCGCCCGGTTCACTTCCTCGGACTTTGTCATTTGCTTTATCACAAACTCTAAATAGCTTTCACGTGTCATTTGGCTCTTGGCTCTACTCGATGCTGCATTGGATGTTTCATGCAATAAGTCTATATATTTATTGGTTGTGGGTGCATGTTGTTCTTCGTTGCATTGGCTTTCGTTGGTTTTTAATAGATCATATAGCATCATTTGGCGTTGTTGTATTCGTGCAGCAAGTTGTGTGGCTTTGTTACATTTGTGCAGTAAGTTGAGAGGTGTTGTTGCGTTTGTTGGCTTATTGTTCGGGAAGATTTTGGTTGCATCTATGGAGCAGTTGGTTATCAGGCGAGATTGGTTATGTGGTATGCTGTGAGTAAAAATAATGGATGAGAATGAAACATTGCACGAGTTGCTCGTGTAGCGAAGGTGTTGGACGGAGTTTGAGTTTTGGCTGGAAATATCAGAGAGAGTGTTGTACGAGTTGCTCGTGTGGCGCATGTGCTTAGCAGATTTGAGCAGTGGCTTGGAATACCAAAGAGAGCATTGCATGAGTTGCTCGTGCCTTGAATGTGCGAAACAGTTAGGTATTGATTTGGGTTGCTTGGAAGAGATTATTGCACGGGTTGCCCGTGTAGCAAAAGTGTCGAACAGTTTAAGAAATAGTAGAATTATCAAGAATGGAACATGGCATAAGTTACATCGATAGAGATTAACAGAAGAGTTGGTTGGTTCATGCATTGGCTGAGTTTTGTGTCAGACTTTGAGTTATGAATGGTAGGATCATGTAGAATGGATGGTTCAAACGGATCTTGGATCAGTGCAAAGAAGGATGACGCAAGAAGTGACTTAATTCTGAGTGTTATACGGTATACCCCGTAGTAATCGTGGTGTAAACCCCCTCATCAAAAATTAGGCCTACTTGGCTTAGATAGAGAGACTAGGGCTAGTTTGAATCTATTTAGAGATAGAACACTGTATTTTAGATAATTTTATAATATTTATATTACTTAGTGCACCTTACCGTTGCTTCGATAATTGGAGCACTACACTAGCCATTGCCTTCCTATAAATTTTACACCCTTGTCCTAGACGTGTCCGCCTTCTATTTTGACCTCTTGTGCTACATTTTAGTCGTACAATATTTGTCGCAGACGTTTATATTTAATTCAAAATAAATTCAACTTTGTATCCTTGTGCGTTTTAATCGAAATTGGAGACACAATTTTGACCCGTTGTGTGCAACCCAAATTATGATAATCTTCTATCCTGAGTCCTCTATGTTTATGACACTTGTGTCCTACCTAATTTTAGTCTCAAGTACTTCTAATTAATTTTAGAACACCAATTGCATTAATTTTAATTAATTTAATCTAATTTTTATCTTTGTATAATTTTCCAATTATTGGGGGCTTTATTACAAAAGTGCATTAAGGTGTCCACACCATTGGACACAATACATGAAGAAAACCATTTTCTCTTCCTTATTTGGTAATGTAAATTTTCTCCATGATTTTTGGAGTGTGTAGCACTCAACATCTCCCCCTCATCTAATCCTAGCCATGCATTTCAAACAATGCAAATCCTAGCCTTTTAAATACCTACATGTAAGGCCAAGCCCATCCCAAGTAGGATGTTGACCAACCCAACCCCCTAGGTCAACATCAAACCCAAATTTTACATGTATATATATATCCTTTTCCTTTTCTTTCTTTTCCTTTCTATTTCAACCTAAGCTATTAGCCGACTTCTCTCCCTCCCTTACTATTCACCCATCATCCCCCTCCCTTACTATTCACCCATCATCCCCCTCCCTGTCAAACCACCCGTCGGAACGGAACCACGACCTCCAGAACTCGCCGGAGTCCTCGCCAGCAACCCTTCCCGCCGTTCTCTTCCACCTTCCTCCTCATATACATCCCGTCGACCCCCTCCTTCAATCGCTCGACCGGAACCGCTGCACTCATCCCCTGAACGCCACCCCGCTGCACCTCGAGCCGCTGACCTCTCATTCATCCCGCTCTCCCGCCGGATCCTCCTCTTCCTGCTCACTTCTTCATCTTCCCTCGACCTCGCCTCGCCTCGCCTCCGATCATCTTCCTTCGCCTGAGCACTCCGGAGTCAACGACAACAACACCCCTCACGACTCGACACCACCCGGTCATCTCCTTCTCCGTTCTCCTCCTCCACCTCCATTAACACCACCACCCTCTTCTCTCCTCCACCACGGATCTCCTCCTCCCCTTCGTCCACCACCAGCACGACCCAACCTTCCCCACAGTCGAGCCTTTCCTCGCCGGATCCGTTCCCGACCTCCTTCCCTCGCCTGAGTCCCCCTGGCAGGGGCAGCCTCCTCCCCATCATTAATCATCACCATTAATCTTCATCATTATCATAATCAGCATCCCCATCATCACTCTTCATCATCATCCCCTTAACCATCATCACCATCACCTAAATTATTTTATCATCATCACCCTTAATCATCATCATCATCATTACCCTTGTCATCACCATCATCGTATTCATCGTGGACCCGTCACCCTCGCCGAAGACAACCTACAATAGTCACCCTTGATCCTCGTGCCCTGTGCGAGCACCCCGAGGACCATTGGATTATTCTGCGAGACTCCAGGAGCAGACTATTGGCACTACGCAGCTTTCTTACCAGGCAAGATACCTTGCCAAATTGCTTACAGTACTTTGCATGCTTATTATATTTCCTTATATTTATTGCATGTGTGTTTTCTTTCAGTCATTACTATATATTTTATATGTTGACACACACTTGACACCTAATATCATGAGAGAGGAGAAAAATTAGTAGACGTATGGGCTATAACCACTCTGGTAAACCGTAGTAACTAGTACGTGCTACGGTAGTATGTCACGCTGGTCGCTACCCCCGAGGTATGTCAATTTCTGGTGTCGCGCTGGTCGCTACCACCGAGGTATGTTAATTTTTGGTGTCGCGCTGGTCGCTACCCCCGAGGTATGTCAATTTCTGATGTCCCTACCGTGTGTGTGAGTTGTGAGATTTAGATCGAGTAGCCTACCCATGCCCATATGTCGAAAAGTTGTCCTCATTATGCATTCATATAGATTGTCTTGTATAGCATACTTATATATTTTTTACCTATTATGCATGTTTACTGTATTCAAATTGGCATGCTTCTATGTATCTTGTTACGTCCCTCTGAGGACCTGGTCCCTTTTCAGGTGTAGACGATCTTGACTATCCACAGGAGTACGGGCCAGGACCTGACGCATTATTTCCAGCCGAGGAGGTCTTACCTTCTGAGCATCATTGATTATCTCTGGTGATAGATCTTCTTAGCTGATACACTTCTATCTTCATCTTATTTTGGAGATTTACCCTTCTCCCTTATTTTAGTATTGATATAGTCATTGGTAGTAGATTTGTCTCCACCCGACTATTATTTTTGGATTACTCTGACTCATTATTCTAGTTTAGTTATTTCTTTTTTATGACGTATGACTATATATATACCACATGTGAGTTAATATTCATATTACAACGTACGTATGTATTATGGTATCCATATATTGGAGTTGCTATATACTTACGGCTGGCATGCTTACGTATTCCTAGTCTTATGTATTTTGGGACTGGGACGTGACATATTTTTGTGGTGGCCCATGCAATTCAAGAGCATATTGTCTCGGTTACATTACTGTACCGAGCAAGCCTGCACTTAGGATTAGAGTATAGGATCTTATCCATATTTGACTGTGATTCATCTTCCTTTCAATCCATTCTATTTAAATAATTGCATCCTGCTTGATTCATGTGCTTCCCTACTAGTTCCTTGAGTATAGCCCTCTCCTAGAATATAGGAATCCCTGTCGTTAGGATGATAATTAGGATAATATTCCTAAGAAGAATACCACTAGAATATTGATACATTACTAAGTTAGAATACTTAATGAACCCTAACATTCCTTACTACCTAATGAACCCTAGCATCCCTTACCTGTAGATTGATTGACCATTATCCCTTGATAATTAGGGATGACTTGAGAGTAGTATAGATACAACTAGAGCTAGTAAGAAATTTGACTATATTGTTTGACCCTAGTATTGAGAAACCAATATAAATCTAAGATTGAACATTAGTACTAAACCTAACTTTCATAGTGAGATAATATTAGAACTACAAATTTAGATCATTGTCTTGATATTAGCAGAACAGTACCTTAGGAAGCCAAGAGGAAAGAATATAATATTTTTCTTGATCACACCTCGAACACAGAGATTAGCACACCACCTTCCCCTTAGAAAACCATGGTATTATCTAGAGTCTTTCTATTTAATTTCATATCTTGTTCCTCTGAAACCTTAACGCTCGCTATTTGTGCGATGACTAATTTTTTTTTCTTTTCTTTTCTTCATCTTTCAATTTGTGCCACCTAACCCTTCTGATTGTAGGCCAAGTGATTCACATTTATGTTAGGATATATAGTTGCTAGATTTATAGTTGTTAATCTCGAATTTTGAAATTATGTGCTTAGTAGTTAGAACTTAATAGTTGAGTTGTTCATTTAAATTATGATATTTGATTATCCTTTAGTTTCAAATCATGATTTGTACTTTCACTCATCATAATCCACCGTACCTATATTTTTTGTACTACCTCGACCTATGCTGCTATTATAGCCTAGTTTTACAAGCTTATTCTTTTATCGAGCTTGTTCATGATATATATATTATTGGGGGCCCACACTAATACATTGTCTAAATTAGAATCAGTGTATTATGGTCTGATCAACCGTAGTGCACTTGGTTCGCTCTTCGTATCACTATTTTACGTGGATTGAGATATAGTTGACTCAACTTGTTAGACGAATATACTTGCCCTCTAGACTGGTCAGAGCATATCATGTCAGGTACATAACTGTCCTGATGTGAACATGCGAATAAAAATTTACCAAATGAGATTTTAATTCACAACTGCTTTGGCAACTTTCTTTTGAATTCTTTAATCACTTTGAACCCCGTACTTGTATTCTATCACCTCCTCCTTGAACCATTTATTATTGTTTTCCATCTTCCCCTATTTCGAAAAGATGAACGCTCGTACTTGGTATAAGTTTGAGACACGAAGAGTACTGGATATACCCCATAGGCAATCACATTACTTGGTGACTATCTTTTTATAATTAATTAAGGGCATATCATATGTGATATATTGGTGTTGAAATTTTTGAGGATTGAATAACACAACTAAGTAATTTGAGGAATAATTTTCTTAAATGTATAAGCCTTATATAATAGATGGGCAAATTCTAAGTTGGGTAGAAGTTGCATTGTTAACTTGAGGTAAGAAATAGACTTGTGTAAATGGAAGTTTTGTTCAACGAGAACGGAACAAGCAATAGAACGAGTGTTTGGAATTCGAAGGATTGATACGGACCAAGTATTAAAAACATGATTAGATCGATCAAGATGGAAAGCTGAATATCAGAGTTCGCTTGTGCTATTTAGAAGTTCAATGGAGCATTCATTAATGCAAAAAGAGAGTTGAGCATAAGGAATAAACAGTTGGGGCACGCTTGAGTGAACGATGGGTGTATCAAAGAGTAGCAAGCAAGAATTACGGTTTTGGCAACACAGGGAGTAGTTGGTTGAGAAGATGGAATACGATTTGGTTGTGAAGGAGCAATGCGATGGTTTCATACGAACTGGAAGGATTTCAGATATTGGCGCTCGAGGAGTTTGACTCAGAGTTTAGCGAAAGTAAAATTGGTAAAACGGTGCAACGATGGTGGACGAATTATTCGGAAGACATGAACGGACGTGAGGCAAGTCTAGTTGATGTAAGTCATATTTAAAGTTAACACTTGTAGTACTGAGGCGGATCGAGCAACAAGTAAAGACGATATGGATTTGAGATTTTGTTGAAACTTGTGTACAAGTTATCGAGAGCGTGTGGACAAATCGGAACACGGAGAAATCAATACTGTGCTAAGGAAGTAGAACGAGAATAAAGATTTTGGTGGATGGACTTTTAAAGATAGCTAAACTAGAGAGCAACATTAAAAAAATTATTATGCCAATCGAGCAAGTTGGACGTACAGTATGAAACTGGTGTACAGATAAGAAATGGAACAAGTTTATGATTTTGGGAATCGTTGCAAGTGGTAGTGCGAGAAGTCGAACAAGGCGGTTCAGAATTTTGATAGATTCAGGACAGAAGAGTGGAGTTATGGAAGATAGTTTCAAGGAGCGCATTTCGACGATTTGTGGCTGGGATAGATAGTAAGACTTGTGAGTACCCTGATTTTTATATAGGGTTAGTTTGGTAATTAATAATTATTTTTTTATTTTAATATTTATTCGATAATTTAATTAAACTTTAGAAACTAACCCCCATGGTTTTAAGATCTTAAGTGCAATACTAGTCTTTCCCTTTCAACCAACCTAGCATGCTCGACTTAGACGAGTCAAATTAGGCTCCTATCAAGACTGTCCCTCACAAATTCGTATTCTCATGCCTTGTTTTGCTCTCACAACTTTTGCGGCACAATTATGAGAAAACGATGATTAATTAAGCATTTAGTCATGGCGTACGATTTTAACACGCCATATCAACCCATTGATCCCAACTAAATTCATGCTATGAGCCTAACTGGTCCTATTACGCACATGACACTCGAGTTGCATTATTCGAACCCCCTGCACGCTCCTAATTTAATATTATATAGAAAATATAATTTACTAATTTATTTAATTATTTTAATATTCATTAAAATTTAGTAAATATATTTTTAGTTAATATAAATTAGTTGTAAATTATTTATTGGAGGATATATAAATTTTCTAGAATTTTTACAAGTGCATAACTATTTTTGGGAATTTTTTGCATTTAATTATTGAATAAATAAAGAAAAGAAAAGAAAAAAAAGAAAAAGAAAATAGAAAATTAATACCCAAACCCATTAACCTTAACCCTACCCAACCCAATAACCCAAACCCACTAACTTAACTAAAACCCAAAATCCAAAACCTAATTCTAAACCAATTCCCTTTCCCTACGCACAGGAGAACCCCCCCTTCTCCTCTATATATATACCATACAAAACCCAAACCCTAACACTAATCCCACCCTAACCATCACTATCCGCCGCCCCCACGCCTCCACCCACCGGCGACCGCCCAAACCCCGCCGCCTTCGGCCGACCGCCGCACCACCGTCGCGCCGCGTTGCCGCGCCATCGCACCGCCGTCCCCTCCCCCACGCGCGCACAACTGCAGCAACTGCAGCCCCTATTTCACGCATAGCTCCCGTTCTCCTAGCTCGTCCAAATTGTGTTCCGTCTTTGCTGGTACGTTCATAACCTAACCCTCTAGGATTTTCTTCAAATGGAATGAATTTAGGAACCCCGGTTTGATCGAAAAATCGACCGAAAGTTGGCCGAAAAACTGTTCGAAAACAGTTCAGAATTTCAGTCCAAACCCCCATGTTCATGTCCAATTTGCCACCAACTCGTTAATTATTTTTAAAATATAATTGAAGGAACTTCTTCATAATATAACCAAGATTTTTACTGTTTTTTTAGTTTTTATTAGTTTGCTATAATTGTTAAATTATTCTTGTTCCAAAATGACCAAAAACTATTTTTAGAACACCCAAAATATCGTGATACTGGGTGTGTTCCGCCAAACGAGGTGACTTCGTCGTGTGCGAGTTGCATCGAAAGGCACACAACGTAAACGTGGACGTGTGAACTTTCGCAAAACTTGATTTGGATGTGCGTGCACACCGGAATCAACGCGTATCCGTCGAAAAATACGTATCGGCCTTTTCTGACACTCGTTGTAACTTTGTGTGTACTTATCGTTTCGTAACGAAACTTGCACCATCGGATTCGCAACGTTATGCTGGTACTGTGACCTAAGTTTGGTTCGATTCTGAGAACGTTGACAAAATATTATTTTGTGGGCCCTACGGTTCCACATAACGGGCAATTTTGTGATTGGCTCATCAAAATCCAGTTTTAGACATTCTGTTGGGTTCGTATCATCGTTCTGGACTCGTAGATACTGAGTGGGAAATTTTTGGAGAACTTTGTCTTTGGCATATTTTTTGGTGCGAAGTGGGCCACATGTGGACCCCGCTTTGACCCAAAACTGTCAATTTTGCCCGTGTCCAAATTGGACTTATAGGTAGTCAATCCTAGCTATTTCAAGTATTTTGAAAAAATCGATGATATTTGTTTCAGCATCCGGAGGTGTACGTGCAGATTCTACTTTCCCAAGAGCAGTTGACGGAGTTCAGAACCCAGGCAAGTGTACCTTGCCAAACCTGCGGAGATCTTGTTATATTACTTGCTTGTGTTCTTTTATTATATATACTTTTGCGAAGTATCCTATTCAACCTAGGACCGTGAGATATTGCTTAGCGTCCGAACAAGATTCGGGTGTCATCGTCGTACGCGGAGTCGTGCAACGTCACTTAGAGTTGATTTCGCGATCCTATATTTTTACGTGCTTGCTTTACCAAGTACGCCATACTGTAGGACACTTGACACTATTTTATGTGACAGAATCTTTCCTAAGATATTCATGGTGATTCTATATAGGCTTACAGAATTCGTGACATGAGAGTTGCATATTACATGGATATTACTATGACTCGTTGTACTAGCTAGAGGTCATGATCATGCGTGTTATAGACATAAGACATCGTAGACATGAGACATGAGGTTACATTGGGTGGGAAGAGACACACAGGCTACATGCTCATTACATACATATATATTTATTATTGCGGTGCTTTAGCCTTTATTCCAGAGCTTGGCCTATTACTTGATATTCCTGCTACCGGCTCCCGACATAGAGCTTGTAGTGGTTTCAGCCTGAGTACTAGTGATGCTCTTATTTGTATTTCACTTAGCTAGTTACATAGCTTGCCCTGAGGATCTGTTTATATTTACTTGCTGCATTTTATTTGGCTTGAGTATTTATTGTACCTTGCTATATCCCCTGAGGACCTGGATCCGGATTATGTCCCCAGGTGTAGACGATGAGAGCTATCCCGAGGTTTACGGGGCAGGTGCTACTATTGGAGATGTACATATTGCAAAGGACGAGGTTGTTCCGGAGGACTTCTCTTGAGCACACAGTATTCTCACCATTCATTATTTATGCTTAGTGTTCTTAGATATTTGATCTTGTAGTGACTTCTGGATATTTGTACTTGGATTTATTTTCCTTTTCATTTTGATGAAGGGTTGTTCCCCGTAACATTATTTATATTACTTTGATTAGACAGATCATTTTATATTATAGTGACTGGACTTGTCTCTTTGTAATTTTATTTCTTATTATGGATGAGATTAGATATATAGACTGTGACAAGTATTCGTATACCATTTGTATTTGTTTTACAGCTTAAGTGCACTCTAACAGGTTCATTAAATTGGGTTTGTCCATTGGAGTTGTGCTGCTGGCCATTGCCACGTGGCTAGTCCCTTGGTATTTTGGGACTGGGATGTAACCAGAATGTACACGATTTATAACAATGGCTTTGATCACATAAACAACTCCTAATCTCCCACCCCAACTAATACCGATGGATCCAATCACGACACGCTACGAACACAAAAATATAACCACTGTGACGAGCAGTGGGTGTACACGAATATCATAACCATCGAACACAAGCGGTGGGTGTACACGAACAAGCACACTGAACACGAGCAGTGTGTGAACACGAAGTAACATCAATACCCAATATACACGATGAGATACAATGTACACGAGTACCCGCTGAACACGGTAGGGGGTAACATCTCATGACGGGATCCATATAGTACCAGTCCGTGAAATCACTGTATCGGGATCAATGTATAGAATTCTAGAATATGCATATATACAATATTATGAATTGAAAACAATCAGAGAAATGTACTCGCCTGACGTCCTGAGCAATGTGTGTCTCTCGATGTCCAAGCCGGTGTCTCATAACCTATATATGGTATGTTGCATCAATACAATGTTCTAAAAAGGAATTTAGTGCAGTTGATAAAATTCTAGGTCAATACGCCATTTCTAGGTCAAACCGATGAAATCTAGGTTGCAAGAGTCTAATGCTAAGTCGATACACTATAAAGCTATGCTATACAAGCTAAGCTAAGAATAAATAAAGCACTCAAAGAGTCGTATCCTAAGATACGCAAGTTTTGAATATGAAAAATAGTATTTTATATCTATATATTCAAGTCAAATATAATAACTATATCAAAACAATTTAAAGAGGATACCTTGGCCTTGCACCAATGCGTATCGCACCTAACTTGATACCCAATCTCAATACCTTGGCATTGGCCCGATACCTTGGTATCTCAAGGCAACCCAACACTTAGTTTTACTAATACAATATAAAACATCCAATACTAACTATAAAACTAACACTATAACATATTTAACTATAACATAAAACTATACTACAATATCTAACTATTATAAATAGCAACTGATACAACATATATACATATAGATATGTAGCTACTAAATAAATCACTAACTCTAAAATAACTATTAACTAACTCTTAAACCACTACACCATATGCCTTGACATTAATCTAACTTACACTAATATACCTATCACATTAACTATCCAAACATCAATACCTCATGAACCAACACCTAACTACTAATTAAAACTGAACACAAGGCTGAAAATAATCTTACTGATACTAAATACTATAACCTTAACTATAATTCAACACTAAACAACCAACAACTAATCCACTAACTGAAACCAAATAAAACCCAACTAAACACTAAACCCAACTTACTGATACCAAGCTAACTCAAACCCCAACTAACCCATACCTGAAACTGAACTACTGATAATTTAACTGGCAGACTGAAACTGGTTTGGATACTCTCTGATACCTACACTAATACATAGTGTAAGGCTGAACTGCACATTGCATTCTTGCTGACTGCCTTGCATTACCTTCGGCTGAACACTGCAGGGTGTCCTGCATGCTGAAGTATGTTGAACCTTCCCCTCGAGCGCACAGCTGCTACTAGGTGAGCACTGTTGTGGCTTCTGCTGAGACTGCAGCAACATGCTGCTTAATGCAGTGGTGCACTTGCTGCACCCTACTTGCTGATGGTTTCCCCTTCCCTGTGCACTGCAGTGCACCTCATAACTACACATGAAAGATTTTATTGGGACTGTGCTCAGCTGCACAGTTCCTTGCTCGAGCTACTGAATATGCAGCCACCTGCTGAACACTGTTGCTCCCCTTCTCTTCACTTGTCCGAGCTACACAGTCCCTTACTCGAGCTACTAAATATGCAGCCACCTGTTGAACACTATTGCTCCCCTTCTCTTTACTTGCCCGAGCTACACAGTCCCTAACCCAATACTACACAAATACACTGACACATCTATGAATAAATAGGTGTATATAATCACACACATATAGATATATATACATAGATAACTATATCTATATACATAGATAGGTATAATACCTCTCAACATATTACTCTAATGCATAGCACTACCATACATGTATATATATATATATGTATATATATGTATATATATATATATATGTATATATATATATATATATATATATATATATATATATATATATATATATATATATACACATACATATAAATCACTAGCTATATATGTAACACATAGACACTCATATATACATAAATACAAAATACACCAATATATACTCTATATAACATATAGATATCTAATAATTAGGTAGATACACATGCACGTATAGAATTAAAGGCAAATCGCCAAATACGTGGAGTGCACCGCACCCGTATCACACTTTCTCTATGATACGCTTGCGATACGGCTTCAACACACAACCATACGTATCCCGGAGGACACGAACAAGTCTAATACATAAATTATGAATAATACATATAGTAATTAGTGTATCTACGTGTCCGTGTCATAATTTGATATGCACAAGGCCCCGTGTCGGAGAAAACCCCCCAAATCAACCCGTTTCGTTAAATTGACGAGATACGGCCTACACGTATCCAATTATAGATACAACACTAGTTATAAACAAGCAATCAAGTATCAATTAGATCTATTAGATCTAATGACAAGCACTATATGTGTCAATCTCAGAATTCTCCCAAAATTGGCACAAAAATGGTCATAACTTTCACCGTAGGTCTCCAATTGACCCAAAACCAAATCCTATGGGTAGCCTATGCATGTGGGTTAGTTTTTTATGGTAAAATCTCAGATCTAGAGTCTATTAGAAGGGGAAAAACTGAATTGTACCTATTAGGAGATGGATTCCCAATGAAAAGTCCCCAATTGCCAAGTAGCTTCTCTCATTGTAGATTTTGGCCTCCTCCTCCCTGCTTCTTGCTTCCTTCTTGTATATCATTGGTGTAGCAACCTTAATAATAAATTTGGGAAGAGATTGGTGAAGAATTGGTGGAGAAATGATGAGGGAATGGAGAGAATTTGGAGAGGGAAAATGTAGATCTAGAATTTTGGGGATGAAAAGAAATGAAAGCACTCTCTCTTTCCTTCTATGTAGGCCGGCAAAGAAACCCCCTCCCCAAGCAATGTAACCCCTTGGGGCCTCTCATGAAGAATTTAATTAGGGAGGGAAGGTTCTAGTTTAATGGTTTCACTAATTAATTAAGCCTTCTAATCCATGGGCCTAATTCATGGGCTCAACTTAAACTAGTCTAAATATTTGTTCATGTATTCTAAAATAATTGGATTAGGTCCACTACACAAGTCCAACACAAATCCACAACTAGCAATAATTAATAATATAATAAATAATTAAATCATGCATGCACAATTATTAAATCTAAAAAAATCCTAAAATACATAATACCCATTGACAAATTACCAAACTACCCTTGGATGAAAATGTGAGGGTGACAAACCTACCCACCTTAGAAAAAATTCGTCCTCAAAATTAAGGAAGAAACTATCTACCAAAAACAAACAACATAATGCAAGAAAAAATATACCTCACGGCTCGAACAGATACGGATATCGTTCGCGCATCTCGGTCTCTCGCTCCCAGGTACTCTCTCCTGGCGAGTGATGCCTCCACGTGACGCACACCAAAGAAATCGTCTGGTTCCTCAGCACCTTCTATCTCCGATCCAGAATCTCCACTGGCTGCTCTGGATAGCTGAGAGTAGGGCCCACCTCTATCTCCGAGTGATCCAACACATGACTGGGATCTGCTACGTACCGTCTCAACTGCGATACGTAAAACACGTTGTGAACTCCCTCCAGTGCAGGTGGTAAGTCTAGTCTATAAGCGACTGCACCGACCCTCTCAAGAATACTGAAAGGACCGATGAATCACGGACTAAGTTTGCCGCCTCCACCAAAATGAATCGTGCCACGTGTCAGAGAAATCCTCAAGAAAACTAGACCGCCAACCTAGCACGAAACACAACCTTAGCACTCTAACAAGCAACAATCAAACACAAGCAAGACAAAACTAAATCTATACCTGAAACTCCAAGGGTCTCCAGTGGCTATCGGCCCAATGCCGTTGCCTGTCCTGCGTTATTTGAAGTCTGTCCCTGATAAGCTTTACCTTCTCTGCTGCATCCACTACCATCTCTGGTCCCAATAAAGCTCTATCACCAACATCATCCTAGGACAATGGAGTACGTCATCTTCGTCCATACAATGCCTCGAATGGTGACATCTCAATGCTGGCTTGGTAGCTGTTGTTGTATAAAAACTCTACCAAGTGAAGGTGATCCTCCCAAGAACCTCTAAGATCTAAAATACAGGTGCGTAGCATGTCTTCGAGAGTCTGAATAGTCCTCTCCGACTGTCCGTCCATCTGAGGGTGGTAAGCGGTACTGAACTTGAGCTGAGTGCCCAAGCTAGCCTTAAAACTCCTCCAGAAATAGGATGTGAAGTGACTATCCTGATCCGAGATAATACGCACTGGAACCATGCAATCTGACAATCTGGAGCACATACATCTCCGCAAGTCTCTTCGTAGATGTACCTACTTTAAATGGCAGAAAGTGGGCTGATTTGGTCAACCTATCCATGATGACCCAAATCACATCTTCGTAGAGAACGCGGAAGTCCCGATACAAAATCCTGGTCATATGCTCCTAATTCTACTCCGGAATGGGCAAAGGCTGAAGCAATCTCCCTGGTCTCTGTCTTTTTGCCTTGACCTGCTGGCAAACTAAGCATCTAGACACGAAGCTAGCTACCTCATGCTTCATGCCATACTACTATACATGCTCCCTCATATCTCTATATATCTTGTTAGCACCATAATGCATAGAGTATTAGGAACAATGTGCCTCCTGCATAATCTTTTCGCGCAAAGCTCCCCTCGGTACACACAACCTGGTACCGTATCGCAATAATCTGTCATCTGCGATGATAAAGTCCTCTGCCAGCCCGACCTGAACCTGTGCTCTGATGCTCTCAGATACTCATCCTTATACTGTTAGGCTCTGACTCGGTCCACCAGCTCCGACTGAACCTGAAGACCCCACATCTGTGTTGCGACTCCCGGAATTAATACCTCAACGCCTAAACTGTCGAGATCGGCCAATAAATGTCTATCTCTAGTCAAGCACTAGCCACGGGATACCTACTCAAAGCATCCGCGACTATGTTGGCCTTCCCTGGATGGTACTGCAAGGATATGTCGAAGTCTTTCATCAGCTCCAACCATCGTGGCTACCTCATGTTGAGCTCCTTCTGTGTAAAAACATACTTTAAGCTCTTATGATCTGTGAAGATCTCTACTCTCTCTCCATATAGATAGTGTTTTCATAATTTGAGAGCAAAGATAACTGCTGCAAGCTCTAAATCATGGATAGGGTAGTTCTTCTCATACGGGCGTAATTGCGTGGAAGCATAGGCAATCACCTTCCCGTGCTGCTACAACACACAACCCAAACCCTTCCCGGATGCATCACTATAAATGAAAAATCCTCCTGCTCCTGATGGTAGTGTCAAGATGGGAGTTGTAGTCAATCTTCTCTTCAGCTCCTCAAATGCTGATTGACAATCCTCAGTCCAGAAGAATTCTACGGCTTTCTTGGTCAGCCTAGTCATCGACTCTGCTAGTCTAGAAATGTCCTAAACAAACCTCCGGTAGTAGCTTGCTAATCCAAGGAAGCTCCTAATCTCTGCTACTGAACTCGGGGTAGACCACGATTCAACTGCTGAGATCTTCTTCGGGTTCACCGAGATTCTATCTTCTGTAATAACGTGCCCAAGGAATTCAACCTTATCAAGGAAAAATTCGCACTACGATAACTTGCCATACAGCTTCTCTTTCCTGTAGGTCTCCAGGATAATCCTCAAGTGTTGCTCATGCTCTTCCAGGGTCTTCGAGTATATTAAAATATTATCTATGAAGACTACAATAAACTGGTCCAGGTACTGATGAAACACCTTGTTCATCAGGTTCATGAACACTGTCGGGGCATTGGTCAACCCAAACGGCATCACCAAGAACTCGAACTGCCCATAGTGAGTCCTGAAAGCTGTCTTCGGGATGTCTTCCCTCTTCACTTTCATTTGGTGGTATCCTGACCTCAAGTCTATCTTGGAGAATACCTTCGATCTGGTCAACTGGTCAAACAAGTCATCTATCTGCGACAACGGGTATTTGTTCTTGATAATGAGGTTATTAAGTGCCCTGTAGTCGATACACATACGTACTGATCCATCCTTCTTGGGTACAAAAAGTACCGGAGCACCCCATGATGATGACCTGGAACGGATAAAGCCTTTGTCTTGTAACTCATCCACCTGCTTCTTCAACTCCGCCAGTTCGCTGTTGTTTACTTTATAGATGTGCTGAGAGATCGGCTCTACGCCTGGCACTAAATCTATAGAGAATTCCATATCTCTGTTCGGCGGCAACCCCGGCAACTCCTCTGAAAAGACATCCAAGATCTCTGTTGTTTGATGATAAACAAAAAATAAAGCTAGGTTTATACGAAACCCTTTCTTTGTTTACAAACAAGAAAAAAAAAGTATATTTAATCCTATACGAGGATGTTAAGTACAATAAAATGATTCTGGGGAAAAATTGCTATAGGAGTCTGATCTGCGGTCGATCACTTTGTCCCTTGGACCACACGATGATGAAGAAGTACTGTAGAAGAAGAAGAAGCTTTAAATATTGCAGGAGGGATTGGATTCTTGTTGCCAAAGTTGTCAATCACTACTCTCTATCTGTGCTCTCTCTCTCTCTCTCTCTCTGATCTATTGATCTCTGATCTTGATCCTCTCCTCGATCTTCTTTGTCTCGACCTCCATCTCCTGTGACCGGAGGTCTCTATTTATAGAGCTCAGTCACAGTAACTGTCCAGTCGGCGTAGAAGCCAAACTGTGAAGAGAGTTGGACTATTTACACGGCGGTTATAATAACTGCTACCCACGTCTGAATGATCTCCTGAATCCACGTATGACGCGTGTCCCATTATGAGGTAACGCGTATAACCGCTCCTCAAAGATCACGATATGCAAGCCACGTAGGCAACTGCCCCTCGCGTAAAGATGGTTGGCATAAAAGCCAAATAACTATCTTATTGGCGTAAAAGCCAAATAGCTGTCTTGTTGGCGTAAAAGCCAAATAGCTGTCTTGTTGGTGTAAAAGCCAAATTATGCGTAAAGCTTAATACTGCATGAATAATAGATAACCAGCATAAAACTAGCCAATTATCCTTCCTGACTGAGGTCTTGAGCGTATTTTGGGCTAAATAGCCTTATCACGTACCTTTGCAAATATAGCCTGAGTTGGCGTATTTCGAGGAGATAGCAAACGAGGTAATCCTATAGTTAAAAATAGCCTAGTTTGGCGTAACATGCAAGGATGGTGATGTGAGCGTATTAGTCACAGTTTTAGCTTTCTCAGTCATTAAAAATAAAACAAAATCTCGTGCATTAAATGCAGAGATCTGCCCCCATCTCGTGCATTAACTGCAGAGATATGCCTCGAGCTCTGTACAAGAGACAACTTTTGATGTGGTGTCTGATTTTGTCTCATGTTGAGCGTAAAGACTCACTTCTGCCCATGTAGAATAGGCAGCGTATTCTTTGAATATGTAAAAATGACTTGTATCAAAGATATGTCACTAACCGACAGCCTGGGCCTCTGTACAGAATCATCATTACATCCGTCCTCTCGATCGTCGTGTAGTACTCTTTGTCAGGAGTCAGGTTTACTATTTTGTCTAACAGGTTCATTCGAGGAATACGAAGAGTTCCTCGTACAATTTTATACTGCATTAAAAGCAGATATATTTTACGCCGGAGGGAGGTGTAGCAACCTTTTTACGCCAAAACGGCCTTTGAGTGCTGCTTTATGCGGGCTGTTCTGAAGCCATATTTTATGCCACACAGCGCTGAAGCTCTGTTTTACGCGTATAGCTCTGAAGTCATATTTTTACGCCACATAGCGCTGAAGCTCTATTTTACGCGGGCTTCATGCATGTTGGGGGTTTTACGCGTATAATTTCCCAGTGTATTTTCATGCTTCTACAAGACCCCCTTCAAAGTTTTCAAATTCCTCGTAATTTGAAATACTTTGAATGAAGCATCAAACGGTCAAATTTGACTCGTTCTGTGAGGCTAATTTTTCGGAGATATTTAGGAAGTTGTTGGGATTTGGTATGTTCTCTTCTGCCTATATAAAGGCAAGCGAGTGAACCTGTTTTTCCATACTTCCTTCACCAAAACGATGGTTGCCGAGATCCATCGGGCTGACCTGAGAAAGAAGAAGATCATGCTCTTCCAGCATGTAAGGAGCCGTAGAAAGAGGCATCTTCGAGCAAATATCCCTTGCAACGATGGATCATGGAAGGATATCATAGCTTCCTTTGCTCAGGATAATCAGCAATTTTATATGGCGATTCGTCCAGGAGAGAGAAATGGTCTCATCGGACCACACAGCTTGCTAGCTGTATTTTCTCCTATTATGAAGCTGGACCCAGGTGGGCAGCTTGGCCCTGTCTTCCAGTATTGTGTTGGGTCTGAATTCCTAACACAATTCTAGGCATGGCTGCCATAGCGTATGGAGGATGGGCTTGAATAATTTAAACAGGCCCAATTCTGTATCCTTCTACCATTGACCATTTTCTTGTTCATCGGCCGAAGAAGCCGATGAAGTGCCGTAGAAGAAGAACTGAAGATCTCCGTCAGACGAGAACCTAGCGTAATAGATTCCTATTATGATCTTGAGTGTTAATGAATAATCCTTTGTAAAAATAAAGATTTCCATCATATGTAATCATGAAAATGAAAAATCCTTTGTAAACTGGATTTCCATCATATGTAATCATGATTAATAAACTTGTCTTCTCTTACGCATTGCTGATTTGCCATATTTGCTGTGAGGAAGTCTGATAATGTGCAGCTTCGACATGTCTAAGTAATTTTTTACGCTGACTCTGATAAACGCTTATCCGGTCACGTCCCGACTTTTATGCGTAACGGAAGATGCGTAAAAAGCTCTTTAGCATTAAGTTGTCTTGGAGATCCAACTGTCATGCTATTTTTGGACGAGGAGTCGCATAGAATTTTGAACTGTCACTTCTCTGATACGAAGAATTTTTGTTCAGAACATCATCTTCAAGAATGGCTTCCCAAAAATTCCTCGAAACAGGGCAAAAAATGTCTGTCGAACAGGCCATACTTGAACTTAGATGTAAAGGATTCTGGCTAGACTTCGAATGAACTTCCAATGGCCCAAGAAGAAGAGTCATCTTCAATGCTGACATCTGTGTGTTTCAGGCACTTGGAATGTTTTGTAGCCAAAAAGGAGCATTTTCTGCGTAAACCCTTGTAATTGGCCATTTGTAGCTTCTGAGCTTAGGATCGTAGATCTGTAGCTTCTGAGCGTGAGACCGTAGAATTATAGCTTCTGAGCGTAAAATCGTAGATTTGTAGCTTCTGAGCGTAAAATTGTAGATTTGTAGCTTATGAGCGTAAAACCATAGATTTGTAGCTTCTGAGCGTAAAACCATGGATCCTTGCTCTGCGCGTAAAATCTGGATCCGTTACGCTGCGCGTAAAATCTGGATCCGTTACGCAGCATAACTGTCCGTCTTCCTTTTCAAATGATAGGCTGGCATGGTCCCAAATCATAACCAACTATTAAAAATCAGATTTGGTTAGGGATTCGAAGAGTTATCTAAACTCTATAAATAGCCCAAGGTCTTGAGAGAAAAACCCTTCAACTATTTCTGCAAAACCCTTTCTTTCTGAGAACTCTTCATCTTCGTCTCTTTTCTGAGAACTCTGAGTTTTGCCATGGCACCAAAACAGGCCTCCGTCTCTAAGGGAAAGAAAGTCGCTTCCTCATCTTGCTCCTCTGCTCAAGCACGAGCAACCCCCATTAGGCTGAGCGAGCCCCATTTTGAACGAAGTGCTCCACCGTCGAGCTGTGCTCCGGGCATCACAGGTAAAGACTTCGAGAGGAATAGAGAACCTTCCGCACACGTTGTACGTGTATGCGCAACAATACGCCCATATTTCTAATGTGTCAGCGTAAAAACTCCATATTTTTGCAGTCTGGCGTAAAAACTCAAACTGTCAAAATTTGGCGTATACTGTAAACTTTGAGTTTTACGCGTTGGATATAAATTCCAGCGTAAAAACTCAAATTTTGGCAGTCTGGTGTAAAGGCTCAGACTGTGAAATTTTGGCGTATACTGCCAACCTTGAGTTTTTACGCACTAGAAATAGATTCCAGCGTAAGACTCAAGTTTTTGCAGTCTGGCATAAAAGCTTAGACTGTTAGGCCTTGGCGTATACTGCAAGAGTGTAGCATCTAGCGTAAAACTGACTTGTTTTCTTGCTTTTTGCAGTGGACCTACAGATCCCTCCTTTGGCTGAAGTGATGGGCTCTGCTGCTGGGATGCTGAATTTCAACTATCTGGAGGACTTGTCCCATGTGACATTCTCCATCTCTGGAACCGAGTATCCTCAAGAAAGGAGAACTCTGATCTCGGCCCAAGGAGAATGAATGTTGCTAAGTATGATCAGTGGGGAGCCCCTGACGTATATAGACGGCACAGAATATAAGAAACCAGGTTTCTTATTTGAGGATGTTATCGATAAACAATCCCAGACTAAGCCCAAGAAGGAATATTAGGTATTTTCTGCTGAGGGCACGGTCATGTATCTGCCAAGGATGCCTAGAGATTACCCTATCTCAGCGTTCTTCCATGCCACTCATCCCAGGAAGATGATATAGACTCTGACTCCCGATCTTCACTGCCAGCCGGGGAAGATCTTTTATAAGAAAGGATTGAACCGAGGGTCCTTTGTGAGCAGTCCTTCAAGCCCTGTCATGCCTTTCAGAGGATTACTGCCGGGCAGCGTCCCGAGTGAAGACACTTCATTGATCCAGTCGATTCAAATAGCGACTTTCTGCAATAACTTTATGGGGCAGGGAGGAGTATACCCCAAGGTTAACCCTCGCACCAGTGGTTGGCTTAGCCCCCAGAATCTTCGATGGGCCAGTTTAACTACCTGGGCCCTAAAGCACTTCCAGACGGAGCTGGAAAGTATTGGTTTATTTGCGGCTGTGAGTGCCACTAGTGTTGGGCTGCCTCTCAACCCCAACTTATTTTTAGCTTTGATGGAGCGATATAATTCGCTCACTGGAACTTTCGCCACTCTGCTAGGTGAGTTGGGCTTAGCCCTTCATGAGATGGCAGATATCTCAAATCTGCCAATGGGAGACACTCCTTATGAAGAGTATGTTCCCACAAACAGGGAGCTAAGGGATACAAACCCTCGGGTAGTGGTAGTGTACCAGGAGATGATGAGCCACTATCTTGCATGCACCACCTTCTACAAAGAGCCCTTTGATTTGGCCCATATCAACAAATGGGTATCCTACCTATTCTTCCATCAGGACAGAAATGCCAAGCAGGACAAGGTTATAGATAGTAGAGATAAGCCTTTGAACCTGCTGAGTATGCTTAGTGCCAACACAGTCGATGATCTCATTGAAGACGCTGGGGCTTCAGATTGTTCTCTCGATGAGGAGATAGGGGGTTATCCTGCAGGCACTAAAGCCTACAGTTAGATGAGGCATTGTCGCAAGCCTCTGTCAAGGGAAGCTCAACTGGCTGGCTTCCTCTCTTTCTGGCTACGCCGATGGGTAGTACCTGGCATCGCGTCTGCGAATCGCATTCATCGCAACACCTTATAGCCCGCAGTACGTTTGGTGTTTGGAGCAAAATTTGGCCTACTTCCTGCCATGGTATGCAGGATACAAGCTGGCCTGAGGGCCATTACTGATGTGCTGCTGGCTGATGATACACAGCGTGAAGGATATCCCAGAGTGGAATTACCATTCCTATATCTGATGGGATGGTTAATCCTTCACAACACCAGAGTGATGTCTCCCGGATCTGCCGGTGGTTCGGGCAATAACTTCCTGTTGAATTATAAGAATTCTTCTTGGAATGTGGCTAGCGTCATTGATTGTCGACTAGCACTAAATTTTGCCCATAGTTGGAAGTTCTTCTGCACCGTCCCCCTATACATATCAATCAAAAGGGGATAAAACTTCAGGATGCGGGTCAGGGGAAGACTATTCTTTCTCCTGAAGCCTTTTACTGGTTGGTCTGTATTAGACCTTCCCACCTGCTGTATAGAAGTGAGGACCACTGCTACTTGGAGCCTTATCTACCCAGCCGGTTCACCAGGCAATTTGGGTACGACTAGTTGCACGTGGGGAATCCTATCACCAGCTTCAAGTTCAAAGGTGGACTTATTGATGGAGCTAGAGGATGGCAGTATTTTATCATGGGTTGTACCGAAGCAACCTTTACTGTGCCTGCAACTTCTCTCTCCATGGAGTTGCGTATTCTCCATTCGTACGCACAGTTTTATGCGTCCATCAATACCTTCCATCGTGATTTTGATGTACATAGAAGTTTCAGAATGCCCTTCCATAGGTCCACTGGAAGGGAGGAGATACCGTCTGTTTCCTCTGATGAAGGTGGTAAAACCACCGGTGCAGACGACTATTTGCTAATTATACCGAGAGGCGTAATAGCTCCGCCAACAGAGCCTCTCATAATCTCCAATAAATGAAAGGCTTCCACTCTGAAGGAGCCTTCCCCCGCAAGAAGAAGCAGACTGTCAGAGGTCCTAAAAAGACTTCCACCAAGGGGGCCTCTAGGAGTGAGCGTATTGTTTCCCCTGTTGGGGATGATTCTTTGATCAGGGGTCCTTCGCCTTTTAGAGAGGGAACCTCCACAGTTCCAGCTGACAGTGCTGGAGATTCTTTGCTCGCGATTGCTGTCGCTACCGCCGTTACTGGTAGTGCTTCGAGATCGCCTTCTAGGTCGAGCATAATAAGAATCAATATACCTTTATCCAGACAAATAATGGGCCTAGCCCCTCCTTCGTCTGTAAGTATCTTAAGCGAGATTCCACCCGATGAACCTCGAGTAGATCTGGGTGACGACTGGGATGACTACCTTTAAACGTCAGTTGGTGCACCCTCTTCTCCAGGTATGACAGCTTGTTTAGCATCATTAAGAAATGATTTAGCTATACAAGCTGCAGACGCAACATACATACCATCGGCTATGGGTAAATGTTGTCTTCACGCTTTCTTTAGGAAAATTAACATCAAATTGATATTAACTTTCTCTTATCTTATTTTCAGGCGAAGACATCTCGGGAGAGGGCGGAGTAGACAAAACTTCTGATTTTGTTACGGATCCAGCAAATGAAACAGCAGCGCCTGACGGCGATGAAGCATACTTTGAAATTGTCAATCTTTCATCCGCAATATTCTCGGGTGTCATCCCGCCAGTAGCAGTTCAAATAACATCAGAGGAGGATGAACCCACCATCTCGACCGTGCCTCCTTCGTCGAGCATGCCAGCAACTTCAACTGTTGTTGGTGTGCTTTCTTTTGTCGCGCCATCTGTTGAAGCAACGACTGTGGCAACATCCTCTGCAGTCCTTCCGGATAGGAGATTTACAGATATTGCGACCACTCCCAGCGTACATTCGATATTTGCTACACTAGTTGAACAATATACTAGCATATTCTATCGCACTTTGAAAGAATTGATATCCATGGTGCTGGAGAAGAATCTAGGCTTTGATGCTCTGAAGACGTCCTCCAAGCTTACTATAGCGCCGATTAGAAATTTCAATGACGCTGAAAGAGCTGATGCGCTAGAGCAAATAGTTAGTGGTTTAGAACAACCCATTAACGAATATTTCAACTATCCTGAGGCAGCATTGACGACCTGGTTCAAGCTGAGTATGACTCTCTAACTGCGAAACTTGCTCAACATATTGAATCTTTAAACAAATCCATCTAGGGACAACAACAAGAGATGGAGAAAGAGTAGGCAGTATTGGTGGAGAGTATTCCTCAGCTGGCCAAGTGTTACACTGAATATGAGGGATATAAAGTGAGGGTTCGAGAATTGGAAGCTGAACTTGCTTAGATAAGGGAGAGGCTTCTCAAGGCATCGGTAGCTCGTGATGTATTTGAGGGCCAAGTGAAGACAGCTCAGCAGAACTTGGCACATGCGGATGTCATCCACGCAAGTTTTGTTGATTCTCTGTCTGAACTATCTTACTTGAGCAATGACGAGGCAAGGCTGGAACGGGCTCGCACTAACATTTTGAACTCTAGGAATAAGAGGATGGCTGCTTTGGCGCAACAAATTCGCGATTTAACTGCTCCTCCCCAATGATGTACCTTTTTGCTTCTTCTGTAATTTGTTATTCCCAGAGATAATAAAAATACTTCTTCTGACTTTGTGGACCCATCATTTTAGAATATAAATGATAGGCTAGGATGAAAGTGATATCAGAGGTAATATGGACGTGATATACTTTCGATAAGTTTCAGCTGGATATATCTATTCAGAGGTTATATGGACATGATAGAATATGCTCCAACTAAATTTGTATACAAAACACTATCAGAGGTAATATGGACGTGATAGGTTTTGACGTTTCAAATTAGTTAAATATATCTATTCAGAGGTCACAAGAACATGATAGAATATGATCCAACTAATCTTTGTATGTAGTGTCATCAGAATGAAATTTTTGCCATACCCCTTTGAGCAAAGGAGATCAAGCATAGTACTTCTTCAAGAATTTGCCGTTGATAAAAGCCATTATCAAATCTCCATTAGGCTTGGCTAATCTGTAAGCGCCATTTGAAAATGTGGTTTCAATCACATAAGGGCCCTCCCATTTGGGCTGGAACTTGCCCTTACTTTTGTGTGTAATGATCATTGGCCTCTTCACAGCTAGAACTAGCTCGCCAACTTTGAACACTCTTTCCTTTACTTTTTGATTAAAAGCTCTGGAGATGCGTGCCTGGTAGAACTCGATGCGCTGTTGAGCTTGAAGGCGTTTCTCGTCTAATCCTTCTAGCTCTTAAAGTCTTAAACGATCATTATTTTTCTGAGTCAGATCATTAGCCACTGCTATCCTGAGTGATAGAATTTGAACTTCAATGGGGAGAACTGCTTTACATCCGTAAACTAACGAAAATAGGGTACAACCTGTTGATGTTCGTACCGTTGTGTGGTATGCCCACAAACATTCTCCCAACTTCTCGTTCCAATCTCTTTTATTTGAAGAGACAAACTTCTTCAAGAGTTTGATGATAGTTTTGTTGAAGGCTTCCGCCAAACCATTAGCAGCAGGATTGTAAGCCGTTGAGGCCATATTCTATATCCGATTCTTATCGTAAAATCGGTGAAACGCTTGACTGATGAATTGAGGCCCATTGTCATGAATTATCCTTCGAGGTATCCCAAAGCGATAAATTACATGGTGCTTGATAAAGCTGATCACGTTGGACGTCTTTACCTCAGCAAGAGGGATCGCCTCCGCCCATTTAGAGAAATAGTCAGTGATAGCCAATATGAATCGATGTTCTGTAGAAGACGAAGGATGAATAGGACCAATGATATCCATACCCCATGCTTCAAAGGGCCATGATGCAATAGTAGGATGTAAATACTCAGAAGGCTGATGTATGAAATCCGCATGAACCTGACAGGCTTTGCATTGTCTTGCATATTTTACGGCATTTGTAATCATGGTAGGCCAGTAGTAGCCCAACCTCCTGATACGATCCTGTAACTTAGGACCGGGTTGATGTGCTCCACATACACCGTCATGAGCTTCTCGGATAACCCGCTTTGCCTTATCATCAGAGAGACATCGTAACAATAGTCCATCATATGTTTGGCGATATAGACTTTGTGAAGAAGCATTAAAATAGAAACGTAATGATCGTCTCTTGATAGATACTGCTTCTTTAGGATCCTCTGGTAAGATTCTGTATGATACGAAGTCTTTAAAGGCACTTCTCCAGTCTCTCTTAGGAGGAGACGTGTTTATAGCGTAGCTGCATTCTATGTGAAGATATTTTTCACACAGAATAAATCTCTGTTAAGAAGGATCACCGAATTTTGCCTTCTTATAGGAATAGCTAGATCTGCAGCTAGACTGGCCAGAGTATCAGCTTCCAAATTTTGAGATCGAGGCACATGCTCTAAAAAGAATCCTTTGAAAGACATGGCTATCTCAATCGTTGTTTGGTGATAAGGAATAAGATCTGGATTGTGGACTTCATATATTCCTCTGACCTGATTGACGATCAACTGAGAATCACCAAAAGCTTCCAGGTATTCAACATCCAATTCCTTCGCGACTTGAAGCCCGATTAATAGAGCATTATACTCTGTCATATTATTAGAGCAGGGTTCGCTAAGAGAATATGCTCGATAGATGACGAGTTTATCAGGAGTCACCAGAATAATTCCTACTCCTGAAACCACGTTTCCTTTGGGACCAGTCCTGGAGGCACCATCAAAAAATAGCTGCCATGTATCACCTTCCATTGCCGAATTATATTTTGTAACTTCGTCGGGAATGTCTTCATATAATTTGGAGGTTTCCGAAATTGGATGGGCAGCTAAGAAATCAGCCAAGGCTTGACCTTTCATGGACTTCTGAGGGACGTACACCATATCATACGGTGTTAATAATATCGCCCAAGTCATGAGTCGGGAATTAAGAACACTCGGCTTATTCATCAATACCCGAAGAGGATTGATTCTGGAGATGATATGAATAGTTTGGCCCATCACGTAATATCGCGTCTTCTGAATGGCAAATATTAGGGCCAAGCATTCTTTTTCCACTGGGTTATACCTGTGTTCAGCTCAAACCATCATCCTGCCTAGATAGTAAATAGCATGTTCATGACCCTCATTATTCTTCTGTGCGAGAAGAGACCCTAAAGAATAATCCATTGCTCGAACATACAACAAAAATGGTCTTCCTATGACGGGAGGCACCAGAACTGGAGGATTAGTAAGATAGTGTTTGATGTCATTAAACGCTTGCTGACAGGCTTCGTCCCATATGAATGACACACCTTTCTTCATTAGATGAGAAAAAGATTGACATCTTCCGGAGAGGTTGGATATGAATCTCCTGATATAAGCTAGATGACCTTGAAATCCCCTAAATTTTTTGAGATTATGAAGCGGTCGCAATTCTAGGATAGCTTTTACTTTGTCATGGTCAACTTGAATTCCTTTAGCGGTAATGACAAATCCCAGAAATTTGCCACTGGATACACCAAAAAAGGACTTTATGGGATTCATTTTGAGTTGATGTTGGCGCATCAACTCGAATACTGTCTTCAAGTCTTGGATGTGATTATCCTTGAGGCGGCTTTTGACAGCAATATCGTCTACGTAATATTCCACCATTTTGCGCAGATGCTTATGGAGTATGTTACTCATAGCTCGTTGATATGTAGCCCCGGCATTCTTCAATCCAAAAGGCATAGCCGTATAGCAATATACCTCCAGTGGTGTACGAAAAGCAGTATGCTTTTCATCTTCAGGATTCATCTTAATTTGATTATATCCTGAAAATCTGTCCATGAAAGACATGCGCTCAAAACTGTACGTATTATCGATCATGACGTCTGTAATGGGAAGAGGGAACTCATCTTTAGGGCAGGCCGTATTTAGATCTCGGAAGTCGATGCAAACACGCACTTTCCCGTTTTTCTTCACAACCGGGACAACATTAACGACCCAATCAGGATGTTGTTCTTCCCGGATGAACCCACAGACTATTAGCTTCTTGATTTCAGCTTCAATGGCATCCATCATATCCGGGCAGAACTGGCGTTGGTGTTGCTTTACAGGCTTTGAATTGGACAATATGTTGAGTTTATGGGTAGCCACTTTTGGATCAAGACCTGGCATATCCTCATAATTCCAAGCAAAGACATCGATATATTCTTTTATCAGCTGGATCATTTCTTTTCTTTCTTCTTCGGAAAGATTGTTGCTGATAAATATCGAATTTGGTGAAAATTTATCCCCAATATTTATTTGGATGACCTTATCTTCAGTGGGTGGTTTTTTTTGTTCGAATCGGAGTTCCCATTGTGTATTCATTTGCTGAGCCCAGGATTCATCTTCAACTGGTTCAGATTCTTTTTCCTCTGCTTTGAGAGAATCTGTCAACACCGTATTTACTGATAATACCCGTTCGAGTTCATCATATGAATCGGGGGACGACAAACTATCCTGAGAAGAGGAAATGG
Organism: Iris macrosiphon; assembly: GCA_036927795.1. Lineage (NCBI taxonomy): Eukaryota > Viridiplantae > Streptophyta > Magnoliopsida > Asparagales > Iridaceae > Iris > Iris macrosiphon. Next base: position 10,443,251 of record JAYESA010000014.1, read on the forward strand.
TCTCCCCACTTGACTCAGAGTTATTCGATGTTGCAAGAGATGTGGTATACCCTAACCCGAAATGAGTTCTTGACAGTAGGGATCACCATGCAATGGCATTCATCTGCCTTTTCCATAGTTGAGACCTGGCTCCAACTTTAAGTCATAACCCATGCTTTGCATAATCTTCAAAGCCTGTGGGCTATATCTGTGAACCTGCATTTTTCCAGCATCAGACTCGTGAGAATCTTCTTGTACAATCGGTCTATTCTGTATACGACCGAAGACTATTGGATGCTGATCGTTGCGAGTAGGTGGAACAACAAAGATAGAATCTTCATGCGGCCCATATGTCGTGACGACATTAGATGTTGACGCTACTTTCCACACATATGGATGATAGAAGTCTATAGCTTCCAAGAATTTTTGTGCTATAGGTTCTATATCGTTATGAGGGAAAGATTCCTGATTAGGAAATTGAGCGTCAGTATACTGGAAAAGAGAATCTTTATTATCGCCAGAAACTATGTTCCTGGATATATTTACATCAGCCTACTGCTTATTGCGCCTAAGGTTGATGACCAAAGGTGGGGGCTTCTGGTTCAGAGTGATCACTAGAGGATCACTTCTTCCTTTCGATTTTGTTTTGCCCAAATGGATAGTCATAGTTTCTATAGCTTTCGGACGGGTAGTCTGTCCTTTCACCTGGATTGACAAAGGTTGCTCAGTAGATGGTTCTCCTGGCTCCTGGTAGGATTCCTCTTCCGTCCTGCTTGACACCTCCTTCATGTAGTCTTGGGTGTATAACATGGCATCAGAATAGTAGGACTCAACTCCTTTGAACGGGTTGAGATTAGCAAACTCTGTTTTCACTGTCCCTTGGACGTCTACATATTTAAAGCATTGATGTAGAGTTGAAGGAACAATATTGTGATCGTGGATCCATGGCCTGCCCAACAAAATATTGTAAGACACCTCTGAATCTATGACATAACATGTAGCTACTGATCTAAGTTTACCAATCTGGATCCTCAAACGAATCTTCTCCAACGGTCTACTTTTCCTGGCATTAAAGCCCACGATTGTAGTGGTAGTGTAAGCCAGTTCGCTTGTAGGAATTCTCAACGGTCTTAGCAGACTATGAGTGATAACGCTGATCGACGATCCCGGATCTATGTGAATCTGGTCTATCTTAACGGAGCTGACATATCGGGTGTAATAAAGAGGCCTGTCGTGTCTGTTATGTTTCAACAACATGTCCTCTTGAGTGAAAGTGATATTAGGGACCACTTCCATCACACTATGACATTGAGGACATGCCACAGGCTCTTTATCAGGGAATTTGAGCTGAGTCAAGCATACATCTGCTTGCATTAATACTTCACTCAAGGCTTGACGAGTATCTTTAGATAGCCTAAGTAGCTCAAAAATGGACAGTCTGGCCGGAGTATTAGCCAACTGAGCCAAGATGTCAAAGTTATAAGGTTTCTCTAAACCTTTGTTTTGAATATTCTTCAAAGGTTTATCAAAACAAACTTCTTTCTGCTTGCCTTTGTCCTTCGAAGTTGGTTTAGAAGGACCTGCCTCTGACATAACAGGTTCAGGTTCCGGATGTTTAGCAGACGAAGTGTCTGCCGTTGCTTCCTCCTAGCTACCTCCATAGTCTTTAAGATAGGCTTTTCCTGACATGGTTTCGGTTGTTAAAGCCTCTTCCTCCGACGTCGGGGATATTGCAACCATATAGCATGGTTTACATCTTGAGTTCTTTTTAGACTTAGCTTTAGCAGCTTTTGTCTCTTCCTCAATTTCTGACACCAGATCAGGGTGAACCCACATGATCTCCCTACGCTTGGTAGTTAGGGGCACTAAGTCATGATTTTGACCCCTGGTAGGAGGGAGATTAGCAATGTTTATCGTTGCCCGTGGAATAGGTACCACACCATCCGTGACTTCTTGAGGGGACAGATTGCCAAATTGGAGTGAGATCATGTTTGCAGTGACCGTCTTCTCGTTGTTACGCAGAGTGATGGCCTTGGCGTCGATCAGCTCCTGGATTTTCCTTTTCAGTACATAGCATGCCTTTGTGGGGTGATGTATGTATCTGTGGAACGATTGAAATCTGTATTCGAGACTTCAATTTCCACCCTCCATGCAGTACTTAGGATTATTTGTACTGCCGACTTCATTTGGACGCTTTACCTCGGGGAGAGTAAGCTTTCCACTTTTGACTAGATAATCGAATATGCTCAGAATATCGTCGTCATCAAAAGAATATTCTTCTTTAGGCCTGGAAGTCCCAGGATTCGTCTGCGTAGTCACTGGAGTATGTTGCCTGGACGTGTTGATCGCCAGAGCTTCCTTTCCTTTGGAACTACAAGTATGGTCATTATTGGAGGATGACCGCTTCCCTCGATCAGAGGTAGAGATCATGATTCCGTTGTCACGAGCCTTCTGACTGTTGTCTTCAGCGGCTACCGCTGACATGATAAACGAGGGCCAATCATGGAACTGATATGGTCCCGTGAATACTGAGATCAGCGGGAGAAGGTTCTTCCTGCAAATGTCCACCAAGGCAGAATCTGGAACTCCGGGAGGCATCTGCAAAGTAGCCTGACGAAAATATTCAATAAAAGTACGAACGTTTTCCTTCTCCTTCTGCTTTACTTCGATGAGTGATGACATAGACATGTCCATTCCTCTTTCATAGAATCGAGCAAAGAACAGAGTCTTGAAATCTTCAAAAAAAGTAATGCAGTTGTCTGCTAGACTATGGTACCATTGATAGGCCACTCCAGACAGACAATCTTTAAACACTCGAGTGAGAAGGGTGCCATTCCCTTGTAATAACACCGTCATCATGCTGAAGTAATTTATATACTGGCTTGGTGACGTTTTTTCCTCGAACAAAACCATAGCCTGTGGTTTATATTTTGGTGGGAAAGGGATCTCGTTCCAGATAGCTGGGTATGGCTGGTTGATTCCTAATTTCTTGAGCTGATCCTTATGCTTCAAGGCATCAAATTGGGCTTTTAATTCCCGAACTGCCTGTATCGGATCTTCAGTTGGGAAAGGGATAGCAGAGAGGTGAGAGATCGGTTGCATTGTAACTCCCACAGGAGGTAATACATTCTCCGGGTTAAGGGGTTGAGGAGCAGCTGATTCTTGATTTTGAATAGGCTCCTGGCTTGCATTGGATGGTGGCATGTCTACCCCCACACGTATTTGAGTCAGAGGAACAGGTGCTTGAGCTACCGTAGCTGTATGTTGAGTCACCATCATTTGGTGCATACTCTCCATCATGGTATGCATCTCTGTAAGCGATGCTTCTAATACAGCGATGCGTTATTCAGTACTTCCTGATGGGGAAGCTTCTTCATGTTCATCTCCAACGGTATAAACTCCCATTTCTCTGGATGCCACCGAGGGATTAGTATAGTTCTCTGTAGAGATCGAGTCTATACTTTCAGCATCAGATTCAGAAAGCTGGCGACCCCCAGCGTCGGAATCAGAAGAATATGAAGTTGATTGTCGTGACCTTGAGCGGGTGTTTCGAAAAACACCTGCCTCAATATTCTCAAGGAGTCTGTCAAATCTCCTTTAGCTCGGAGTTCTAGAGGGGTGACGTCTTGAACTTGACCTTCCTCTAGGAATGTGCGAAGCTATGTTTACCGACGCGAATGTCGGTTCTTCTTCCTGTAAGGACAAAGAGTAGTTCAACCGATCGAAAACTGACCATTTTGCCTTAGAACAGCAGTAGTTAATTACAACCTTATGACTATTACAACAATGCTCCCTAGGGGGTGTAATAGACATATTAGAAGATCCCTTGTCTTTGCGTTTCTGGATCAAGAAATCACGTAAATCAGGGGGATTAATAGCAGAAGAGGGCCTATTATGCCTTTTTACATCAGTAGGGACGTAGAGATTGGGAACCATGACCCTCTCTCTGCCATAAGTATACAACAGTTCGCCCATGTGAGTAGCATACGATCCATCATCCGTCTGAGAAGCATATTTTCCCGTGAAGCGGGTCTTCTTTATGCGGACAGATTTATCCTGGCGTAATTTGCAGTGTTGCCCAGGTTCGTATAAAATAGGGAAAGTCCTCAAACGGCCTCCAACGTCCCGCGTAATCTGAAGAGTGGGCAACTTCTTCTCTTGGGGGCGTACAAGCCTAGAGGTTGAGAGATTCGCCACTCGTTTTCCCTTGATGTGATCCAAGGGTCCATCTGCCTCATCACAGACGGGAGATGTATTTTTACGCGCAAGGCGCGTTCTAGACTTCTGGATTGGCACTGGGGCATTGCCATAAGTTTTGTCTGCCACGTCACAGACGGAAGACGGATTTTTACGCAAAAGGCGCGTTCTAGACTTCTGGATTGGCACTAGGGCATTGCCAGAAGTTTTGTCTGCCACGTCACAGACGGGAGACAAAGTTTTACGCGCAAGGCGCGTTCTAGACTTCTGGATTGGTAGTGGGGCTTTGCCAGAAGTTTTGTCTGCTACGTCACAGACGGGAGACAAAGTTTTATGCGCAAGGCGTATAGGTTGTGTTGTCACAACCTTGTTGATCAGAGGAGGAGAGCTTGCAGGAAGGGTAGAGGATGTCTGGGGCATCCATACTTTACGCAGCTTCCTGTTGTCCTGGACAGAGAGGGGATGAGAGCTACCCCCTGTGCGAAGCATGTCTTCATAAGCAGATTGGTCGAATTGGACGACCAAAGTCTTCTTCGTCGATCCGACGGATACAGCATCGTGTTGAGCAATGGCTTTCTCGTCAGATGAGAAAGTAGTCCCCAGCAGAGTCGCCATCTTGTGTTTGATGACAAACAAAAAATGAAGCTAGGTTTATACGAAACCCTTTCTTTGTTTACAAACACGAAAAAAAGAAGTACAATTAATCCTATACGAGGATATTTAGTACAATAAAAATAATTCTGGAGAATAATTGCTATAGGAGTCTGATCTGCGGTTGATCACTTTGTCCCTTAGACCACATGATGATGAAGAAGTACTGTAGAAGAAGAAGAAGCTTCAAATATTGCAGGAGGGATTGGATTCTCGTTGCCAAAGTCGTCAATCACTACTCTCTGTCTGTGCTCTCTCTCTCTCTCTGATCTCTTGATCTCTGATCTTGATCCTCTCCTCGATCTTCTTTGTCTCGACCTCCATCTTCTGTGACCGGAGGTCTCTATTTATAGAGCTCAATCACAGTAACTGTCCAATCGGCGTAGAAGCCAAACTGTGAAGAGAGTTGCACTCTTTACGCGGCGGTTATAATAACTGCTACCCACGTCTGAATAATCTCCTGAATCTGCGTATGATGCGTGTCCCATTATGAGGTAACGTGTATAACCGCTCCTCGAAGATCACGGCATACAAGCCACGTAGGCAACTGCCCCTCGCGTAAAGATGGTTGGCATAAAAGCCAAATAGCTGTCTTGCTGGCGTAAAAGCCAAATAGCTGTCTTGTTGGCGTAAAAGCCAAATTATGCGTAAAGCTTGATACTGCATGAATAATAGATAACCGGCATAAAACTAGCCAATTATCCTTCATGACTGAGGTCTTGAGCATATTTTGGGCTAAATAGCCTTATCACGTACCTTTGCAAATATAGCCTGAGTTGGCGTATTTGGAGGAGATAGCATACGGCGTACTCCTATAGTTAAAAATAGCCTAGTTTGGCGTAACATACAAGGATGGTGATGTGAGCGTATTAGTCACAGTTTTAGCTTTCTCAGTCATTAAAAATAGAACAAAATCTCGTACATTAAATGCAGAGATCTGCCCCTATCTCGTGCATTAACTGCAGAGATATGCCTCGAGCTCTGTACGAGAGACAGCTTTTGACGTGGTGTCTAATTTTGTCTCATGTTGAGCGTAAAGACTCACTTCTGCCCATATAGAATAGGCAACGTATTCTTTGAATGCGTAAAAATGACTTGTATCAAAGATATGTCACTAACCGACAGCCTGGGCCTCTGTACAGAATCATCATTACAGCCGTCCTCTCGATCGTCGTGCAGTACTCTTTGTCAGGAGTCAGGTTCACTGTTTTGTCTGACAGGTTCATTCGAAGAATACGAAGAGTTCCTTGTACAATTTCATACTGCATTAAAAGCAGACATATTTTACGTCGGAGGGAGGTGTAGCAACCTTTTTACGCCAAAACGACCTTTGAGTGCTGCTTTACGCGGGCTGTTCTGAAGCCATATTTTACGCCACACATTTTTGAAGCTTTGTTTTACGCGTGTAGCTCTGAAGTCATATTTTTACGGCACATAGCGCTGAAGCTTTGTTTTATGCGGGCTTCATGCATGTTGGGATTTTTACGCGTATAATTCCTCTGCGTATTTTTATGCTTCTACATCTGCAATCAACGGATGTGGTGGCTCCTGCTCCTCGACCAAAGCTCCACAGAAATCGCCTTCGCTCTGATCCACTCCTTGGACGAACTCGAACTTCGGCTCTCCTGGCGTCTGAAATAAAACTCTGCCTCAACGACAATCGATACTAGCGTAATGTCTACTCAACCAATCCATCCCAAGCACTATGTTGTAACTCGAAAGTGGCATTACGAGCAAATATATGCTCAGCTCATGTTCTCCCAAATAAACTTTTTGGTTCTTGCAAACATCACTGACCAGGATGATGCCACCCCCTGTCGTGATCTTGTAAGTCCTCGCCAACGATTCAGACTCAAGGCGATGCCTCAAAGCAAAAGATATAGATATAAAGCTATGAGAAGCACCATAATCGAACAAAACATGAGCTGGAAAGGAATCAAGATAAACATAACCTGAGATAACATCGCCAATCGGCTCCTCCTCCTCGACAGTCAGGGCAAAAGCTCGCCCTTGTCGATGTGCTTCTTTGTTCTGCTGATGCTGGGCAAACTGCTGCTGCTGCGGTGGAAGAGTTCCTCTCTGCTGGCCCGCTGGTGGTCGAGCGGGTGCCCTTTGGGCCTGTCCTCCACCCTGAGTTGGACGAGCTGGGACTTTGGGACAAGCCCTTAACTGATGATCTCCCGATCCACAGAATAAGCACTGGCCTAGCCTCACCCTGCATGCATCTCATCCGTGTCCTTGCTTCTTACAGAAAGTACAAGAAACTGCTGCCCTCTGGATCTGATGCATCTGCTGAGCCGGTACACTAGCTGGCCCATGATACTGCTGCCTTTGGTGCTGGTAAGGCCTCTAGTTCTGCTGCTGGATTTGAGGCCTCTTTGTTGGACCCATGTAGTTGCTGGATCCTCTTGTGTCCCTCTGCCTCTTAGAGCCAAGCTCTAAGTCATCCTCTCCTCTCTGCGCCTGCCTGAGTATCTCCTCGAAGGTGGCGGTAGGATCTCCGTTGGTGTGTGGTTTGACTTCCCGGTTCAGGCCCTTCCTAAACTTTTTTGCCTTGCTTCTAGGGTTCTGACCCTCCATGAAGCATCCTAGACGGCAATACTCCGCCGCATACTCATCCACTGACATGCCTCCCTGGACAAGGTACTGGAACTAACTCTCCAAAGATGTAAGAGCCACATCTGGGAAGAACTTCTCCTTGAAAAGCTCTTTAAAGGCTTTCCAAGAGAGTCCGGGTGCTACAATCCTTGGGTCGATCCAGAACTATGTCAGGGCAATATCGAACATCATACAACCCATAGCCTATATTTGTAGCACCTCTGGAATCCGCCAACCGCAGGTTCCGCTCGATGTCCTTGATCCACTCGTCCGGATAGATAATCCCCTCGGTGCCTCTGAAGTCCTTCGGGCCCATCCTCTTGAAGTCGATGATGGTACCCGGCCTCGCCTGATGCGGAATAAACTGAGTTGGTGCCATCGATGGCTGGGCGGTAGTAGCTCTCTCCACTGTAGTGAGTGCGATCTGGTAAGCGTTCTCCACGCTCTGTCATAGGACCTCTAACTGTCGCTGATGTACCTCCATCATCTGCTGGAGAAGTGCGTACATCTGTATCTGATCAACCACTGGTAGTGGAGGTGAAAGATCCTCTAAAACTGTCTGCCCTGTCCTCGGCACTGGAGGTGGAGCACCTCTGAAAGATACTGTCGATATGCCCACCTGGACTGGCGAAGCTGACCTCCTGAATTTAGATGCTGGACCATCATCTGAGGGTATTGCCCTCATGGGTGATGAAGTGACTGATCGCGCTGTCGCGGTACCTGGTCGCTGGGAACGCGTCTTCGGCGACATCCTGGCATCCTGAAGATAGATTGAGATACATAATCAATATTGAATATAATAGGATATCATCAATGAAAGACAGAACTTTATTCAGATAAAATACAATATTCAATAGATATGGATTTGCAAAAACAGATTAGAATTTTTTCTAGGTGTGATTGAGTAATCTCTCAGCCTAAATTATGTTTCCTAAAGCAGGCTCGTAGCAGTACTCTAGACGAGCACCACTACAATATCTATCTAGACCTAAGGAATTCTCGACCTGCATGGGCCACCACTAAAAATGTGTCACGACCCGCACCCGGATATTCGGGCACAAGTACGTGATTACACCCAGCCTACGCCGCAAAATTGGCGGTAGAACACTGTCTTGGTTATTTTTAACTATCTAACATCTCAAAAATATACATGTCAATGATCTCAACTCCAAACGGAGGAACAATATGGTATCTCACATGGATATCTAATCTCAATCACAAAATAAACTAAGGAAGAATAATGCATGAATGGAAAAGCGAAGGAAAGAATAAAGATACAATCCACAATCTAAAATAATATACAAAATGTGAATCCACTAAAAGAATAGTCTAATACAATCCAATACAATATAAACTAGACCTCCTCGGGCTCTGCTACTAAGTCTCCCTGGTCAATAAGAGTGTCCTCTATAGGTACTCCGTCCTGCGGCCTGTAGAATGTGGAATACTGCTCTAGAAGCCAGTCATCTGGAAAAATATATCCAGTCAGGATTGGAGCAAAGTACATACCTCTGAAAGCAGTTCTAATAACATAATCGAGCATATAAACAGATATAGAAATGAAATACAAGATCACTAAATATATGAATGATGAACAAGATATATATAGGTAATGTACGAGAATATAGATCAACAATATAAATATCAGCAATATGATAATGTAAACTGCAATCTAAACTATCTAATGTGCCTCAGAATACGAGTTCATTATGTGATCGGGTTGGGTGAACATGATCAGGTAAGAAAGATTAAAAGTGATGTATGTAACCAGAATGTACACGATTTGTAACAATGGCTTTGATCACATAATCAACTCCTACTTTTCCACCCCCAACTAATACCAATGGATCCAATCACGACACGCTACGAATACGAAAATATAACCACTGTCACGAGCAATGGGTGTACACGAATATCATAACCACCGAACATGAGCGGTGGGTGTAAACGAATAAGCATACTGAACACGAGCAGTGTGTGAACACAAAGTAACATTAATACCCAATATACACAATGAGATATATTGTACACGAGTACCCGCTGAACACGGTAGGGGATAACATCTCATGAAGGGATCCATATAGCACCAGTCCGTAAAATCATTGTATCGGGATCAATGTATACAATTCTAGAATATGCATATATATAATATTATGAATTGAAAACAATCAGAGAAATGTACTCGCCTGACGTCCTGAGCAAGGTATGTCTCTCGATGCCTAAGCCGGTGTCTCACAACCTATATATGGCATGTTGCATTAATACAAGATTCTAAAAAAATTTAGTGCAGTTGATACAATTCTAGGTCAATACTTCATTTCTAGGTCAAACCGATAAAATCTAGGTTGCAAGAGTCTAATGCTAAGTCGATACACTATGAAGCTATGCTATACAAGCTAAGCTAAGAATAAATAAAGCACTCAAAGAGTCGTATCCTAAGATACGCAAGTTTTGAATATAAAAAATAGTGTTTTATATCTATATGTTCAAGTCAAATATAATAAATATATCAAAACAATTTAAAGAGGATACCTTGGCCTTGCACCAATGTGTATCGCACCTAACTTGATACCCAATCTCAATACCTTGGCATTGGCCCGATACCTTGGAATCTCAAGGCAACCCAACACTTAGTATAACTAATACAATATAAACCATCTAATACTAACTATAAAACTAACACTATAACATATTTAACTATAACATAAAACTATACTATAATATCTAACTATTATAAATAGCAACTGATACATCATATATACATATAGATATGTAGCTAACTAAATAAATCACTAACTCTAAAATAGCTATTAACTAACTCTTAAACCACTACACCATATGCCTTGACATTAATCTAACTTACACTAATATACCTATCACATTAACTGTCCAAACATCAATACCTCATCAACCAACACCTAACTACTAATTGAAACTGAACACAAGGCTGAAAATAATCTTACTGATACTAACTACTAGAACCTTAACTATAATTCAACACCAACTAAACAACCAACAACTAATCCACTAACTGAAACCAAACAAAACCCAACTAAACACTAAACCCAACTTACTGATACCAAGCTAACTCAAACCCCAACTAACCCGTACCTGAAACTGAACTACTGACAATTTAACTGGCACACTGAAACTGGTCTGGATACTCTCCGATACCTGTACTAATATATAGTGTAAGGCTGAACTGCACATTGGATTCTTGCTGACTGCCTTGCATTACCTTTGGCTGAACACTGCAGGGTGGCCTGCATGCTGAAGTATGTTGAACCTCCCCCTCGAGCGCACAGCTGCTACTAGGTGAGAACTGTTGTGGCTTCTACTGAGACTGTAGCAACATGCTGCTCAATGCAGTGGTGCACTTGCTGATGGTTTCCCCTTCCCTGTGCACTGTAGTACACCTCATAACTACACAGGAAAGATTTTATTGGAACTGTGCTCAGCTGTACAGTCCCTTGCTCGAGCTACTGAATATGCAGCCACCTGCTGAACACTGTTGCTCCCCTTCTCTTCACTTGTCCGAGCTATATAGTCCCTTACTCGAGCTACTGAATATGCAGCCACCTGCAGAACATTGTTGCTCCCCTTCTCTTTACTTGCCCGAGCTACACAGTCCCTTACTCGAGCTACTGAATATGCAGTCACCTGTTGAACACTGTTGCTCCCCTTCTATTCACTTGCCCGAGCTACACAGTCCCTAACCCAACACTACACAAATACACTGACACCACTATGAATAAATAGGTATATATAATTACACACATATAGATATATACACATAGATAACTATATCTATATACATAGATAGCTATAATACCTCTCAACATATTACTCTAATGCATAATACTACCATACATGTATATGTATACCAATATATATATATATATATATATGTATATGTGTATATATATATATATATATATATATATATATATATAAATTACTAGCTATATATGTAACACGTAGACACTCATATATACATAAATACAAAATACACCAATATATACTCTATATAACACATAGATAGCTAGTAATTAGGTAGATATACATGCACGTATAGAATTAAAAACAAATCGCCAAACACATGGAGTGCACCCCACCCGTATCACACTTTCTCTATGATACGCTTGTGATACGGCTCCAACACACAACCATACATATCCCGAAGGACTCGAACAAGTCTAATACATAAATTGTGAATAATACATATAGTAATTAGTGTGTCTACGTGTCTGTATCATAATATGATATGCACAAGGCCCCCTGTCAGAAAAAAAACCCCAAATCAATCCGTTTCATCAAATTGACGAGATATGGCCTACACGTATCCAATTATGGATATGACACTAGTTATAAACAAGCAATCAAGTGTCAATTAGATCTATTAGATCTAATGACAAGCACTACATGTGTCAATCTTGGAATTTTCCCAAAATTGGCACCAAAATGGTCATAACTTCCACCGTAGGACTCCTATTGACCCAAAACCAAATCCTATGGGTAGCCTATGCATGTGGGTTGGTTTATCATGGTAAAATCTCAGATCTAGATTCTATTATAAGGGAGGAAACTGAATTGTACCTATTGGGAGATGAATTTCCAATGAAAAGTCCCCAATTGCCAAGTAGCTCCTCTCCTTGTAGATCTTGGCCTCCTCCTCCACCTTGCTCCTTGCTCCTTGCTTTCTTCTTGTAGATCCTTGGTGTAGCAACCTTAATAATGAATTTGGGAAGAGATTGTTGAAGAATTGGTGGAGAAATGATAAGGGAATGGAGGAAATTTGGAGAGGGAAAATGTTGATCTAGAATTTTGGGGATGAAAAGAAATGAAAGCATTCTCTCTCTCTCCTCCTCCTATGTAGGCCAGCCAAGAAACCCCCTCCCCAAGCAATGTACAAAGTCATAAATACCCCTTGGGGCCTCTCATGAAGAATTTAATTAGGGAGGGAAGGTTCTAGTCTAATGGTTTCACTAATTAATTAAGCCTTCTAATCCATGGGCCTAATTCATGGGCTCAACTTAGACTAGTCTAAATGTTTGTTCATGCATTCTAAAATAATTGGGTTAGGTCCACTACACAAGTCCAACACAAATCCATAACTAGCAATAATTAATAATACAATAAATAATTAAATTATGCATGCACAATTATTAAATCTAAAAAAAATCCTAAAATAAATAATATCCATTGACAAATTACCAAACTATCCTTGTATAAAAATGTGAATGTGACAAGGCAGAGGTGTTGGACCGAGCTGATCTAGAGCATAGTACAATATTTGGGTAAGTCGCTTAGCTAGGGTAGTATCAGTTGTGATGATCGTTCGGAGCATGAGATGATAGTTGGAGACGGTGGATGCAGAACATGGTGCGATTGAAATTATGCTAGAGTTTGGTTGCGTGAGCTTGGACGGTGCTAGTGAGAATTCAAAAATAGTTGGATGATAGTGTAAACACCCGGTATTTTAAAATTTAAATATAATTTTTTAGGATTTTTCTGTAATTTTTAATTATTTAAAATAAATATTCTTCAAAGGATTAATATTTTTGTGTATTAAATTAATTATTAAAATATTGCAAATATTATATTTTTGAGTGTATAATTAATAATAGGTTGTTGCGTAATTTTTCTGGAATTTATTGGGCTCAAAAAACTATTTTTTAAATAGCTAAAGTATTGTTTTTAGATAAACCTGACCGAACCAACCTGAACCGAACCAAACCAAACCCAATTAAACCCAACTGAACTGAACCAACCCTAATGGGTCGGATATGAACTCGACCCGACCCATCGACTCGACCCGCTAACCCACTCCCCCACACCCGCAGACACCCCCACGACCCCCCATTCCCGCGGATCACCCCCCGCGACCCCCTCTTCTCCTTCAAAAATTGCCCCATACCCTACATGTATACACCTCACGAACTCACCCTCGTATTCCCCAACTTCCAGGCGGCCACCGACGACCGTCGTACGCCACCGCCCGCCGCCCGCCGCCCACAAAATCGTGCGAAACCGCCCCTTTCACGCACAGCTGTGAGGTATGCCCCTTCCTAGTCTCGTATCTCCGTGTGTATTGATCCAAATTTCATTATGTCGAATCCTATGAGAAGATTACATAACTCTCTCAAACCCTGTGTAATTAGTTTGGGGTATCGCGTCCTGTGTCGGTCGCAAATCGCGACGCATAACAGGAAAAACATTTGTTGTAGAAATTGTCCCGGAGCCCCATGTTCACAGCCATTTTTCTCCTAACCTGTTTAATATTTTCAAATTCTGTTTGAACAATAAATTAGACAACCTAACTGAGATTAAGACCATGTAATTAGTTTATTTTTATTTGCTGTATTCTGTGTTTTATTCGTGGTTAAAGTTGACCAAAAGCTTGGTTTTTAAAACCTAAATTTTTCTAAAATAGGGTGCGTCCCGCTAAACGAGGCAACTTCATCATGTGCAAATTATATTGAAAGATGTGTATCGTCAATGTGGATGTGTGGGATTTTACAAAAATTGATTTGGATGTGCGTGCACACTGGAATCAACGCATATCCGTCGAAAATGCCCCGTATCGGCCTATTCTGACACTCTTTGTAACTTCGTGTGTTCTTGTCGTTTCGTAACAAAACTTGCTCCATTGAATTTGTAGCATTTTGCTGGTCCTGTGACCCAAGTTTGGTTCGATTCTGAGAATGTTGACAAAATCGCGTATCGTGGGCCCTACGGCTTCACTTGACGGACAATTTTGTGATCGGCTCAACGAAATCCAGTTCTGGATGTTCCGTTGGGTTTATACCATCTTTATGGATTCGTAGAAACTAAGTTTGACAAATTTGGAGAACCTTGTCTCTGGCACATTTTTTGGTGCGAAGTGGGCTACATGTGGACCCTACTTTGACCAGAAACTGTCAATTCTGTCCCTGTATCCAAATTATACTTATGGGTAGTCAATCATAGCTATTTTATGTATTCTGAGATTTATGGTAATATTTTTTCAGCATCCAGAGGCGTACCTGAAGATTTTGCTATTACCGGAGCAACTGAAGGAGTTCAAACCCCAAGCAAGTGTACCTTACCAACTTGCAGTAGTTCTTGTTATATTATTTGCTTGAGTTTTTCATATATATATATATAAATATATATACACTTAAGATACACATATTCAACCTAGGACCGCGAGATGTTGCTTAGCGTCCGAACAAGATTCGGGTGTCGACGTCGTACGCGGAGTCGTCTAACGTCACTTAGAGATTGATAACACAATCATATACCTTCCGTGCTTGCTTTACCAAGTACATCATACCATAGGACACTTGACACTATTCATGAGACAGAATCTTTCCTGAGTTATTCATGGTGATTCTGTATAGGCTTACAGGATTCGTGACATAGATCTTGCATATACATATATATTATTATGACTCACTATACTAGCTAGAGGTCATGATCTTGCATGTTATGGACATGAGACATCGTGGACATGAGACGTGTGATTGCATTGGGTGGGGAGAGACACACAGGATACAGGCTGATTACATACATATATATTTATTATTGTAGTACTTTAGCCTCTATATCAGAGCTAGGCCCATTACGTGATATTACTGCTACCGGCTCTCCGACACAGAGCTTGTAGTGGTCTCAGCCTTAGTACTAGTGATTCTCTCACTTGCTTATCACATAGTTTATCCTGTTGATTTATTTTTATATACTGTATTTATTTGGCTTGAGTTATTCTTGTACCTTGCTATGTCCCCTGAGGACCTGGATCCGGATTATGTCCCCAGGTATAGCAGAGGAGATCTACCCCGAGGTATATAGGACAGGAGTAGATACTGGAGTAGTACCAACACCAGAGGATGATGTGGTGCCAGAGGATTTCTCCTGAGTATTTGCTGTATATACTCCATTATTTCTGTTTCTAGTTTCTCTATTTCCTGTCTCTTGGATTACTGTACTAAACTTGTATTCGGGTTGTTTACCAAGACACTTTTTATTGAGACTTGTTGGATTATATTTCTCATTGATTAGTTGACATTTGAATTATGTTTACCTTCTATGGATGAGTTTAGAATTAGAATGTGACATGTATCGTAGACCATTATATTTGTTTTACAGCTTAAGTACACTCTAACGGGTCAATTAAATTGGGTTTACCCATTGGAGTGTGCTGCTGGCCATTGCCACGTGGCTAGTCCCTCGGTATTTTGGGACTGGGGCATAACATAGTTTCTTTGGTGGAGCATGCAGGTCCATACTATATTGCTTCAGTTTCAACTAAGGGACCGAGCAAGCCTGCGATTATGATAGGATAAGCTATAAGATTTCATCCACTTGTTGATCTATTCTTGACCTCTATATCGGATTCGAATTAATTTCTTAATTTACATCCTGTCTTGATTCCTCAGTGCGTTTCTCATAGTTTACTTTTAATGCAGAGTAATGGACCCACAAGCCGGCGACAAGACTCCCATAGGTACACCACAAGGTGCGGTGGTCACCTATGACGATGGAGTGACACCAGTAGGTAGAGGTCAATCAGCTCAATAAAGCAGTCAAGCAGGCCAGCATATCTCAAGATTCCGACGAGACGACATTCCACCACCATCGCAGTTTACTCCACCAATGCCCATTTTTTTACCAGGACCGGCTATAGACGAACAGCAGATGTTTCAAATATTCTATGCAATGATGCAAGCCCAACAGCAGGTTCAATAAGAGGCTCAGCGTCACGAGGTGGAGAACTTGAGGAACAGCCTGGTAACCGTACTGGAGCTGGCGAACCCACCAGCTAGACGACCATCGACGGGATCTATCACTGATTTCCACCAGCTGAAGCCCTGTATCTTTTCTGGCAAGGAGGAGCCAACTGAAGTTTATGAGTGGCTCATAAACACTCAACACCAGTTGGAAGCAGCTGAGCTTCCGAGGGAGCGATGGATGACTGCCGTCATGATGCAACTGACGGGCAATGCACATCATTGGTGGCTATCTGAGGAGAGACGGCTCGGACCGGACCGAGTCACTTTGAAGGAGTTCTCTAGACTCTTCCAGGAGATGTATATTCCAGCTAATGCCAGAGCAGAACTTAGAGACAAGTTCAATCGTCTCATTCAAGGCAACATGACGGTAGAAGAGTATAATACAGAGTTCATCCATTTGGGTCATTTTGCCCCTACTCTGATTTTGACAGAAGAGGAGAAGTCAGAGAAGTTCTTCGATGGACTTAGCTTTGAGCTATAGAGATTGATCGGATCCATTGTACCTACTTCATACATGGACGTCCTTACTGCAGCACGATGTATGGAGCGCGTCACCCGGAGAGAGACCAGCATGAAATGACCGTTCACATCAGCACCAGCCAGAGCACCACATGGAAAAGCTGCAAAGAGACCTCACATGCACCAGCCACCCAGAGCATCTCCGCAGACACTGCCTACATATCAATATTGTGGCAAGTAAGGTCATTATGAGAGCGTGTGTAGATGCAAGTTGGGATTATGCTTGATTTGCGGATCCAACCAACATTCAGCTAAGGATTTTCCTGAACGTCGAGAGGGAGAACCAATGGTTAACCGACAAGCTTTACCAGCACCGGAAGGATATCAGCCGAGGCCACCATTGGCACCCCAAGCAGCACTCTTTCAGCAAGCCCAGCAACAGCAGAGGATACCACCACAAGGACGTGGACATGCTTTTGCGATGACAGTGGAGTAGGCACAGACTCGTGGAGTAGTGAATATGAGTAAGATTTAATTTTATCATAGCTATCTATTCCTAGTAATGCTTTAGCACGTGCCTGTTAGATCATTTTCCTAGCCTAAGCCTAGTATTATGCTAGCATGAACTTGTTAGTCTAGATTAGTTACTGGTACCCAAGTTTTTATAAGCTGTAGTTGATATTTGTTCTAACCAGGCTCATTTACTATTGAGTTACTTATCTCTCATTACCTAAGAAAATATTTTTATTCCTTCCCTACGTGTTCTGCTTGAACAAAACCCTCACCCTTCCTCTCGATTTCTCCTTGTTCATGGTTCTTTATCCTTTGTGTCGTGCTTCAAACATGTCTTGCAACCGCGTCATCTGTTCTGACCGGTTATGTTTCTTTCCTTAATTGCGAGGATGTAATTCTTTTAAGGTGGGTAGATTGTAAACACCCGAATTTTTTAAAACTTAAATATAAATTTTTAGGATTTTTCTGTGATTTTTAATTATTTAAAATAAATGTTCTTCAAAAGATTAATATTTTTGTGTATTGAATTAATTATTAAAATATTACAAAAATTATATTTTTGAGTATATAATTAATAATAGGTTGTTGTATAATTTTTCTAGAATTTATTGGGCTAAAAAAACTATTTTTTAAATAGCTAAAATATTGTTTTTAGATAAACCAGACTGAACTAATCTGAACCGAACCAAACCAAACCTAAGTAAACTCAATTGAACCGAACCAACCCTAATGGGTCGGATCTGAACCCGACCCGAACTGCCGACCCGACCTGACCTGACCCGCTAACCCACTCCCCCACACCCGCAGACACCCCCACGACCCCCCCGTTCCCGCGGATCAAACCCTCCCCCCCCCCGCGACCCACTCTTCTCCTTCAAAAACTGTCCCATTCCCTACATGTATACACCTCACGCACTCACCCTCGTATTCCCCAACCTCCAGACGACACCGCCGGCCACCGACGACCACCGCATGTCGCCGTACGCCGCCCGCAAAACTGTCGTGAAATTGCCCCTTTCACGCGCAACAGTGAGATATGCCCCTTCCCAGTCTCGTATCTCCATGTGTATTGATCCAAATTTTGTTCTGTCAAATCCTATGCGAAGACCACGTGACCCTCTCGAACCCTGTATAATTAGTTCTGGATATCGCGTCCTGTGTTGGTCGCAAATCATAACGCAAAACAGGAAAAAATAAAACATTTTTGGTTCTGGAAACAGTCCCAGAGCCCCATGTTCACTGCCTTTTCTCTCCTAACCTATTTAATATTTTTAAATTCTGTTTGAACAGTAAATTAGACAACCTAACCAAAATTAAGACCCTAGAATTAGTTTTTTTAATTTGTTGTATTCTGTGTTTTATTCGTGGTTAAAGTTGACCAAAAGCTTGGTTTTCAAAACCCAATTTTTTCTGAAACGGGGTGTATCCCGCTAAACGAGGCGACTTCGTCGTATGCGAATTACATCGAAAAGTGCGTATCATCAATGTGGATATGTGAGATTTTGCGAAAGTTGATTTGGATGTGCGTGCACACCGGAATCAACGCGTATCCGTCAAAAATGCCCCATATCGAACTATTCTGACACTCATTGTTACTTCGTGTGTGTTTGTCGTTTCGCAACGAAACTTACGCCATTGATTTGTAGCGTTACGCTGGTCCTGTGACCCAAGTTTGGTTTGATTCTGAGAACGTTAATGAAACCCCATATCGTGAGCCCTACGAC
Organism: Iris macrosiphon; assembly: GCA_036927795.1. Lineage (NCBI taxonomy): Eukaryota > Viridiplantae > Streptophyta > Magnoliopsida > Asparagales > Iridaceae > Iris > Iris macrosiphon. The sequence goes on from JAYESA010000014.1 coordinate 10,462,146, forward strand.
TTTACTTGACGGGCGATTTTGTGATCGGCTCAACGGAATCCAGTTTTGGACGTTCCGATGGGTTCGTATCATCGTTTTGGACTTGTAGACACTAAGTTTGACAAATTTGGAGAACCTTGTCTCTGGCATATTTTTCGGTGCGAAGTGGGCCACATGTGGACCCCGCTTTGATCAGAAACTGTCAATTCTGCCCCTGTGTCCAAATTAGATTTATGGGTAGTCAATCCTAGCTATTTCATGTATTCTGAGAGGGATGGTAATATTTGTTTCAGCATCCGGAGGCGTATCTAGAGATTTTGTTGTTATCGGAGCAATTGAAGGAGTTCAAACCCCAAGCAAGTGTACCTTGCCAACTTGCAGTAGTTCATGTTATATTAATTGCTTGAGTTTTTCATATATATATATATATATATATATATATATATATATATATATATATATATATATACTCTTGAGATGTACATATTCAACCTAGGACCGTGAGACGTTGCTTAGCGTCCGAACAAGATTCGGGTGTCGACGTCGTATGCGAAGTCGTGTAACGTCACTTAGAGAGTTGATAACACGATCCTATACCTTCCGTGCTTGCTTTACCAAGTACGTCATACCATAGGACACTTGACACTATTCATAAGACAAAAAAATTTCTGAGTTATTCATGGTGATTCTGTATAGGCTTACAGGATTCGTGACATAGATCTTGCATATACATAGATATTATTATGACTCACTGTACTAGCTAGAGGTCATGATCTTGTGTGCTATGGACATGAGACATCATGGATATGAGACGTGTGATTATATTGGATGGGAAGAGACACACATGCTACATGTTGATTACATACATATATATTTATTATTGCGGTGCTTTAGCCTTTATCTAATAGCTAGGCCCATTATATGATATTACTGCTACCGGCTCCCCGACACAGAGCTTGTAGTGGTCTCAGCCTGAGTACTAGTGATGCTCTCACTTGCATATCACATAGCTGGTTACATAGTTTGTCCTGTTGATTTATTTTTATATACTGTATTTATTTGGCTTGAGTTATTCTTCTACCTTGATATGTCCCCTGAGGACCTGGATCCGGATTATGTCCCCATGTATAGCAGAGGAGATCTATCCCGAGATATACGGGACATGAGCAGACACTGGAGCAGTACCAACACCAGAGGACGAGGTGGTACCAGAGGATTTCTCCTGAGTATTTGTTGTATATACTCAGTTATTTCTGTTTCTAGTTTCTCTATTCCTGTCTCTTGGATTATTGTACTAAACTTATATTCGGGTTGTTCCCCGAGACACTTTTTATTGAGACTTGTTGGATTATATTTCTTATTGACTAGTTGATATTTGAATTATGTTTACCTTCTGTGGATGAGTTTAGAATTAGAATGTGACATGTATCGTAGACCATTATATTTATTTTACAGCTTAAGTACACTCTAACGGGTCCATTAAATTGGGTTTGCCCATTGGAGTGTGCTGCTGGCCATTTTCATGTGGCTAGTCCCTCGGTATTTTGGGACTGGGGCATGACAGATAGGGCCTGGCATAATAGTCATTGTGCTTGGGATGCGCAAGGAATTAGAGCGTGTATTAGATCTTGCTAGAGAATGGACTGAGTCAGAACATGAACTGATTGGGTCAGGTGGAGAGATCATCAGTAGAGGATCATTGTATTTAAGAAAAGTGCTTGTGTGAATGTGTAGGGATGAATGTCAGGATCGGTTCAGTCGAGAGTGAAGCGATGAATGTCTTGGACATGAAGATACCCTTGTAACTTGTCCAAATTCGTTATCGCTAAGCTCGGCTGAAATACATGTATTTCAGGGATGCCTTAAATATGTGTATGATCCAAACTAAGCGATATATTGAATTTGAATTGAGCTGCAAGGAGGATGTGGGAATATAAAATTTGTGCAAGCGTTCAGCTCAAAGCGAGATGTTGAGTCGGGATCAGGGGAATGTGAGTTACATGGAGCAGAGTTATGAAACGGTCAAGAGGCATATGATAAAGGAATAGATACTGGTTTGGTTTGAGGACGAACCTTATTCTAAGTGGTATATTATGTAATGCTCCACAACCGCACGGTGCATTACGCTGAGTCAGATTAAACGAGTCAATGGTTGGTTATATTTCGATTTGTTGGATTTGTGAGCAAGTATTGATTTGAGTTGGTTTCTTGTGCAGATCGCGTACGAAGTTTGATAGAATCAGGTGTTCGTTCAGAGCAGTACTAGGATAGCAGGATTGGAGCGATAATGTCGTCTTTCTTAGTCTGATCGGTCGGATAATTTGAAAAATACGACATGCTCTCACGGTCATACCAATTGAGTAGATCGTGCTTTGCATCGGACCATGGATTCAAAGGATCGACCGTATCGGCAAGGCATAGTGCTTAACGAATTCAGATTTGGTGAGTGGGCTCTGTCCCTTCTCCTCTACTCCTTCATGCCTAATAATATGGAACACACGTAATGGTTTAAACACTTGGAACTGAAACATTGGAATCACGGTACTGTGGTGTGCATAGAGTATGCGCCGTTTGGTTGAATAGAACTTATGGCTTGAGTTGGTCTTTCATTGGGTAGTTGGACCTTTAAGTGGATCATCTTGGTTGGAACATCGAGGCACTTCGGGCGGACGAGCGGGCGTGCATCCGTGCATGAGTATTAGTTGGACGCTTTGTCAAGCAAAGTGTGCAGTTATGGTTCAAAATCGGACAACTACATCAGAGAGGGCATTGTGCCACTGTTAGGGCATTATGCCACAGAGCTTTCAGAGCTAGGGGTATTGCACCAATCGAAGCATTATGTCGAGAGGCGGCATAGTACCTATGGGGATAACTTGAGATGGTACCTTGGGCTATGGTTGAAGAATGGTTATGGTGTATTGGATGGACCGAGGCGAGTATCATTTGTTGGGGCGAGAATGTTCGATTCTCTCTTTGTACCTACTGTTGGTGTTTACATTGGTCACGGACAACCTATTGCCCACAGGATTTGGTTTCCTCGAACGGGATAGGCTCTGGGGCACCGGGACCATTCGGCCATGGAGGAAACAATTGGTAACGTGCCTTGAGCATGGTACTGGCGGTTCAAAATGACCAGACGAGCTAGCTACTCAGCGCTGGATCGGGTCGAATTGCCTTGGTATGGCTTAGCTAGTGAATTCATATAGATAAGAGTTTGTTTGGTTTGTGCATTTGTGTAGGCGGTGGCGCCACCTTGCTTCGGTAAGAGTGCGCGCATCGATGATTGAATTTTAGCGAGGCTTGGATTGTGGCATGGTTCGAGGATGGATTTTGAGACTTGGAGTGCGATGTGGATCGATAGGTTCGCACTTTGCTTCAGGTTTGAGTAGAATAGATTGCATGCTTAGTTTTATTTTGATTTGGATAGAACTGCTTATATAGTTGCTTGAGTTGAATGCTTGCATGCTTAACCTGCTTTACAGTTTTTCTTAACATGGCATAGCTCTGCCATGAAATGAATCTAGGATTCAAGTAGAAATATCACCATATAATTATTTGCATTCACTATCTATTTAGTGTCGGTTTAGACGAGTGGGTTACCTCTCTCACCAGTACGGCTGTGTACTGACCCACATTTGTAGGCACTATTTACAGGTACGCAGGTATAGTGACTCAGCTTGGATGTATGGGACATGATGTATAAAATGGTAAGTACCTTTATGGGCAAGAGAAAGAGCAAGTGTGCTGCATCGTCTTTGTGGTATTATCCTTTGTGGCATTTTTATTGGGACCATTCGAGAGCTTCGCTGCGTATTCTCTGATGTGTGCTTGGTACACAATACTTGACTTTCGCTGCAAATTGGTCATTTTGATGATAACCATGACGTTTGACGCCATCGCCTTGTGCGAGCACAACTCCAGGCTCGTACGGTATCACATCCAGATGATAACGATTGTCCTGCGGGAGCGCTGCAATGTGGTAATTTACGTTTAGCGAGGACGGTCGAACTTGCAAGAGATTGGAGCGTGACATCATGTCAAGTGCTTAGTCAAATTTATCATATGGTCACATCTGGGTCATACAAGTCATTTCTCGATTTAACACATATCATCACAATCATTCAATCAAACAAAAACATTAAACCAAGCAAGTGTCCAACGTGTGCAAGAATAGGGTAGGGTACCGCATAGGAAAAATAGGCGCATAGGCAAGTTGCCGCATGAAGTAGGGTACCTCATGAGACAGGGTGCCACATAAAGTTGCAGCCACATGAGGCGGCATGCAATCGATGCTGCATAGTTGGCTTAGATGCATAGGCGAGGCAAAGTCCACTTGTCACGCCCCAGTCCCAAAATACACGGAACCAGGCCATGTGACAATAGCCAGCTGACACGTCTCCGAGGATATCCCAATTTAATGGATCCACGAAGGGTGCATAGCCATGCAAGTTCCAGCTATCTGTCATACTCCTTGTTCGACGGTTCCTCGCATGTACTCGAACTCCGGTTGATCTAGCGGTCTAAAAGTGACACTACCCTTCCGGCAGTTCAGTACCGCATTATACTGGCTTAACCAGTCCATGCCTAGCACTACATCAAAGTACGGCATGGGCAATAACAAGAATCGCGCTCTCATCTCTCTTCCACATACGACTACCGAGCACGTTCTGATAGTGCTGGTAACCGGCACAATACCTCCTCCGGTAAGAATCTTCCAACTCTTAGGTAAGGGAGAAGTAGCTACTCTATGCATTGCTACAAATCTACTAGATATAAATGACAATGTAGCTCCTGAATCAAATAATACAGTCGCAGGTAATGAGGCAACTAATATGGTACCTGTGATTGCTTCTCCTTCTGTTTCCTCCTCAGTAGTTGCTAATGCAAAGGCCTGTCCCTGTCTCTATCCTCCAATCTGCTGTCGAGCTCGCTCGAACTGTGTCTGCTGCGGGGCCAAGGGTGGTCCCCTCTGAAATCCTCCGGGGGCTGGTGGATGTTGTCCTCCTGGTGGGGGTGGTATCCTCGGAACTGGTGCTGCAGGTCTCTGTCCCGTCTGGGGTGCTACGTCTCTGCGTGTGGGCAGTCTTGGGCGTAGTGCTGACTCGCTCCATAAATCATGCATATCCCTAGTCTCTTCCGGTAGTCCTTCTGGTAATGTCCTCTCTTACCGCAGTAGTTGCAAGATGGAAGTTCATTCTGCTGGTATGGTGCTATCCTCTGCTAGGTCTGTACTCCGGAATATCCACCTTCACCTGAGCGAGCTCAAAGGCAAGGGCGGATCGGTCCTCCTGCTCCGGGCTGGGCTATGGCTGGTGGTGTCGTGTTGGGACGTCTAGCTCCTCTGGCAATGGCCTCCTGGATTCTCGCTTCCGTAAGAACCTCCTCGTAAGAAATCCTTGCCTGTGTGGTGGTATAGCTCTGTAGCTCAAAATTGAGGCCGTGATGGAATCTCTGAGCTTTCTCTAGTTCATTGGGTATCAGGACGGCACCAAATCTGCTAAGACGGCTGAACTCAGCGTCATATGCGTCCACAGTCATATTTCCTTGTTCAAGATGTAGAAACTGGGAGTACAGGGCATTCCTAACTATGGCTGGAAAATACTTCGTATTGAAGTATTCTAAGAACTGTTCCCAAGTCTGGTTCTTGCCTATACTATGCTCAATGGAATCCCACCAGTGATGGGCGTTGCCTTTCAGTTGGGCCCTCACTGCAGTCATCCATAGGTCTGGGTGTAGTTATGACGCCTCTAGTAGTATTTCTGTATTGGCAATCCAATCCGAGATCTGTTCTGCAGTCTCATTGCCTGAGAATGTATCTGGTCCCATCTGTCGGAACCATCTAACAGTGCCACCGGTCTGGACTGGTGGAGGTGCTGGTACGGGTACTGGGACAGGTGTCCTCTCTATTACTGCCATCAAACTCTGCCTCAAGGTCTCTGTCTGCTGCCACTGTGCTTGCATCATAGTCTGAAGGAACTGTAGCATATGGGGTTGTCCGTCTAGCTGTGGCATCTGGGGTGGATAAGGTGGAGGTGGTGGTAGTGGAACCTCTGGTTGTGCAGTAGGCGTCTCCTCAGATGACGGCCTCTCAGTCTGCGGCATCGGTGTAGCTCCTGAAGTCTGGCCCTCACAATGCTGTGTGGGGATCGTCTAGGAAGTCTGTCCCTCAGGCTGTGGTGTAGGATCGCCTTGAGATGTCTCGTGCCAATGTATCATCGGTGTCTGTAGCGGGGGTTGCCCTTGGGGTACCTCCTCTCTTTGAGTGGTGTTGTCTGGCACCGCGACTCTGGGTGCTCCTCGTCCACTGCACAAGTTCATCTTGCTGCAAAAGATAGGACTTTATTAAAAAGAACGGAATCAAACAAACAGGATGCAGTATTTTAGAAATAATACGAAGGAAGTTCATGGATGAAATCAAGGTGGATGAGACCTAGTAAATTCTATCCTATTGCAGGCTCGTCGGACATGTTACTATACCACAGCGAATAAGTCGAAGGACCTTCATAGGCCAACACTAAAACCATGTTACGCCCCAGTCCCAAAATACATGGAACCAGGCCACGTGACAATAGCCAGCTGACACGTCTCCGAGGATATCCTAATTTAATGGATCCACGAAGGGTGCTACGCTGTCCTATAATACTAACAGGTACAATATCAGTCAATAACAGTTAATCTAATCTCATCCACAAATAAGAAGCAAGAAGTACTGAATAAACTACTGGATAATAAATACCAGTCTCAAGATATCATAGCACAACCAATAATGTCTGGTGGGAACAAACCCACTACTATGAAGAAATAAAGTACTGAAATGAGATATAAAAGATAATGAGGCTAGGGCTCTAGATAATGATGTGCCCAACTAGGCTGAAGGCCTACCAACTAGTCACAGAAACTCTGATGGCTGCACCTTTAACTCTTCAGCTGTAGCAAATCTCGTCTCCTGTCCGGGACCGTATACTTTAGGGTAGAAAGCCTCGTCCAAATCTGGAAAGGTACCAGGTCCTCAGAGGGACATAACAAGATACATAGAAACATGCCATATATAAATACTGAGTAAAGTAAATACAATAAAGGGTGTGCTAACCAATCTAAGTGAATGCAATTGTGAGGACAACTTTGGTACATAAGAGTAGGTGTAGGCATAACGTCCATACCGCTCCGAAGAACGGGGAATCTGCAAGTATATATATATATACGTCCATACCGCTCCGAGGAACGGAGAATCTGAATAGTATAACGTCCATACCGCTCCGAAGAACGGGAAATCTGCCAATATATATACGTCCATACCGCTCCGAAGAACGGGGAATCTGAATAAAAGGGGGTCATTGGATCCGTGGCTCCTCCGGATGCTACGAATTCCAATGGGTGTATCCCATACGCCTACTAGTGGTCCTCCCCTCCCAAATGTAAATACGCAACTCGAATACTCGATGTGCATACCACGCAGCTACATGCCAGTCTCTACTAACATAAAATATAAACCTGAATTACGTACTAACCGTGATGCATGTCACACGCACCGATAGCTAGTCGAATACGCGGACCCGCATCCCAATATGAATGTCATAGTGTAACGTGTAAAGTGTCAGGTCCTGGAAGATACCAACATATCCTCCTCACTGGGATGAGTCTACTAGTGACTAGGCCAAGAATACTAAGTTATCGACGCATCCTTCGATAGCACCCGAATAAATCTCGGACGCGCACAGTCATATGAAATAGAACAGCAACTAACATACAACATATGAAACATTTAATTTAAACAGAAATATGGCAAGGTATCTTGCTTGAGTCCTCAAACTGTGAGTGCCAGAAGCCTGTTCATGTAGTGTCTCCCGGCTGGTCCAATGGTCCTAAACACAGAATATAATATAACAATCTAATATCAGATACTAAGAAATACATAATTAATTATGACGTTGTTCCTCGATATTATTGTCGGTTTACTGTTGACTGAATACAGCGACACAAGTGCGCGTAGCTAGGGTGTACCCGCGTTCTGTCTTTGGTCAACGTGTGCCTTGCGACAATAAATTATCGAGTTAAGGTTTGACAACTACTTCTACTCTGCACGGAAACATGTCCTTAATTTCCTTGCTCAACATACTAGGTTTATGCCCAGGGGTTCAGGTAAAATACTGGTCATTGACGATAGGTCCCATGATTAAGTTAATCGCTGGTTATTAGATGAGTTCTGACTCTTGCTAATCATCATGCCGATTATATATATATAAATCAGAGTTAACTAAGTTGTGTCCAGCATACAACTCTCGACGCGATAACACGATGCTCACATACGAACACGATACAAGAGTATAGGCATTTACCTTGCTGGCTGGACGAGGTTCTTCTCGTCGCCTGGTCGTCCTCCGGCGAATGAAAACTCCGGCGTCGGCCGGCGAGCAGCGTCAGCGTCAGCGGCTGAACAGCAAGAGCAGGGACCGCAGCAGCAGGAGTTGCTCCGGCAGCGGCGTTGCTGGGTGGAGCCGCTCGGGTGTGCACCAGTCGGGTTGGGGAGCAGTCGGCAGGGTGTGGCTGGCGGGGTATGGCTGGCAGGTTGGGGAGCAGTCGGGCGGGATGGCTGGCGGGTTGGGGAGCAGTCGGGCGGGATGGCCGGCGGGTTGGGGAGCAGTCGGGCGGGATGTGGCTGGCGGGTTGGGGAATAGTCGGCAGGGTGGAGGCCTTAGGTGTTGGCCGGCCGGAATAGGGGAGGGATGGAGTAAGGGTCGGCTAGGGTTCCTTTGAAGATGGTGGTGGTAGGGATTTTTAGGGTTTGAGTGAAAGAGACGTATATTTATATGGGTGATGTGGTTCGCGGTTGGCCTTGAGGTTTGGGCCTGTCTGGCCTTGTTGGGTTGGTGGTCCACTTGAAAGGGCGCATGTGGGCTTGGTTCGGTTCTACTTGAGGTGAAATTGGCCTTACATCTAATTTAATTAACAATTTAACCTGGTAATTACTAATACGTTGAAAACATAAAGAGCTAGATTTTTAGGTGGTAGTCTGGAGTCGTGGCAGAACAGGCTAGGTGTGGACTGATACCCTAATTTGGGTACTTGGGATTTGGGTTGTGGTTGCATCTCAAATAGAATAATTAAATAAATCCTATTTTTGACGAGGGGGTTTACACCACTCTTCAGGAAATATGCAATATGACAATCAATAAATGCAAGTCAAAAGAAGTGACATAAAGTGATAGATATGACATGCAGAAAGCGTAACAGAAGAAAAGATAAAATCATCATAAAAAGTTGTGCCAAGTCGGTGAGAAGTTATGCGTCCAAAAAAGAGGGTCGCATAGTTCCTGGCCACATAGACGACGAGGTCGCATACTCCTCTTGGCCGCATACACACTTAGCCGTATGAAATCTTTTGGGACTTAGCGAAGTTTCATTCGTTCAAGCTTCATGCATTTGGCCAAGGGGCGTATGTGCAGATTTCAATCATGCGTCCAACAAGATGGTCGTATGCTGACTCGAGACGAGAAGTCCAGGCCGCATAGCACGTCGTGCTGCATAGCGCTCCTTCGTCTTCTCCAATAGCAGTTTTTTGGCCATGGTCAAAAGCTCGAAGATAAAAAATTATTTCTTCCATAGAAACCTCAAATAAAGTCCAAATTAAGCAAAGTAATGTTCTAAACTAATCAAAATCAAATGATTATCAACGTAGAACATCAAGTTTTTGAAAATAATATGTTTTAGGAGATCAAAACCCAAGAAAACTCAAGAAGCTTGTAACTAAAAGTCTAGATCTACACTAATCCATCCACCAAAACCAAAAATACCAAGTCCTAAATGTATGGAGAAACACATAATAAACATAATGGAACAATAAAAAATAGAGAGTTCTTCATTCCTCATGCAAGGTGTACTTTCCTATGGAGGGAGAGAGAAAACCTATGAGAGAGAATGGAAGAAGAATAATGAGAAGAGAGATAGAGAAGTTGGATTATATATGAAGGCTTTGAGGTTTGGACCATGGATTCAACTCATGATCAAACCAAACCAATAAAATAAACCAAGAGCCAAGTGAACCAAAGAATGGGTCTAGTCTCCATGACATGCATTCTAACTACTATGCAAGCAAAATTATCATCAGCAGGGGAAAATAATATATTCCAAATACATATATTGGGAACGGGGAGTGACAATACTAGTTCTATTTTTGATACAAATTATATATATGTTTAAACTGATTTTTTGGGCCCTCCTGGTTCGTGGGTCCTGAGCAGTCGCCATGATTGTCCTGGGCCAGGGCCGGCCCTGTGTAGGCCTATATCAGGTCCATAAACGGCCCGTGGGCCCATAACTCAACCCGTAGGTCTGCACCCGCCCACACACTAGCTAGTAGGCCTACTCCTCCTAGCCCAAAGGCTCTCTTTGTTGGCCTGCTATGCTCCATTTCCCCTTCTCTACTTGGCCCGCTCCATCTGGCTGGCTAACCTACTCCGCCCGACATTGCTGGCCCGCTTCTCGCATGGTCCATTTGACCGCCTCACCACTCCCATTAATTATGTTAATAGTTGAAGGAATAATGTTCCCTTTAACTTGAATCCAGGCAGCCGGAGAGAATGCCTTCCACCTTTTGGTAGGAGTGAGGATGGTGACGACAACTCGAATCTTGGATCGAAATCAATATCTTTAGGGGAGTGTCACCCTTTGATCCTGGAGAATCGTAAAGTCGTCGCTAGGCGTGATGTCGTACAAGTTTAAGTTACGGTTGTACAAGACATGGATAACAAAATAAACTTAATAGGGATTGAAGCAACGAATAATTAACGCAGAAAATCAAATAATTACAATGAGACAAAAATTAAATTCTTTCTTTTATTGATAACTTGCAACGAATTACAAAAGACTTTTCTGGCCAACTCAATATGTCAAATTTGGCTTACATATTTTTAAACTGAAACTAGCTACAGTATTCCATACATCATATCCATTTTCTAAATAAAATATAAAACACCATGAAAAGAAAACTTCTAAAACTTGAACTAGAAACTTTGAGACGTCAAATGAATTCCACTGGATTGGACAAGTTCCAAATGCCTCTAAATATCCTATTGCCTTCCAATACATGTTGAGACGTGGGTGAGCACATTGAAAATGCACCGGTGGCCGACATTAACCCTACTCACCTAAATCTATAATGTAATCATGTGAAGCAATAATTTATTATTAAGTGATCTTTCTACTTATTCTAGGTTCTTTTAAACAAAAATTATATAAAATAATAGAGACGAAAAAGATATTTGGCACCCGCCGGGTGCATGCCCCCCGTGCGCCCGAGGGTGTCGAGGGGGCCAGGGAGGTCATCGGGGAGCCCATAGGGCGGCGCAAGAGGAGAGGGAGGACCGGGGAAGGGAGTACTGCGCCTTCCCGACCGCCACCACTACCGCCGACGCCTCCTCCTCCTCTTTCGCTCCCCCCTCCTGCTCTGCCGCTGCGGCCTCCCTCCCCCCTCTCGCTCTGCCGCCGCCTCCCTCCCCCCTCCTGCACCCCCTCTGCCTCCCCCCTGCGCCACCGCACCTCCCCCCCCTCCTGCTCCGCCTTCGGCCACCCTAGCCTTCTCCGTAGCCGCGGGTGCACAAGGTGGGTCGTGCACCCGGGTGCCAAATAGCAGAGTTGTAATAGAAATATCACTTATGGGGTGATTCTTACCTATGGTCGACTATCCATCTCTACAATAAATGAGGATTAAAAATATTTTACATATTTATAATTTCATGTTTGTCTTTGCATGAAACTATTAGGCTTGAATAATATTATCAATCGCATGGATCTAACTATATGATGGTACATGGATGACTTTCCATAATTAGAAATTGGGACATACAAGCTCATATCTCTAACAGACACGACACCCTCGAAATCGCGAGAACATACAAGCCTAAGGGTGCCATATCTCTCTTAGGCTGACACAATTTTCAGTAACCCAGAGATCGATCAAAATATTAAACCTTGCGCACAAGTTGTCCAAAACAATGCATGAATACAACTTTTATTAAATAAAAATATTATGATGCAGTAGTTAAATAAGAAGTAAATATTTTAGACTTTCTTTCTTTCCGACTATATATATATATATATATATATATATATATATATATATATATATATATATATATATATATATATATATATATATATATATATATATATATATTCCACAGCCCCCGAAGCTCCATCCCTTAACCAAAAGCCTCCAAGCCGGGACGGTTATACCGCTCTCCGCTGACCAGTAGGGATATATATATATATATATATATATATATAATGAAGGAAAATATATTTTTTATATTGACTAATATATTTGACCATATCTTTGAAGAAGATTAGCTTTGACAATTTGATCATATCTTTGAAGATGATTGACTTTTACCTTTGACCATATCTTTGAAGAATAAGATTGGATTCTGTTCCAACATAATGTTATTCTTATATAATGTTGGAATAGATTACAATCTTATTCTTCAAAGATATGGTCAAAGGTCAAAGTCAATCATCTTCAAAGATATGGTCAAATTGTCAAAGCTAATCTTCTTCAAAAATATGGTCAAATATATTAGTCTATCTCCTTCAAAGATATGAAAATATATTTTTCTTCATATATATATATATATATATATATATATATATATATATATATATATATATATATATATATATATATATATATATATATATTTTGAAGAAAAATATTTTTTTTATATTGACTAATATATTTGACCATATCTTTGAAGAGGATTGACTTTGACCTTTGACCATATCTTTGAAGAATAAGATTGGATTCTATTCCAACATAATGTTATTCTTATATAATGTTGGAATAGATTACAATCTTATTCTTCAAAGATATGGTCAAAGGTCAAAGTCAATCATCTTCAAAGATATGGTCAAATATATTAGTCAATCTCCTTCATAGATATGGCAAATATATTTTTCTTCATATAATTATCTACAAAAAACTCTCTCAAAAACTTTTGTGTTGAACTTATTCAACAATTTTTTTCTCTTATGTCGAACTTATTCAACAATCATTGAGAATAATTTGAGATGTACTTTGTGTTGAACTTATTCAACAACTTACATGAGCAATCTTGATATACTCTTGGAGAAACATTTGGCCCCTTTATATAGCATGCCATATGTCTATACATAGAAATTCAACATTATGTAGGAATAGGAATCCAATCTTATTCTTCAAATATATGGTCAAATCCAACTTTATATAGGAATAGTAATCCAATCTTATTCTTCAAAAATATGATCAAAGGTCAAAGTCAATCATCTTTAAAGATATGGTCAAATGGTCAAAGTTAATCTTCTTCAAAGATATGGTCAAATATATTAGTCAATCTCCTTCAAAGATATGACAAATATATTTTTCTTCATATATATATATATATATATATATATATATATATATATATATGAAATATTTAAAAAATATGTACAAATGTAAGGAAAACTCCCTCAACCTCCTATGGTAGTGTTGTTGTTTTTCCACAAGGTGCTTCCTACCTATTGACATTTTTTCAACAAAATTAAAATTAAAAATATATAAGGAAAATGTCCATTTGTTGGACATTTTGTGTGTTAAAAACGTCATTCCATGGGATATTTCTTTAAAAAATATATTAGTGTAAATTAGTTGAGTTTTTTATTAGTATAAATTGGTTAGTTGTCTATTAATACTAGTAAATGGTTAGTATAAAAAAACGTTTACCATAGTGTATTCTATTTCTTGTTTTACAATTTTATAAAATTTTGTTTTTTCAGTTCAATTTCACAAAACTTTGATGGTTGCGAATGATTTTCCCCAAAGCCACCACCACCATGTGTAACCCAAGCACAAACTTCACCCCTTCCAAGAAAGTGGAAGTTACACTATATTGCATTGTTTTCCTGGTCTCTCTCTCTCTCTCTCTCTCTCAGGGTTTTGTCAAGCTCTGGCTTTGCCTCTCTTCTTCCATTCCAGACCATGGTGAGTTACCAAAATTCTTCCAACATTTTCCTGCTCCCCATCGTTCTTTTTCCATTATTTGGTTTCTTATTGTGTAGAAATGTATTTTTCTATAGTTTGTGGAGCGAGAAGGAAAAAAGAAGAAGCCGTTTCTAACATTTATTATACTATTTTCCCTCTTTTTCTATGGCTTCACTCACTCACTCACTCAATATCATAAGCAAAGCTGCAACTAATTAAACACTGGATCTACAACATCTTTAATGTTGCACCAGAAGTCTGGGTACTTGTTATCTTTTAGCTTGCACCGGTCCAGAAGTCGCGCAAGTCCATTCCATATGTTTTATTTTTATTTTTTTAAATGTATACTTGCATGACAAATAATATGCTATGTTTTAAAGTAAACTTATTTCTGAGATGGTGAACATTAGTGGTTAGTAATTATGACAGTGGGGTCCCCTAGGGAGCAGCCTCGTGGTAAGGCTGTGGGACGTGGGTGTGTAGGTCGGGGGGATCGAGCATCTGGGAGAGTGTGGGGGTTGGGACCTTTACACCCAAAAAACTAAAAATAATAAATAGATATGTTAGTGGGGTGGCATACAATTTACATATTTTATCCCTAATCAATAATTTTTTGTGTTGCCTTTTTTTTTGGAAGAGGCAATTGTGTTATAGACTCCCCTACAAACTCGGTCCGAAGGTCCCACACATTCCGACCCGAAGGCCCGTACCTGCACCGCACTTGAACCGCAACACTACTCACATTAATTCCTCCACAGAAAATTAAATGTGCTTTCCCTATTGCTTGAACCTGCAATCTCTTGGGGGGATATGTCTCACTCTAACCACTTGAGCTACAGGTCCTTTATATATATATATATATATATATATATATATATATATATATATAAGTGTTGGGACCGGAAGCGTCGATACCGTGCTCCGATACTGCGTATGAAACTAATCACGGCGTAAAATAGGCCAACCTACTTGAGATAACCCACCCGTATAACCAAGACAGACAAAATACAGTATATATTTGGTGACTACATCACCTGGACAAATCTCAATCTATACAACTTCAAGTGGAATTACAAGATTAAATAAACTATGGTGAATTCTTTGCTTAAAGATTCAACCCCTTCACCAAACTCAAGTAGAAAGAAGAAGATTACAACTTAAAACCACTCATCCTACCTGTAGCGATCTCCATGTACGAAGACGACGACTCTCCGCACAGATCTTCTCATCCAACTGTCTTGGATGGTAAGCCCTAGAGCAAAGTGTGAACTTTATCTTAGATTTTCTATCGACTTGATCCTCGAATCTCCGTCTCGAGCCTCCTATTGAATCCACCCTCAACACAATATATATATTGTTGAGAAGCCCTATTTTAGGTCGTAGAAATTCCTAAAATAGGAAACACTGTTACTAAAATAAGATAGCCTATTTTAGGTAATAGAAAACCCTAAAATAGTACAACATTAATTATGGACCTCCAAATCTAATCAAATCAAATATTTGATACATATTTACAAATCTAATCAAATCAAATATTTGATGCAGATTTGGAGGGCCCGCACATGCTGCTCCCAAATCCAGACTGGACCCAACGTACTCCCTCTGTAGTCTGATGAGAGATGTTGACCCCATGGCTCCCCAATTTGACTCCATGCCTGTCGTCCTATGACAGAGTTCCTGCTCCCTCTTGTCATTGATCTCCGATCCCCCCAGTTGCTTTGCATCTTCAGTCGTCTCCAGCTCTCGACCACCACGTAGATGCTAGCCGCCATGGATAGCACCTCCTGTACCACTGGGATCGTGCCAACATCAATGACATGACATGACCAAGACTGAGTCCTTGACGATCAGCCTCATCGTAAGGCTTGGTTGTCAGTCCTCGACTTCTGTCGTCCACCAAAATTTGCTACCATTCCGACGAGCTTCTTCACCCTTGGCTAGCCCAACCAAGCGGATGGTGCTGTTCCCTCGAGATTCGAGCTCCGGAACCTACCCACCTTCGTTTCCGATACTGAAGTTCTTCCATACACATACATCCTCAAGCATAACATCATGCACTGTGCACTTAGTGTAAATATGTTGTTGTAAAATAATGTCCATTCTTAATATTTTTTCTAAAAAGTCAATTTCTGTTTTAAATAACTCAATATTTTTAGGTCGAGAGATCTAATCACATTAATATTGGTCGTCTCCTCATGACAAAGAAAATTTTCCCAGGCATTGAAGTCAATGGGATGATTTGTGGCTTCGAGGGCCAAGTCAATATGGTCAAGTGACGTGCATGTCATCAAACCAGGGTTTATCATTGATCTTAGGATGATCTCCCTTGTATCTGGTAATATGCTTACTCAAGACTTGGGTTAGTCGATCTAAATGTCGCATGACTATAGTCCTATAATTACGGATATGCGTGTCATTTATAATATCTTTAAATTCTTTTACTAGGTGAGTCATATGATAGGCGTCCTCTATGTTATGTTCATCATATCTTATATAGTCAACATACCAATCAGAGTATTTATGGTTAGTTTTATAATTAAGACTAGGTTCGGGGCGAACCCAACTCTTTTTTTACTCATTGGGTAACCGTAGTAAATTTCGACTTCTTTCATTTATTTATGATAAAGAAATTTTTACTATCATTCTTTCCTCATTATGACGCTGGTTTTCTAACATGGTTCTAGTTCTTTCTTCGACGGATGTACTAATACTCAACCGATGTTGTATGTCTTGTAAGATACTAGGTGTTAATTCAATATTAACTAAGCCATCCATAGAATTGAATCTTGTGAGGGTGTTAATCGAGGTAGTAGCCTCTTCATTATTCGAAGTAGTAGCCTCTTCATTATTCGAAGTAGTAGTATCTTGATTACCAGATTGATAGGGCAGTTTTCCACCTTTTATGGTAGTGGAAATAGTGTTTCCTGATGCAATGAAATATTCAGTAGGAACTTCAATATTAGGTTTTAGAGATTTAATAAAAACCTTCATTTCATTATCAATTTTTTAAATATTCAAGTCTAACAAGTCTAGGTTGTATTGTTTTACCTATTCCTACTTCAAATAATCTAACGAAATTCTTTGGGGTAATAGATTTGAAGGTCATTTAAAGCCATACAATGTTCTCATTGTTTGCAAATGACTTTGGATCCAGGTAATAACTCAATTCCTTGAAGATTCATAGATAACGTACAGGTTTCTTCAATGTTTTGGTCATCAAGACTAATAGAAAAATCCGGATGTATATTTATACCAAATAATCTATTTACTATGTTAGATTTAGCACCACCTATAATACTATTAAGAGGATTATTAATAATTCTCTCATCCATACAAACTATTAGGATAGGAGTATCTATTCATGTTCGGAATAATCCAGTAATTTTTAGTTGTATTAGACCTATATGTAAATATCTTATTTTAGGATATTTGGTTTTTAATTTATGTATTTTTCTCTTATCTAATAAACTAATAGACGAGAAATCTTCATCACCTTTTAGTTCAATATTTCCTTGCATTCTTTCAAATATATAACTATGTTTATTTAAAAATCTAGATCGAAAAGAAATAGGTTTATAAACCTCTCTTTTATCAGAATGAGGAATAGCTTCTTTTAATTTTTCTAAGTCTTCGTCTGTTATTTCAAATTGTTCTCCCTTATTGTTAGGGATATTAGAGTTAGAATTTTTCTCATAAGTAATGGTATTCATATAAATTCGAAATTCATAATAATCATCTAAGGGTTCTACAGTAGATCCTGAAGAACCTGGATATGAGTGTTGTGGCTTAGGCTGAATTTTCTCTATCATGGATAAATCTTCGTATTTATGTATGACTAATAAACCAACGGGATCTCCTTTTTCAATCAAATAATCTCTATCTTCAAAAGAAATATTTTTCATTATTATAGAAATGTTATTTCTAGAAATTGGTTCTATGAATCCATATGTTATAAATATATTTTTATTAGCATGCAAGGGTATATTATGAATAATACCATAATATCCTAATGGTAGGAATATTCTAATATCTAAAAGAATTTCTAAAGTGTGGTATCGTCTTATCCTAAGAGTTCGAGGAGTATATAGGATATATCCAACAGGTATTTCTTCTTTTCTTGGTAATATAGCAGCATCAGATAAAAGGGTCATTCTAATTTGATTATGGGCTTTATTAATAGTAACCATATTAATCTTTAAATGCTTCATAGAGCTATATAAATCATCTCCAGATTGTACGTCAAACTCGCTAGACTGCGTGACAGATTCTATTTCGTATATGGAAGTGGCTGAAGTATCACTATTAATATCATTAATCATGCCTACATTGATACCATAAGCATATAGGTCATCTATGAAAATAGTTTGGATATTATTGGGACATTCGTTAGCGAAATGTCCTTTATCGCATTTAAAACATTTACAGCCTTTTCTAAAAAAAAATCGCTTAATGAACTTTCTTTTTCGAACTTCTGGGGCTGCTTTTTAAAACTGGATTTCTATTTCTTCCTAGTAATTTTATACTTATTCTTACGAATTTTTTTTCTTGAAAAACTCATTTTTCTTTAAACTGATACTTCTATATTCAGGTGGACACCCAAAATTAAGGTTAATGTCTTCATTATATTTAGAACAACATGAATATCCTAATCTAGATCTTTTGATAGTTTTATTCATCTGTTTTTGCGCTCTAGCTTGTTCACAAACTTGTTACATTGTTTACATACAAGCCCTCTTTAGCATTCCAGTAGTATGGACCTTATTTCTTATCTTATCGTATGTTTCTTTTATAATATTATTCTAGGGATAGGGAATTTTAGTGAAGAATCCCTTTATCCAAAATTCCTTTTGGTTATTATCTTTTAAAAAGAAGATAAATCCTATATATTTAGCCGCAAATTCCTCAAGTAAGCATATGTCACATAAAATCATGTTATGTAATAAAACCTCGTAATCCTTTTCTACTACACCTTTTTCACCAGTAAAATCAGCTTGAACTAGATCCATTATTTCTCCTAATGTCGTCTGTCCGTCTTTCATATTTCTAATGGCCTCAATTTTTCTTTGTTTAATTCTAATCCTCGAAGCCATGCTCGAGCACTTCCTTTCCAGAAACTAGTCGCATAATGAATAAATTGTTATGTAGTTATATTTTCTGGTAAATGATACATCATTTCTCCCATTTGTTGACCCTATTCACCGATATATTTGTGTATTTCTTTATCTGGAACATTATCAAGATCAAATATAAGATTATCAAAAGTATTGGAGTCTTTATTGTTATTTTTTTATAAAATCTAGATTCTGCTTGATAGGTCGGGTATTGGATATTATAAGGGACAAATTTGAGTGGTATAAGACTTTCTATAGGCAGACCAATAGAACCTA
This sequence comes from Iris macrosiphon, assembly GCA_036927795.1. Lineage (NCBI taxonomy): Eukaryota > Viridiplantae > Streptophyta > Magnoliopsida > Asparagales > Iridaceae > Iris > Iris macrosiphon. The sequence goes on from JAYESA010000014.1 coordinate 10,481,505, forward strand.
TATTCATATTAGGTATTCCTTCTAATTTACTTATATCACTAATTTCACCGCCACCACCACTACTGCTACCTACTCCTTCATTGTTAAAAATTTTGAAGCTACTAAAATCATTATCTGAGTCTTCCAAGCTTTCGTCAGAATCTTCAGAATATTTTCATTTAAAATAATCTATAGCCGAGGAATGAGTGTTATAAAAAGCATAAACTTCTTGCTCATCAACTTCTCCTAGTAATTCTTGATTATGTAGTTTAAGAAAAGTACGATAATGTTGTTCCTTAACGTCTTCTATGTTTATCTTATTTTCTTCTTTCGAATAGTACCTTAGCATATTAATCTTGTTGTTATAGGGCCAACATTTTTTTGGGGTTTGACTACCTAGGTAAGGTTTTTTTCCGTTTTCTAATAGTTGTTTTATATCAACCCTAATATTCTCAATAAGATCTATAATATAATTATATATCCTGTATTCAGGTTGTTCATTGGTAGGTATGTGTACTATATGCTCATAATCATCATGAAGATTATAATAACACTGTTGTGTGTCAGCATAAATAAACTCTTTTTCCGTTAGGGAAGATAATTTCTTATTGTTCATAAGAAGTGGTTCATCACATAGTATAGGTTAAAACATATTATTATCTCATTCTTATGTCCGCTTTGATTCTCAATTATGCGGCTTGTCACAGTATCCCCTTTTGTCTACTTAGCAAACCGTGGTTTTATGGCGGGGTTAGGTCTCGAATCTTTCAACCACAGACGTATATTGTCGCTTCACAGAATAAGAGCACAACATTGGTTCGTTTCCTACACCATGTGTAAGGACTTTGGTAATGAGATGAATAAACAGATTCGCCCTACTATGCACCTAACATATTCAAGAACAGGTATTTAAGCTACCATTAGCTAGCTAAGTTAATACAATAAAAATTACTTACAGATAGATAGGCACACTAGAAGATTTTTATTTAGTTGCTCTGATACCAAACTCAAGTTATTACTTTTGCAGTGGAAGTTTTGTACAATGAAGGAAAAGAAAAAGAGAGCAGTGAGCACACAAGTAAGCACACAAGAAAGCAAGGTAATACAAAACAAGCACTCCGAAATCTGATGCCCCTCTACAGTGATTCAGGGTCCTTATTTATAGCCAGAGGTGGTCATATTTGGCCTATAATATCCGGTACCGGTATCTTCCCTTTAGACTGTAGTAGAGGTAGTAGAGGAGATAATGATGGAACTAGAGACAGAATCTTCATAATGATATAGTGGAGGTAGTGGAGGAGGTAATGATGGAGAAAGTTGAGGTAGTGGAGCTAAAGCGAAACCGTCACGTCATTCCCGCCATTACAATAATGCCTTCTGCCACCTTGTCCATCCTTTTTCTCAATCTATTCTAGGTTGCTTTGTCTGTATTAGTCCTACTTTAAATCTTCTACCTACAGCTTCTTTATCAATCTTTTTCTTCATGATTACAGTTGGGTCCACCATACTTCTAATTTACTTCGCCATCTTCATCTATATGCATGTCTACATCTTCCTCCTTTAACTAAAAATCAAATTTAGCTGTTTCTCCTATTCTTTCCAGGCACATATGATCAATAAAAAATTTAATATGACTGTAGTTGGTCAGATACTGGCTATCATCAATTTTTTCTAACTTGTCGACTAGAAGGATATTTTCTGATGCTGTAATTTTATAGTCTTCATCAGCATATTGTAGTGCTTCGGCAAAAAAAAAATTTGCTGCTAAAATCCTTTCTCGGTCTTCATGGAAGTTTGTCCTAGAAATTGTAGTGTGTTCGTGACTAGGTTCTTCAGTAAGTCTGTCTAACTCCCAAATTTGATATGACCGATATAGTTTTATATATTGTTTTTCTTCTCATATGCTCCAGATAATGAATCAAAATATTGCCTGAAATCTGGTTGAATGATGAGAAGCAGCTTTGATACATATCTCTGGGATACATTCTGCAAGATCTGATAAACAGGCTGTGTTAATGTATACTTCATGAACCACTCCTATTCGGACATGGTTTTTGTATTTCTGAAGATCGTTAAAATGGGCAAGAATTCTAGAAGCTTTATTCTTGTTCAGAATAAGATTTTCTCCATTAAAAAGACTGTAGATCTCAGTATCTTCCAGTCTCTTAAAAAATAGCAGAAGTCTTTCATCATCAATAAGTAGGTATTGATACATGGAAATCATTTTTGAACCATTATCTCATCATGGAATTCTTCTATCTTTTCCGTCTTTATATCTAGTAATTTGAGTAAAGCATGGACATCGTTTATCCTGAAATTAATAGATCATTTGGCCGAAGATGAGAGATAATATTGCTAAGTTCTTTCTGAATAGTACCAGTTCCCGAGAAATGCTCATTTTTCTAATTAGCAAGAGTTATAGATCTAGATGTTGAAGAGGCAAGAATTTTTTTAAAAATCATGTGCTATATCTCAGAATTCCTTTTTTCAAGGAAACTTTTTCTCTGTTTTTCTGCTATCAAAGTTCTTTCTATCTGTGTAAGCCAATAACTGTCATCTTTGATATCTCTAGTTTGTAGAGCTTTGTAACAACCATTGAATCGATCCCAAACTGTTTTATCTACATTTTCCATTTCTAAGTTGTCCCATGGTTTGATAAGAGAATTATTATAAGAAACATATGGTCGAGGCATAATAGTTTGTCCAGGAAAAACGACAGTAGGTCTTATTGGACTAGTGGGCCTTATTGGTTGCCAGCTAGATTGATTATTATACGGATGTCCTATAATCTAGCTGTTCACCTGGCTGTTCGCATGAGTTCTTCCTTTACTAAAAGTATCATTATGGTTGTTCACCTGGTTGTTCGCCTGAATAATAGAATTATTTGCATTCTTCTGAGTTTGTTCAATCCCGGAATAAACTGCAGTAATAAAAGATGATGAACTAGTTTTTGCTCTCTGTCTTTTTTGAAACTACTACTTCAAAACTTTCTTGTTTCTTTATTTCTTCAAAAAGATCTTTAAATTTATTGAAGAGCAAAGCATCCATGATTTATAACCTGGTAAGAGTGTCTGCTAAAAAGTTAGTGTATCCCAAAATATAATTGCCATCGTAATTGAATATTGCTAGATACATAGCAATTCTAATTCTTCGGAGATTTTTTCAGGATTATTAATGGTTTTCTTTTTCAAAAATTGCGCAACTGATTTATTATCAGTTTCGATAACAAAGTGTCTTTAAAGGATATAAACTTTTACACTTTTTATGGCCAACTTAACCACTAGTAATTATTTGTCATATGTAGCATATTTAAATTGGGTTTTCGTAAACATTCCTGATGCATAGGCCACAAATTTCTTGTGTCTAGCAATAAGCACACATGTCCAGAAGTTATCAGAAGCGTCTGTTTGTAAAATCAAGATATCATTATCTCAAGGGAAATATAAGATACTTTCAGTCTTAACAAGTTCCTTTATTTTAGTAATTTCTTCCGGTTCCTTTTCATCAAGAGAAATAGGTATTCTATCAGTATTCTATCTTCTTGGTTGTTCACCAGTGGATCCTTTATACTTGGTTTGTTCAGTAGCCAGTTTATCCTGAAGATGTTTTACTCTGGCAGATAAATAGGGAATGAACTTTCGTCCATAGTTAAGTAATCCTAAAAAGCTCTGATGTTCTTTAAGGGTTTTAAATTCATTGGAAAAATCTTTGATTTTAGTGTAAATATGTTGTTGTAAAACAATCTATTCATTCTTAATAGTTTTCCTAAAAAGTCAATTTTTATTTTAAATACTCAATCTTTTTAGGATAAGAATAATACCATTATCAAGTAATAATTTACAAGTATGTAAAAGATGTTCTTTATGTGCTTCCTTATTATTGGAAAAGACTAAAATATCATCAATATAGACAACCACAAAAGATAGATGATCAAAGATGGAATTCATCCATTTTTGGAAAATCTGGGGTGCATTTTTTAATCCAAAAGACATAATCAGTCATTCAAACTGCCCCTGAGGACAACTAAAAGCAGTTAATTCAATAGAAGTTCTATATTCTAACTTAATTTGCCAAAATTCTGATTTAGCATCAAACTTACTATAGTATTTAGCACCTTGAATTTGTTTAATCAATACCTCTGCAGTTGGAATAAAGTAGCCATCAAATTTAGTATAGCTATTTAATTTTTTTGTAGTTAATAACCATCCTGGCCTTTCCTCTTTTAATCTCAGCATGATTCCTAACAAGGAAAGCAGGAGAGGAATGGGTGCTAAAACTTTTTTGGATAAGTTAAAGCTTAAGAAGATCATTAATTTGTGTTGAAATTAGTTGATTATTTTATTGATTGTCTCATTGGCATTATATAGCCTTATAGTCATTAATACAATGATCTCAATCATTATGACAATAATCTCATAATGGAATATCATGTGACATATTCTGGCATCCCAAATATGTCCTCAGGATATTCCCATGTGCTTATACTATACTTAAATATGACACCCAACATACCATATCAACACTCCCCCTCAAGATGGGTGAAAGATATTCACTAAGCCCATCTTGTCACATCCTCTAATCATGCTCACTGAGGCGAGTCCCTTGGTTAGTCCATCTGCTACTTAATCCCTAGTTGGAACATGGCCAAGCTCCAGTAATCCACTATCCAACTTCTCTTTGATGAAGAATTTATCAATCTCGATGTGTTTGGTCATGTTATGCTGTACTGGATTGTTGGCGATACTAATAGCTGACTGATTGTCACACCACAGCTTCATCTTGGCTCCTTGATCCAGCTTCAGCTCCACCAGCATATTCTTCAACCATAGCAGCTCTGCAACTCCCAAGGCCATAGCTCTGTACTCTGCTTCAGCTGTCGATCTGGCCACCACAGACTGCTTCTTACTCCTCCAGGAGACCAAGTTACCTCCTACAAATATGCAATATCCCGAGGTAGACCTCCTGCCATCAGCACAACTAGCCCAGTCAGAATCACAGTAGCCCTCGATGCTCACGTGATTGTTCTTCCTGAATATTAGTCCCTTCCCGGGAGCACCTTTCAAGTACCTCAGAATCTGGTATACTGCATCCATATGACCCTTCCGTGGGTCATGCATGTAGCGGCTCACCACACTTACTGTAAAGCAGATATCAGGACGTGTGTGGCTCAAATAGATCAACTTGCCAACCAGTCTCTGGTATCTGTCCCGATCAACTGGTTCTCCAGCCTCAGCATCAATCTTGAACCTCTGATCTATTGGTGTCGCTGCAGGTTTGCACCTCAACATCCCATTTTCTGTGAGAAGGTCCAGTGCATACTTCCTTTGAGAGAGAACAATCCCCTCTGCTTCTCGAGCAATCTCAATCCCAAGGAAGTATCGAAGAAGGCCGAGATCCTTCACCTCGAATTCCTTGTCAAGCTTTCCTTTGAGTTGGGCGATCTCCTGCTCATCATCTCCTGTGATAATCATATCGTCCACATACACCGCAAGCATGGTGATGTGGCCTCCAATCCGACGGAAGAACACAGTATGATCAGCATTGATCTGCTGATATCCCATCCCTATCATCGTCCTTCTGAATCTGTCAAACCACGCTCGAGGAGACTGCTTCAGTCCATAAAGGGACTTCTTCAACCTGCAGACCTTGCCTACTGTCTGATTGGTGTCAAATCATGGTGGTATCTCCATGTACACCTCCTCCACTAGATTTCCTTGAAGAAACACATTCTTTACATCCAGTTGGTGTAGCTTCCATCCACCATTCGTTGCCAGAGAAATCAGAATCCTGACAGTGCTCATCTTTGCAACTGGTGCAAATGTCTCGTCATAGTCGATGCCGTACATCTGACTGTATCCTTTGGCTACTAGTCGAGCTTTGTAGCGCTCAACCTGTCCATCTGGGTTCTGCTTCACGGTAAAGACCCACTTGCATCCAACTGCTCTCTTCCCCTCTGGCAGTCTCACAAGCTCCCAAGTGTGGTTCTTCTCCAGAGCTCCCAACTCCTCGTGCATTGCCGCTTTCCACTTTGGATCGTTCTTGGCAACCTGCTAATTGTTAGGTACAGTAATACTATCCAAAGATGCTATAAATGCACCATGAGAAGAAGGGATATGGTCATAAGAAACAAACTGAGCAATATTCCAACCATATCAGTTTGGAGGATTTTCTGCATTGCTGCGAGTGGTCCTCTGTACAGATAGTGGTGTGGGAGGAGTAGAAGTAGGAGGAATGATATCTTGTGAAGGCGGGGGTATCACCTGAAGGGGGGTTGGTGTCGGTGTCTCAGGAGTTGGGACGAACGCAGGCAAGGGACTTGGCACTGTCGGTACTGGTCCTGCAGTTTGCTTCTCTCTCCTGCTGTAGGTAAGTAACTCTCCCTGAGCCGTAGGCCTAACACCTTCACCTTCTTGTCCCTTCTCCGTGCCTCCATGCCAAACTTCTAAATCGGTTACCACCAAGTTCTCCATCTCCCCCTCTCGCCTAATACTGGCAGTATTAGGCGTGTTGTGTGAAGTTCCGTCCTGGCGGTAGTATGGCTCATGCTCCCGAAAGTGGACATCCATACTGACAAACTTCTTCTTCTCTACTGGACTCTAGCACACATACCCCTTCTGGGTCGCCGAGTAGCCTACGAAGATGCATTTGACCGCTCTAGGTCAAGTTTCTCAACTGATGGCCTGTTGTCCTTCACAAAACACACACACCCAAACACCTTCAGTGGGAGTATCCCACTATTATTGCCTTGCAATACCTCACATAGGGACTTCCATCCGAGGACCTTCGAGGGCATCCTGTTGATGAGTTGAGCTGCTGTCAACACTGCATGCCCCCACAGACTCTGTGGGACATTCATGTCGATCATCATACTTCTTGCGACCTCCAGAAGGTGTCTGTTTTTTCTTTCTGCAACTCCATTTTGTGCTGGTGTGTATGCACAGGTGGTCTGATGCTGTATTCCGTGTGCTGACAGGTATTCTGCTGTTGGTATACTCCGTTCCATTGTCAGACCTCAGTACCTTCACAACTGCTTTGTACTGAGTCTGGACATGCTTATGGAAATCCCGAAAACAAGCAGGTACATCATTCTTATTTTTCATCAAATATAACCAGGTAACACGAGAGGCACACTCAATGAAAGAAACAAAGTACTTATAACCATTCATAGTGTTAGTAGCACATGGACCCCAGACATCAGAATGTACTACGTCAAAAGCAAAAGTGCTCCTATGACCCGTGCCAACATATGAGCTCCTAGTAAGTTTTCCTAACTCGAACGCATCACATACTAATTTCTCTTTATTTGTTTTTGTATAAATCTCTGGATACAACTTACTTAGAGTATCAAAGGAAGAATGTCCCATCCTCCGATGATGGAGTATCAAGGTATCCTCAGTCCTCTGCTGCAGTCCTTCCATGCCAGCCTTCTCTGCCATAGATACCAATGCTGAGTCCAGTCCTTCTCGATCTAGGTACCACAGTCCCTCATGCCAAGTGCCAGTCCCAAGTCTTCGTCTTGTCCCTTTCTCCTGGAAGGTTACCTTAGAAATATCAAAAGAAACAATGCATTTAAGTTGGAGGATTATAGAACTAATGGACAAGAGACTGACTGGAAATGATGGAGCATGTAAAACATTGGATAATCTTACTGAACCTGTACAATTAACAGTACCCTTACCGACCACTGGCTGGAAAGTGCCATCAGCTGTCTGAATGCTGTCTGCTGATGCTAGGTGAGTGTAGGAAGAAAACTCACTAGCATTCCCCGTCACATGCCGAGATGCTCCCGAGTCGATTCCAGTCTGATGATTTAAGGGAAGAGAGAAACGCAAGGGCAAGTGATTCGTCAGTACCTTCTGATGGATGGGTATACATGGCAGCGTTGCCCCTAACAAAGAATGAGGTGGACGTCTTCTCTGTTCTACTCCTCATGTCTTCCAGTGCCTGGTCCTCCACAGTAAAGGTGCCATCAGCTTCTCCGTTCCCTTCTGATATCAGGAGGTTCGCCCGATAACCTCATCGGCCGCCTCGTCTACCCCCTTGACCACGACCACGTCCTCCATTATATCCTCGTCCGCCGAACGGTCCTCGTCCACCACCTGAATCTCCCTCCATAGGTGGTTTGGTACAAGCATACCGATGATGACCCATCTTCCCACAGTTGTAGCACTGCCGGTTATGCTGCCAGGTTTCTCCCTTAGATCCTGTGTTACCTGAGCTGGTGATCGCTAGTGCTGACTTTGCTTCGGGGGGACCACCTGTCCCGGCTTGCAGCCTGATGCGTGTCTCCTTCTGGATCATGGCTGAGATAGCCTCCTCAAGGCTAGGGATCTTTGGTTGGGCTAGAAGTAGGACCGTCCTCTGTGCGAAAGCTGCAGCCAGCCCTTTGAGGAACTTCATCGTCCTCTCCTGCAGACATACCTGTCTCTCCTTACACTTAGGGTCCCCGCAGCTCGCCCGATCTGAGGAGTGATCATAATCCAACCATAGACGCTCCAACTCCGTAGCATACTCCTGCACCGTCTTCTCTTCCTGTACGGTGTCATCAATCTTCCCCTTTATCTGGAAGACCCGTAAGTTGTTTCCGACACCATCATAGGTCCTTCTCAACTTCTCCCACACATCTTTCACCATCTCAATACCGTCTACTATGGCGGCAATAGACTGGACTAAGGAGTTGAGAAGCCAGATGTAGATCACCATATGAGTGGACTTTCACTCATCGCGTCCTGTCGAGCCCTCGTCCGGCTCTGTCGCCTCGCCCGTCAGGAACCCCTCCATGTTTTTTCCTGCGAGGGTTCTTCTTACCCGCCGTGACCAACTCAGATAGGTGGCTGGTCCATCTAATTTCAGATCGATGGAGGGAAGCTTCAACTCCGGCGACGTTCGTGTCGTGTTCTCACCAGCCGACATCGTCAACAACTTCATCAACGTCGCCACCTCTGCAGAATCTAGCTTCTTGATGATCTCCTCCATCGATGCGTCGTCTATCCAATCACGTCATGTCCGCTCCACGACTCGCGCGTCCTCGTCGTCCGCTCCTAGATCCGAACATGTCCCCCCTTTTTTAGATCTAGGCATCCCTATTAGGCGCTGTCTCGTGCTGGTGCGGAGGAGGCGGCAGCACGCATGTCACAGCCGCCGTCGCAGCAGCCGCAGCAGCAGTAGTAGCCGCAGCAGTAGCGAGACGGGACAACAACAACGAAGGGCGTCCTGCGAAGGGCGGAGAAGGGAAAAAGGGGGGGCGTGGAAGAGTTCGGTGGAGAAGATCTAGGAAATCCTCATGTGGGTTTGTGGAAGCTTGGTGACGGCTAGGGTTTGTGGAAACTTGGCTCTGATACCATGTTGAAATTAGTTGATTATTTTATTGATTGTCTCATTGGCATTATATAGCCTTACAGTCATTAATACAATGATCTCAATCATTATGACAATAATCTCATAATGGAATATCCTGTGACATATTCTTGGCATCCCAAATATGTCCTCAGGATATTCCCATGTGCTTATGCTATACTTAAATATGACACCCAACATACCATATCAACAATTTGTTTAGCAAATTCTGCTTTATCAGAAGAAGAAATCATAATACTATTTACTCGAATTTTGGATTCTACATATTGTTCTAATAACTCAATCTTGTAATACCTAGGTGATTTTTCAAAACATTTTAAAGGATTATCAGAAAATAATGGCTCTAACATCCAATAAACAACTTTTTGTAAATTATTGGTAGCGGAAAGATTATAGGTACATATCGTAGGGATACTATTATCAATAAGAGTAACTGGTTTATCACCACGCTGAGCTGTAGGAGTAAAATGGGAAGCTATATAAACAGCAAAATGAACCCGAGGAATGGATATTCCATCAAGTTCAAAATCTTTAGGTAAAAGTATAAAATCAAATTTATAGGAATTGGATTTACCTTTAAGATCCGGGAAGGAGACCAAAAGATTTTTGACCTTTTGATTAATTGGGACTTGACGTCCCATAAAATCATTCAGTTTTTCTTGTTTATCCAGTTTAACCCATAGGTTCTTTGGTATAAAGATTTCTTGCAATAAGCTAACTTCTGCACCAGTATCAACTAAGGCATGAACAGTGAATTCTTGGTATTCAGGAATACATATGGTAAGTGATATATATATATATATATATATATATATATATATATATATATATATATTTATATATATATATATATATAGGGGCTTTAGTTCTCTCATTCATACAAACTAGTAGGATAGGAGTATCTATTCATGTTCGGAATAATCCAGTAAGTTTTAGTTGTATTAGACCTACATGTAAATATCTCATTTTAGGATATTTGGTTTTTAATTTATCTATTTTCCTCTTATCTAATAAACTAATAGACAAGAAATCTTTATCACATTTTAGTTCAATATATCTTTGCATTCTTTCAAATATATAAGTATGTTTATTAAAAATCTAGACCGTAAAGAAATAGGTTCATAAACCTCTATTTTATCATAATGAGAAATAGCTTCTTTTAATTTTTCTAAGTCTTCATATGTTATTTCAAATTGTTCTCCCTCACTGTTAGGGATATTATAGTTAGAATTTTCCTCAGAAGTAATAGTGTTTATATAAATTTGAAATTCACAATAACCATCTAGGGGTTCTACAATAGATCCTAAAGAACCTGGATATGAGTGTTGTGGCTTAGGCTGACTTTCTCTATGATAGGTAAATCTCCGTATTTATGTATGACTAATAAACCAACTGGATCCCCTTTTTCAATCAAATAATCTCGATCTTCAAAAGAAGTATTTTTCATTATTATGGAAATGTTATTTCTAGAAACTGGTTCTATGAATCCATATGTTATAAATATATTTTTATTAGCATGTAAGGGTATATTATGATTAATACCATAATATCCATGCGCCTAAGTGATCCAGCCTCATGCGCCTCAGTGATCCATCCCTATGCGCCTCAGTGATCCAACCTCATGCGCCTAAGAAGTGTCATCTGTCCGCAGTGCCATGCGCCACTACTCCCTCAATGTTCTTCATTCGCCGAGCGGCAGCAATCCCAAGGTGCAATTCCAGCCATCAAAATTAGGGCATGACACGTGACACGAGTATTATGGGCATCAGCAACCCTAGATCTCGATTTGCCACGTGACAGTCTTAATATAGTATGCCACTGCTGTGCCATGCGCCAACATGCAGCCCGTGTACATGCGCGTACATAATGTCTTCCTAAAGGCTATAAATAGTGGGTGTTTTCCACATGCAAAAGCAGCCACATCTACACGTAAAAGAGGACCATCAACGCGAAAAAATAAAGGAGGAGGAGAAGAAGCGTCGAAGCCTGGTCAACCTCTTTGGTCCCAGATCATCAACCTAGTAAAAGAGCCGCTGCAGTGCTCGATCTCCACCGTCATACTTGTCCAGATTTTTTTTTTACTTAGATCATCTTGTATAGGAATTCTCTTGTAATTTTTGTCAATTTGCAATAAATACAAACTTTACACCCTTCATCCAAACACCCTAATTTTTCGATGTCGACAAAAACGGCGACTTTGCTGGGGAAGCGCTTCTCCTCCAACGAGAAGCTGGTGACTCAATCTGATGTGACCAAGTTAGATTCGACTCAGAGGATGTTGGTCGTTAGCATCGACCAACAGGCTTTCGAGGACATGTTGGACAAGCCGAGCTCTCCAACGAGGCCCGTACGACCTCACAAGACTCGCGAAACCCGGGACGTCAGTGTCGTTATGCCAAGCACGAAGTCGGTACCCGATACATCGTCAACCCACGTCGCAGTTGCACACACAGTTGACCTCGAGCCCCTTGCCGAGGCCCATACGACCTCGAAAAGTTCATAGGATGTGGGTTGCCAAAGCCGTTGCGCTAAACCCAAACTCTGCTTCAGAAGCGCCGCCAACCTTTGCCGCAGGTGCACACAAGGTCGGCGCGCATATTGACTCCCATCTCCGAAGTTGTGCTCGAAAGGAACCATGCCAAGTCTCATGACGCGCGCGCATGCAGCGCCGTCTAGGCCGAAAAAAGATGCACTGATCACAGGCGCATGCGATCTCCTCCAAGCAAGGTTGCTAGCAACAAGGACTCGTATAGTCCTAACTTTGATTCCCTGTACTATGCGCCCAAGGATGTTGGCCCAAAGAAACCCAAAATACCCCGAGCCATGCGCGCTCGAGGGACTGCGACGTCAGCTCTCCAAAAGCATGTGTCGTTGTTCGTTACACACGCTGCTAATGGGAGACTCTACAAGGCAAACCCAGGTGCTCATGCGCCGGAAGTAGGTCGACTCTTAGAGCCTTCCTGAACCCACTTGGATGCCGCAGTTGCACTCAAACCAAGTCGGGGAACCAACATTGGGATGACAGACCCATGCGCCCAGTTTACCTGCGCGCATGTAGTGGGTCCATCTCACCTCAAGTCTTCCATCAATGATCTAGTTGCAGTCTCTGCTGAAGAACTAGGTCAGGGAGCAAACATTCCACTCTCACCTCCATGCACAAAGCTTGTTCGAGCACATGAAATTGGGGTGGAAGTGAAGCTTCCATCGTTTGATTTACGCAACGTGATTAGTCACAAGCGTAAGACGAGAGAGGCAACCCTCGCACATGATGTGTCCTCTTGCAAACACACTTGTGCCAACATCATCATCAACTGTTGTTGCTCTAAACCACCAGTTCCTGCAACCAGACACTCGGTGTTCCAGCGGCTACAACCCGCGACGTCAACCGACGACATCCCCGAAGACCTCTACATGACGAGGAGGAACTGACCTTTGCCTCATGTTGCTCAACATGGAGGTCATCTCCCATGAAAAATATCTCAAAGAGAAACCTAACCTAAGGGCGTCGGTCAGCACACCACGGAGCCGTCCAAGAGGTAGCAAACAAATACCTACCATGGGAGTGTTCCAAGGCACACGCTCGAGAACAAGGGTTGGGGGTAGCTATATCTCCCCAAATGAAGCTTCAACCGGAGCTGGGGTAGCAGTCTATCGATGTTCTTTGACAATCTATCCTTCCAAGAGGACATTTAGTCTCTACATATGGATGACAACTTAGCTAAGGGTAGCCATACCTCCTCGAATGAAGCTTCAACCAGAGCCTGGGGTAGCAGTCCCCCGGTGTTCCACAACAATCCATCCTTCCAAGAGGACAGTGAATCTCTGCACACGGATGACAGCGTAGTTGGTGGTAGCAATCCCTCCAACAATGAAAGTGATACCACACTATCCGCTCTCCCCGAGGACAATGAGACTCAGACATCCGAGCCGAAAAGTGAGGCGTCCACCTTCCCGTCCATCTCTTCCCACATGATGCCAGTCTACATGGAATGAGAAGAGCAAGATGCAGGGCCCAATAACCAACAACACCTTGAGACACTCGAAGCCATAATGCAGGCTTTGAGTACTTCATTGCAAGCTCTGACTCACACAGTACTGGAACTCAGAAAAAACTTAGTCTCGACATAGCCGCAAGCTCCCGGACGAACAAACCCAGATCAGAGAACCAACGAGGAATCTCGCATGCCTGATCTGTCTCTTCGGGTTGCAAGCAGCCATACCGCACCTCGATCCTCTGCTGCTCTTCTGCCAGACAATCCAGGAGACTCATAGGGACTTGTGTGCCCGCGTTGATGCTTGCGATAATCAAGACAGGTCCAGAAGCTTGGGATTCGACAACCCTATCCTCCAGAATGGGATAATGTGGTATACCCTCCCAAATATAAGCCATTGTCTCTGGCTTCATTCGACGGGAAGACGTCACCCTGTCAGTACATTAGATACTTACAGTCTACAACAGGCCATTTACCTCGAGATGATGCCTTACTCACCAACTTGTTCGTGGGGGCACTATCCGGCGTCGCCTTTGAGTGGTTCTGTAGTCTCCCAGATAAATGCATTTCCTCCTTCAAGGACCTGAAGTCTCTTTTCCTCGCTCGATTGTATGAAGAAGGGATGGATATAACTATGTCCTCCCTGATGGACATCACCCAAGAGGACATGGAACTTGCACGAAATTATATCGAGCGTTTCTGGCAGACGGCATTAAAACTACCTCCTGGCATTCTCGAATCTACACTGATAGACACGTGCCGAAAGAACCTTCTACCAGCAATAAGACTCTGGACGACATTCGGCCCATTCAGTGACTGTACGACATTTATCATAAGTGTCGCGGCTGCAGAGAAGAGCGCAAAAGACGCCCACTTATAGGGATTCCAAGCTCCCAACGTTGAATACAAGGGGAGCGTCATTTCAATGCTAACAACAATCGTGACGGTAAATAAAAGCAGGTCCTGACAGTTAACTTGTCCAAAAGTCCGACCTCACCTGTTACTAAGTCGGCAAAGCCACCAAGAGTACATGAGACTTATTACTTTAATGACGATGATGTCATGGATCGAAGTGTTGATGAAAGATAACAAACTCAAGCTACCCGACATCAGACGCTAAGACGAGGCAGACAAGGTTGACAACCCTAAGTACTACCACTACCATCGATATGTCCATTACACCACACGGGACTACTACATATTAAAAAGGCAGATACAACGAATGATTGACTCTAAAGCTCTCTTTGGACTACGAAGACAAGACAGTCACTGCAAACATGATGTCTCTCCAGTTCGGCACTTTTTCGACAACTGAGGCCCAAGATGGTGTCATCCCCATACCTAGGACAACCATGGAGGTCGTTAACCTCCTTCCGGCCCAAGCAGATGGGTTGGTTCCCATTACTACTCCAAGAGGCGAAGTCATGTTGGTTCATCCAGACCTCGTCCTCGAAGTGACACAGCAAGCAGTACCTTCTGTTTCTAAATCCAAAAGAAAGAAGACCAAATCATGTCACACTGTCTCCCCATCCACAGATGAAGCTCTCGCTAGCGTAACCAGATCAGCCCTCGCTTACCAATGCGACTACAACGCTCCAGATGATGGTACACTCACAATGGCTCCACCCATTGCATCGGATCCGGGTCCATCCCAGCCACCGGCGGCAGACAAACAAAAGAAGAAAGAGACGTGCTACGAAAAATCTCTACGAAGGGATACAACTGAAGGGCTGGAGAAGCCTTACAACTTTGTCGTTTTGGCACAACTGGCCAACACTCCAGCAAAGTTCTCTCTTTGAGCTCCTACGTCTCTCCAAAGAGACTCGTCACGCTCTGAGTGAGGCATTACAAAACGCTGACTCTTATTTGGCCCGAGTCAAGCCACCAGCCGAAGACCCTGCTACATGTTCCCACTGCAACAGTGTGATAGAGGCGATCCCCAACATCACATTCTCTCAGCAAGATATGTTATTAAATAACAATAGACACGATCGTCCTTTTGTATTACACATTGACCCCAGTTCATCCCTCAGCATCATCCCACGGAGTCTGCTGCAAACTTTGAAAATACCGATGCATCGGCTAGCAGCCACCAACACCACTATTAGCGGCTTCAACGCTGGATGAAGTTACCCTCTAGGCAAGATTCGTCTGAAATACCAGATAGGTGATCTCCGAACAGAGGTGAATTGCTATGTCATCGATGTTGAGATGTCCTACAATGTCCTGCTCAGACGCCCTTGGATACACAAGTATATGATCGTCCCATCCACTCTCCACCAATGCTTAAAATACGTCAACGAAGATGGCGTGGTCAAGAGAGAATTTGTTGACATAGATCATTTCAAAGGGGTCGAGACGTATTACTCGGACTCGGTCATGTACAAGAAAACTCACCTAGATGAAGGAGGTAACGATGCCGATGATGAGGCCGATATGGCCACAACCCCTGGTGATCCTCTAAGGGTCCGTCTCAGAGGACGTCCTCCCCTTACACTACTCCCCTAGTGGTTAAGCTTCCTAGAAAAGCGTCTGAACCTTTGGTGGTCAATCTCCAGGGACAGAGATGTCTTCCAGACAAGAATCCCCTTGCCATGAAAACTCTAGGGCTGTTAGTGGTCAAGCTCCGCAGAAGAATTATGGCACCGTCGACATCACTAACAACCATCGAAGAAGATGAGATAAAAGAGTATGTCGCGGCATCTACCGACGTACCGTCCTACGACGATATAATCCCGTCAGAGGAGATACCTTATTTCCTCAATAAATGCCTCTTTGAATTGCTCTGCGCATTGGATTGTCGCATATTCTTTGAAACATGGTATAGGTTTATACCTCCATACACTAGTAGCTACGGCTCACGTGATCAACCGGATCTGCCATAGCCAAGACCCATGTTTCGTCGTCCCAGCAAGGAAGAAAGGGGACAAACCCATCATTTTCGGGAAAATTGAAGGTCACCGAGACTTCGTCTACGAAGAGCTAGAATCGAAAAATGGTATAATGCAACTTCACCATTACAGCATCCAGACTAAGCGTATTCTCCAGAAAAAGGGGTACGACCTGAAAAGCGACCAAGGCCTGAATTATGGCAAGGGACGACGCTTACCACTGCATCATTTCGCCCTCAAGGGCAAGCCTGAAACATACTATCAACGAACCGGTCATGGTTTGGGATATGTCACTCCTCCCACAACTCCCGAAGACTCAGGGAAGGAAGATGAAGTACAATCTCACTCTTCACAGTCTTCCACTTGGGACTCCGACACCAGCATCGGGGACTTACTCAAACAGACATTGTCCATCAACATGGTATCAAAAAACCCGAACGAAGGCTTACTCTCTAATCAGCTGACCACCGAAGACGATCACCGTCGACGCTTGCAAGAATTAGAAGCACTCGATGAAAAGCGCCTTTGGCTCAACAACGCATTGAGCTATACCAGGTGCGACTTTCTGACACCTTCAACAAAAAGGTCAAAGAAAGGACATTTCAAGTGGGCGACCTAGTACTCGCAGTGAGAAGACCAATGGTCATGACCCACAAGAAGGCGGAAAGTTTTTAACCCAAGTGGGAGGGCCCCTTTGTGGTAGAGACGGTCTATTCCGACGGTGTATATAGACTCACTAAGCCCAACGGTGACTTGCTCATGATGCCCATCAATGGCAAGTTCCTAAAGAAATACTATGCCTAATCAAGGCACCCAAAAAAAGGGGGGGTTGTTTCCTCTTCTATCCCTAACCGAGGGACATGAGAGGACAATGTCTACAGTTAGCGTCCTCTTCAGCATTTATCTCTACGCCCCGTGCGTGTCATACTGACAAATCTGTTATCCGTATTCGGGAGTCCCGAGTACGCAATGGGTAACGGATCCTCAAAAACTTTTCTAGAACAAATGGTCCACGTCCATATCACCTCTGAACTATGAGTCGTTCTCCCCACTAAAAGAAGACAGTTACGTCCATATTACCTCTGACTCGTCCATTTTATTGTTATTCCCATAAAAATCCATACAAAGCAAGTAGCTCACATCAACATCACCTCTGAACTACTAGTTGTCCATGTTCCCCAAGAAAGGAGTCACGTCCATAGTATCTCTGACTCGTTTTCTTCGCTCTCCACAAAATACTCCGTCATGATCGTGCTCAGCTACAAACAAATTCGCTTAACTCACGGTTCTACACCAAAGTATCTCTAGCATCGCAGATGATGTCTCCACCGGACATCCTTAATGGAACCAATCTAACCTATCACGTTCATACTACTTCTGATAGGACTTAACGATTATCACCATTAAGATGTTATAATACGTCCATATAACCTCTGGTATAATACTCAAAAGCCAAGATATCCACAGCAACAAGAAAAGTTCCAAACAGGAAATAAGGCAAAATTTTTATTAGTATTCAAAATCATGAGTATATATGGAAGTCCATTACATTCAAGGATTTTTATTAATATTCAAGGTCATGAGTACATATGAAAAGAAGGAGATCCCTCTGTGTTGTTTCTGGTACCAACACGTGTGAAGCCGACAGTTCAACGCATTTTGGGTCATCACTTCAACAAAACTCCTCAGTGCAAGCCACAATGCGAGAAAAGAATCCATACTGATGGATAGCAAGGGAGCTTGCAACGCAGAGCCGAGCCTCTGCAAACCCAACTATGTCGTGTGAAAGAACGCGACTAGAAATCTCTATTGGGATAACTAGCCCCGCCGCTGCCCCTCAGATGGGCTGACAGGACTCAACCCAAGATCCAGCAATCATATCCTGGCTGCATACGGAGGGAAGCTACAGTGAGCTAGGTGGGAAGATCGCGGACAATCCTCCGGGTAATGTGCTTGTTCACCACAAACAACGGTGACTATGATATCCTCCCATACTCCATTGGATCCAGAGCAATCCGAGACAGTACCTGCATGAACAAGCACACCAAAGTCAGAATGATTGCAAAAAAATGCAAAGGCGCGCATCCTCGGAATCATGCGCCATTCGGCAAACCGGCTGACCATGCACCCAAGGAAGTCGCGCATAGGCATCAAGTCCAGTACACATGCGCATTGCCTCCACAGTACAAAGACGCCCTCGCCATGCAAGGGGAGTGCCCAGAGACTGCATTACCCATGCTACCAAGGATAAACCCTCGCCGTCAGCGCATCCTCAGGATGAAGCCCTTCAACAACAACCATGCGCGTCGGGCCAAGCAGTTTAGACAGTGCCCAGAGTGGTGCGAACAGGCAGTGCCAAGAAAGTGTCCAAATTAACCAAAGAAAAAGAAAAGAGAAGAGTACAAGTCTTACTCTTCACCTTCGCCGACGACGGAAGGATGGTCGACAATCAGAGGGAGAGGATCGACGAACCGCTCAACTGACTTTCCCGCACCCAACTCCAACAGAGACATTGTGATAGGGAGAAAAGCACCGTTCTTATTCCTCCTAGCCCGCTATTTATAGCAAGGTAGTCATTAATGGCTCACGAATTGTTAGGCGCCGAAACCGCAGATGAACCTGACAGTCAATGGATGAATCTTCGCCTAGGTCTGATGCCCCCACTGGTCACATGTTCCAAATAGTTAGCTGCGCCAAGGGGAAATGTACTCTGCATATGCGCCAAACATAAGGAGGCTTTACGCGTGTGCCAAAGCAATTCATGCATCTATCCTCCATGCTTCTGTTCAAAGTATTCCGAACTTTTAAACTTGCAAAGTTTAAGTTCAGAAACTTTGAAGGGGGTTTTGTAGAAGCATGGAAAATCAACACAATGCGCCTCAGTGATCCATGTGATCCAGCCCTATGCGCCTCAGTGATCCAGTCTCATGCGTCTAAGAAGTCTCATGTGCCCGCAGTGTCATGCGCCACTACGCATCTTAGTGTCTTATGTTCCCCCAGTGCCATACGCCACTACTCAATGTTCCTCATGTGCTGAGCGGCAGCAGTCCTAAGGTGCAATCTCAGCCATCAAAATTAGGGCATGACACGTGACATGAGTATTATGGGCATCAGTAACCCCAGATCTCGATTTGCCACGTGGTAGTCTTAATATAGTATGCGCCTGCAGTGCCATGCGCCAACATGCAGCCCGCGTACATGCGCCTACATAATGCCTTCCTAAAGGCTATAAATAGTGGGCGTTTTCCACATGCATAAGCAGCCGCATCTACACGTAAAAGAGGACCATCACCGCGATAATAAAAAAGAGGAGAAGAAGCGCCGAAGCCTGGTCAACTTCTTTGGTCCCAAATCGTCAACGGAGTAAATGAGTTGCTGCAGTGCTCGATCTCTACCGTCACACTTACCTAGATCTTTTTTTTGTACTTAGATCCTTTTGTATAGTGATTCTCTTGTACTCTTTGTCAATTCGCAAAAAATAAAAATTTTACACCATTCATACAAACACCCTTATTTTTGCAATGGTCGACAAACCCAATCGTCATCGTGACGCATGTCACAAGATTCCTCTGTATCGGTTGCTGCGAAGATGAGATCTCTTATACATCTTTCTGATCATTCTTGCTTTTAGTCTTCTCAACTTTGAGCTTTACGCAGTTCTTCTTAAAATGATTCCTTTCGCCACAGTGAAAGCAACCTTCCTTGCGGTCCACATTCGCAAGATCTCGAGAACTCCTTCCCGTTCTCGCTTGTGACTTGAGTCTTCCCTTCCAGTAGGAAGCAACTAGAGCGGACTCCTGCGACGATTCGACAAACTACTTACATCGGACCTCCTCGTTCAAGAAACTGTTTTTTACTACCTCCACCGTGACAACTCCATCATGCGCGGATTTGCTCACAGATACCACTGTCTCCCAACTTTCCGGCAGAGGCATCAAAAGCAGCAGGGCCTGAAGCTCATCGGCAATCACTATCTTCATTACAAACAGCTGATTGATGATACCCTGAACGTCATTCAGATGTTGTGCCACTGATCCACCCTCCGTGTACTTCGAGTTGAAGAATTGGCGAATAAGAAAAGCCTTATTGCCAGCCATCTTCCGTTCGTACAACGAATGTAGTTTCTCCCAAAGTGCTTTTATCGATCTCTCTATGGACACGTGATAAAACACTGAATCGTCCAACCATTGGCGGATGAATCCAACGGCCTTCTGATCTAATCGTTTTCATTCATCAGCAGTTCTGTCCGATGGCTTAGTGTTGTCGTCCTCCAACGGACCATGCAAATTCTTGCACCAGAGTAGATCCTCCATCCTTGGCTTCCAAATCGCGCAGTCCCTCCTGTGAGGATGATTATACGTGTGTTCATCTGCTCCGTAGACATGGTTACACCTTCCCTCTTGAGAACCTGAGAGCTCTAATACCAGATGTTGGTATCTGACCAGAACCAAAAGCTCTGATACCATATGTTGGGACCGGAAGCGTCGATACAGCACTCCGATACCGTGTCTGAAACTGAGTGCAGCGAAAACTAGGCTAACCCACTTGAGATAACCAATCACCCGTCTAACACAAGCACCAAGACAGACAAATCCTAATCTATATAACTTCAAGTGAAATTACAAGATTGAATAAACTATGTTGAATCATTTGTCCAAAGATTCAACCTCCCCACCAAACTCAAGTAGAAAGAAGAAGAATACAACTTGAAATCACTCATTATACCCGTAGTGATCTCAATGTACGAAGATGATGGTTCCCCACACATATTTTCTCTTCTAATTGTCTTGGATGATGAGTCCTAAGAGCAAAGTAAGGACTTTCTTTTAGATTTTTTGTGGACTTGCTCCTTGAATCTCCGTCTTGAGCCTCCTATTGCCTCAACCCTCAACACATAGATATAGTTGAGAAATCCTATTTTAGGTCATAGAAAATCCAGAAACCGTATTACTAAGATAAGAGAGCCAATTTTAGGTAATAGTAAACCCTAAAATAGTCCAGCATTAATTATGGACGTCCAAATCTAATCAAATCAAATATTTTATACAGATTTGCAAATCAAATCAAATATTTGATGCAAATTTGGAGGGTCTGCACTTGTTGTCCAAAATCTAGATTAGACCCAGTAATAAGGTTGGAGAATGACACTTTTGCAACATGAAAGTTCCATGTTAAAGATTAAAAGTTTTTGTATTATATATAATACTAGTATATATGCACGTGCGTTACACGTATTTCATAAATCATTTAGGAAGACTAAAAGACAATTGTTATAATTATTCTAATATTTATTAAGACTACTTAGGAAGACTAAAAGACAACTGCATTAATTATTCTAAATTTATTATTATGTTAGTATCATTATATTATTATATATATATAATTTCAAGACTATTTAGGAAGACCAAATGACAACTTCCGTAATTACCTTGTTGCCCCTATTAACTTTAATTAATAATTTAAAGTAGTACATAGATGCAAGGGTATAGTTGGAAAGAAAAGTTTCACGATGAAAGTGAACTTTTCTCATTATATAGTAGTATAGATCATATATAATATTGGTGGTTTCACAAGAGTTTCTAAAGCCAAAAAAGAAAAAGGAAGATGAATCATAAAACAAAACAAGATATGCCAAATTCTATATACTTTGTAGAATTGATATGACTAATTGATTTATCCAAACAAATTCTATGGACCCGGAAAAAAAGATCGATAAATGTAGTAGTATTTTATGTCCTATTCATAGAAATAAGGTTGTTAGTAGTCATCGTGGAATTAAGCTTTTCTTACAAATTATGAACTCCCAGAGAGTAAATGAATGGAGAGTATGAAAAAAAGAAGCTATCATGCGTATTAAGAAGGCTTGTGATGGTCTTTAGGGTATAATATGGTGAATTGTGGAGAAAAATTGTTAGCCCCGAGGCTGATCAAAATATAGAAGAACGGAGATCAGAAAGAGGTTCATCAAACTTCACAGTCTACCGTCTGTTTAATCCTGAAGTTGTAGTCGAGATCAGATATTCACACAAAAGTTTCTCTCTAATATCCTCGATTCCAACGAAGAACAATTATATCTCACAATTACGACTTTTGTTGGATTACAAAAACCAAAGATCAAACTCACGGTCTTTCTTGCAAACGCAGTTGCAATAGGGACATAACGAACTACAACTAAAGGAGAAGAGAAGTAGAAGAAGACAAGAGGAAGGGCTTGCTGGGGTAACAAGGATTAACATTGCTCAAAGTAAGATTCGTCCCACACGATCTGCTCCCAGAAACCAGCAACTGAGAACTTCTAGAACGTTCGTTATCACCTCTGCACCGACTCGCACGAAATCTCTATTTCAAAGTAAGTACTCAATGGAGGCACGAAGAGATTATTTTTAGAGTAGGGATGAAACCCTAACCCTAATCATGGCCGTCAACTAATTACAAAAAGATAGAAATAAATTAAATTCAAGTCCCACAAAAATCGGATATGATTAATTGACTCAATCTTTCCATAACTGTTTAAATCCTGCAATCAGTGGAGATATGCGCCCAACCTGCTGTCTGTGCATATGTACGTAGCAGCACAGCCGCAGCTGCTCCTGCGACCCAGCAGCGTAGCGGCTCATGCGCACATACGTGCAGTAGTACATGCGCGTAGACGCGCATAGCTTGCGCTGACATGCTAAGTACAAAACGCACTATCAAAGCGCCACTTTGCTCCCTTGAGCCCGAGTCTGAATCCGAGTCCGAGTCGCTAAGGTCCTTTAAGGCTTAACTCCTATGAAATTTTTTTCAAGTGAGTGACAAAAAGAATAAATATTTTCTTGAGAATTTTAGCCTTAATCCTACTTTAAAAATATCCCACATGGCACCCACCCACTTGGCTACTACCCCATGTGCATACCTCAACACCAAGCATGGTATTATATTGAGATACCCACTTTGAGTGTTTTCCAATGTAGGTCTATCTTTCTAACCGTGAGAGAAAAAACCCTCTCTCAAGTAGGGAAAAACTCCAACAAAATTTAAGTCTTTCAGTAGTTATATTGAGGTCAGAATGCCTTATAAACCAAGTCAAAAGAACGATCCTATATGAACAGAAGACCCTTTGATCAATGTAAGCACTTTCTTTCTTTTTTTACATATACAATAGTTGGAAAATCAAAATCAAGATCAAAATCAAGCTCAAGTGCAATTCAGATAACAAGTATATATATTTCTTAAGGAAAAACAATTAAGGTGCCATTGATATACTTGTCTTTGGAAGTCAGATACTCGATTCTTAGAGATGCAATATTTTAAAACTTTTTCTTAAAGATGGAAGAAAAGATGTCTATCTAGCAAAACTTATGCTTTTTTTGGAAATGCCCGAGCGTTTATTAAATGGAAGTGTTGGTATATTAGAATGTATTAGAGGGTTTTATGTAAGATGGAGGGTTGTAAGGCTATATATATATATATATATATATATATATATATATATATATATATATCCAAGAGATTATAAATAAAAATAGAACTCCAAAATATTCTTCATGGTATCAGACCATAAACCCTAGCCGCCAAAAACCCTAGCTGTCAAACCCTAGCCGCCACCACCGATGCCGCGCCACCGCCGCCGCCGCACCGCTCGCCCACCACCACCGCCGCTGCCACACTTCCACCACCACCGCGAAGCCGCGACTCCTGCGGAGCCCGCAAGAGCCTTCTGCAGCGGTCCCGGCATCTTCCGCTGGTCGTTCCGGACGTTGACATCGAAGGCCTAGATCCGATGAAGGAGAGGTATGGTCGGGTCTAGGAGAGGACGAACGTGAATCGTGGGACGGGTATGAGGTGATCGGAGAAGAGGAGGATCGATGGAGGAGATCATCAAGAAATTGGATCCTGCGGAGGTCGCAACGTTGATGAAGCTGATGAAACTGTCGGCTGGTGAGAGCACGACACAAACACCGGCGAAGTTGAAGCTTCTCTCCATCGATCTGAAGCTTGATGGACCGGCCACCTACCTGAGTTGGTCACGACGGGTGAGAAGAACCCTCGCAGGGAAGAACCTGGAGGGTTTCTTGTCAGAAGAGAAGACAAAGCCGGATGAGGACTCGGCAGGACTCGACGAGTGGAAGTCCACTCATATGGTGATATACATTTGGCTCATCAATTCTTTACTCCAGTCAATCGCTGCCACAGTGGATGGCATTGAGATGGTAAAAGACGTGTGGGAGAAGGAGGACCTACGATGGTGTGGAAAATAACTTGAGAGTTTTCCAGATCAAGGGGAAGATCGACGACACCATACAGGAAGAGAAGACGGTGCAGGAGTATGCCACGGAGTTGGAGCGTCTGTGGTTGGATTACGATCACTGCTTAGATCGGACGAGCTGCGAGGACCCGAAGTGTAAGGAGAGACGTGTATGTCTGCAGGAGAGGATGATGAAGTTTCTTAAGGGGTTGGCCGTAGTGTTTTCTCAGAGGAAAGCACTATTTCTAGCCCAACCGAAGATCCCTACACTTGAGGAGGCTATCTCGGCCATGATCCAGGAGGAGACTAGCATCAAGCTGCAGGCAGGGACATGTGGTCCTCTTGAAGTGAAGTCAGCACTGGCGGTTGACAATCAGGCGGCACAGGACCTAAGGGAGACCCCCGACAGTGCTACAACTGCGGGGAGGTAGGCCATCTGAGGGATGCTTGCACCAAACCACCCAAGAAGGAAGATTCAGGTGGTGGACGTGGACAGTTTAGAGAATGTGGTCTTGGTCGTGGGGGTCGACAGGGTGGTCAAGGAGGTTATCGGGCGAACCTGCTTGTAGCAGAAGGCGAGGAGGGAACTGATGGCGCCTATACTGAGGAGGATCAGGCACTGCTGGGTATGCTAGAGGTACTCAGAAGAAAGCAGAGAGCGTCAAGCTATGGAGACAGAAGGAGTTGGACTGAGGAGGCGTCCACCTCAGTCTTCGCCAGAGGCAACGCTGCCATGTATGCCCATCCATCGGAAGGTACTGACGATTCACTCGCCCTTGCATATCTGTCTTTCCTTAGATCGTCGGACTGGATTGTCGATTCGGGTGTGTCTCGACACGTGACAGGAAATGCTAGTGAGTTATCTTCCTACACTCACCTAGCATCGGCGAACAACATTCAAACAGCCGATGGTATTTTTCAGCCAGTGGTCGGTAAGGGTACTGTCGATTGTACAGGTTCAGTAAATTTATCCAATATTTTGCATGCTCCTTTTCCATTTAGTCTTTTGTCCATTAGTTCTATAATCCTCCAACTAAAATGTATTGTCTCTTTTGATATTCCTAAGGTGATCTTTCAGGAGAAGGAGACGGGACTAAGACTTGGGACTGGCACTTGACATGATGGACTGTGGTACCTGTATCGGGAAGGGCTAGATTCAGCATTGGTATCTGTGGCAGAGGGCAGGAATGGATGGATCGAAGATGAGTGCCGAGGATATACTGATACTCCACCACAGGCGGTTGGGGTATTCCTCCTTTGGTATTTTGAGTAGGTTGTATCCATCAATTTATGAGAAAACAAATAAGGAGAAACTAGTTTGTGATGTATGTGATTTAGGCAAACTTACTAGGAGCTCATATGTTAGTGCGGGCCAAATGAGCTCTTCTGTTTTTTATATTTAACATTATGATATTTGGGGGCCGTGCGCCACAACTAGTATGAATGGTTACAAGTATTTCGTTTCTTTTATTGATTGTTCCTCTTGTGTCACCTGGTTGTATTTAATGAAGAATAAGAGTGATGACTTTGCCTGTTTTCTGGACTTTCATAAATATGTCCAGACTCAGTACAGAGCAGTTGTGAAGGTACTGAGATCTGACAATGGGACAGAGTATACCAACAAAGCATTTGAGGAATACCTGTCAGCCCAAGGGATACAGCATCAGACCACCTATGCATACACACCAGCACAAAATGGAGTGGCAGAAAGAAAGAACAGACACCTTCTGGAGGTGGCAAGGAGCATGATAATCGCCATGAATGTCTCACATAGTTTGCGGGGGTATGCAGTGTTGACAACAGCTCAACTGATCAACATGATACCCTCGAAAGTACTGAGATGGAAGTCTCCATATGAGATATTGCAAGAAAATAATAGTGGGATACTCCCGCTGAAGGTGTTTGGCTGCATATGTTTTGTGAAGAAGAACAGACCGTCTGTTGGAAAACTTGACCCTAGAGCAGTCAAATGTCTTCGTGGGCTATTCAGCGACTTAGAAGGGGTACGTGTGCTGGAGCCCAGTAGAGAGGTTTCCTCCTGACGGTAGTATGGCTCAAGCTCCCTGAAGTGAACATCTATGCTCACAAACCTCATCCATGGGCAACTCACCTGACACTGAGAGTATGAGACGAGAGAGGGAGATTGGTGAGAGTCTAGTGACCGATTTAGGAGTATGGCATGGAGGAATGGTTGAGGAGAGTGAAGAGGAACTGGGAGGAGATGAGAGGTGTTAGGCCCACGGCTCAGGAGGAGTTACTTACCTACAGTAGGAAAGGGAAGCAAACTGCAGGACCAATACATATAGTGCCAGTGCCAAGTCCCTTGCCTGCGTCCATCTCGACTCCTGAGACACCTACACCACCCCCACCAGATTTTCTTTCAGGTGATATCATTCTTCCTACCCCTCCCACACCATTATCAGTACAGAGGACCACTCGGAGCAATGTGAAAAATCCTCCTGATAGATATTGTTGATATCTTGCTAAGTTTGTTTCATATGATAACATATCTTCTTCTCATTGAGCATTCATTGTGTCTTTGGATAGTATTATTGTACCTAACAATTGGCAGGTTGCCAAGAACGATCCAAAGTGGAAACCGGCGATTCACGATGAGTTAGGGGATCTTGAGAAGAACCACACTTGGGAATTGGTAAAACTGCCAGAGGAAAAGAGGATAATCGGATGCAAGTGGGTCTTTACTGTGAAGCAGAACCCAGATGGACAAGTTGAGCGCTACAAGGCTCGACTGGTGACAAAATATACAGTCAGGCATATGGCATTGACTACGACGAGACTTTTGCACCAGTGGCAAATATGAGTACCGTCAGGACCCTGATTTCTTTGGCAGCGAATGGTGGATGGAAGTTACACCAAATGGATGTGAAGAATGCGTTTCTTCATGGGGATCTAGTGGAGGTGTACATGGATATACCACCAGGATTCTGCACTGATAAGATAGTGGACAAGGTCTGTAGGTTGAAGAAGTCCCTCTATGGACTGAAACAGTCTCCTCGAGCGTGGTTTGACAGATTCAGGAGGGCGATGATAGGGATGGGATATCGGCAGATCAACGCGGATCACACTGTATTTTTTCGTCGGAGTGGAGGCCACATCACCATGCTTGCGGTGTATGTGGACGATATGATTATCACATGAGATGATGAGCAAGAGATTGCCCGACTCAAGGGGAAGGTTGGCAAGGAGTTCGAGGTGAAGGACCTTGGCCTTCTTCAGTACTTCCTTGGGATTGAGATTGCTTGAGAAGAAGAGGGGATTGTTCATTCTCAGATAAAGTATGCGCTGGACCTTCTCACAGAGACAAGGATGTTGGAATGCAAACTTGCAGTGACGTCGATCAATCAGAGGTTCAAGCTGGGTGTTGAGGCTGGAGAACCAGTTGACCGGGCCAGACACCAGAGACTTGTGGACAAGTTGATCTATTTAAGCCACACATGTCCTGATATCTGCTTTGCAGTTAGTATGGTGAGCCGCTACATACATGACCCAAGAAAGGGTCATATGGACGCAGTGTACCAGATTCTGAGATACTTGAATGGTGCCCCCGGAAAGTGGCTGATATTCAGGAAAAATGATCACGGGAGCATCAAGGGCTACTGTGACTTTGACTGTGCTGGCTGTGCTGATAACAGGAGGTCTACCTCGGGCTATTGCATATTTGTAGGAGGTAACTTGGTCTCTTGGAGGAGTAAGAAGCAGTCAGTGGTGGCCAGATCGATAGCTGAAGCGGAGTACAGAGCTATGACCTTGGAAGTTGCAGAGCTGCTATGGCTGAAGAGTATGTTAGTGGAGCTAAATCTAGATCAAGGAGCCAAGATGAAGCTGTGGTGTGACAACCAGTCGGCTATCAGTATCGTCAACAATCCAGTGCAGCATGACAGGACCAAATACATCGAGATCGATAGGTTCTTCATCAAGGAGAAATTGGACAGTGGACTACTGAAGTTAGGCCGCGTTCCAACCAATGATCAGGTATCAGACAGTCTGACCAAGGGACTTAACTCTTAGATATGATTAGCAGATGTGACAAAATGGGCTTAGTGAACATCTTTCGTCCATCTTGAGGAGGAGTGTTGGTATATTAGAATGTATTATGGGATTTTATGTAAGATGGAGGGTTGGAAGGCTATATATATATATATATATATATATATATATATATATATATATATAGCCAATAGATTATAAATAAAAATAGAACTCCAAAATATTCTGCAGGAACGAATAATACGCTCCCACTCTGATTTGAAACCGGGTAGATGGGCTGATGCCTCCCACCTCAACCGCATGATCTAGAGGTGATTGGAAGCAAAACTTATGTCCACTTGCTTCCTTTTTCGTATCATACACAAGTAACAGAACAGAGGACAATTTTGGAGAGATCATCGAGTATTGCATGTCCATTAGATGCTCATCTACATTCCTACTTCTAGTGTCAGAAAGATTTACTGTGAACTTGTAGATTATTTTCTAACTATCTCCCAGTTAAATAACAATAATTCTCTTCTTGTAATCCCAAAAATTGGCATTATGGAACAATATATCTGTACTGTTAACAAGGAATAAAGACTATATACTAAATTATCCTCTTTTTCTTCCCTTATTCTCTTTTATCATTTTCTTGGAAAATGCTCTTATATTTTTCCCATCTCGAGACTGCAACATTGTGATGGATGGTCCATGTTTCTAAATTACTGCTACTTATGTATTCAGACCAAACTCTTCATACATAGTTTATGATGGAATAGGTGAAACTATTCTTAAAAGTTCAATTGTTAATTATTTTGTATATTATTGTCCCATCTCTAATTTTGAGTATATATATATATATATATATATATAT
Source organism: Iris macrosiphon (assembly GCA_036927795.1). Taxonomy (NCBI): domain Eukaryota; kingdom Viridiplantae; phylum Streptophyta; class Magnoliopsida; order Asparagales; family Iridaceae; genus Iris; species Iris macrosiphon. The sequence continues at coordinate 10,510,815 of JAYESA010000014.1, forward strand.
ATATATATATATATATATATATATATATATATATACACACGCACGCAGAGAAGGCCTAAATTGTGCCGTTCAAGTTCTGAGCATTTTCGCAGCCAAATTCCCCAGTCTGACTCATGCAAAAACTCTGGTATGCACATCCTCTATAATTCATTAAAAGAAATCATTTGATAGAAATGTATAATACTTTCTCAAGAACATATGTTGTCTCTTGATGCATGGCTTTGTTATGTTTGGTGAAATTAGAATGTCCCAATTGTAGAAAGTTTCTCGATCAATTTCAATACAAGGTCCACTTATTAAAAACGCTCTTTTTTCAGACATAATTGAAGAGTCTATGTAAGCAATGTTATTTACTGATGTAGATACCAACTGCAAAGACATCAGGAATGGACTCTGTGCCCCTGGATCAACACCAAAAACAGATAAAGTAGCTCCGCTGTCAGGAAATCCGTACTTCGTTAGCATTGTCGCAGCAACACAAGTTTTTAATCCATTTACCCTGGTATTAGTCTCAAAATCTTTGCATCCAATTTATGACCTTCCTTATAACTCCTCAAAAGTTACTGTCACTGGCTTGGCTCTTAATGTGTTTCCAGCATCGCCCTTTGGCGTACAATATTCTTCACACACTTCCATTCTGTATATCTAAGTTGCACAGATACTCCTCCTATGATATCTCTGCCCACGTGCCTATAGGACACGATACTTCCTTGGCATTCATGTCGAGCAAAGAGAAGCCAATGTCTAGGGTCCAAAGATACCCAAACATTGTCGGAAGTGATTTGACATGGTTATGATATATAGTTATCTTTAAAATTGCATAATAAAGCGAAATGTTTAAAAAAGGTCATAGGTATATCGAATGGGTACGACACCTGTATATGCCAATAAAAACAAACTTAAAACTAATAAAAATATTGTTAAAGATATTATTAAATTGATATAAATGAGAATCAATTTCAAAAACCGAATTATCAAGAAGTGCCGAAGGCACGGAGATAACTCGTATGTATATATAAATCCATGTTGTACCCTGTGTCCTAAATTCATTTAGACGTATTTTGAATCTCATCCGTGTCAGTATCAGTATGAGAAGCCCATGTCTAGGGTCCAAAGGTACCCAAACATTGTCGGAAGTGATTTGACATGAGTGTGATAGTTATCTTAAAAACATGCATAATAAAGCGAAGTGTTGTTTTCCCCCAAAACATAAAATGGTAAAAGAAGGGTCACAGATATATCAAATGGGAACAAGTACGACACGTGTATATGTCAATAAAGAAAAAAAAACTTAAAACTAATAAAAATATTGTTAAAGATGTTATTAAATGATACAAATGAGAATCAATTTCAAAAACCGGATTATCAAGAAGGGATAACTAGTATGTATATATAAATCCATGTCGTACCCTGTGTCCTAAATTGTATTTTGAATCTCATTCGTGTCAGTATCAGAATCCGTATCTTTGCAATCTAGTATTGTACTAATAAATACTCTTGATTTTTCTCTGTGGCTGATGTAGGTGGTTCCGAAGAGTTTCTATCCCTTTCTTCCATCTGCTTCTGTACCTCTAGTCTTTTCCTGCGGAAACAGGTCCTGGGAGCTGAGGTACTCTGGGAAGCTAGCGAAGAAGAGAATTAACACAGGGTGGAGGGAGTTTGCTGTCGACAACAAGCTAAAGATCGGTGATGGTTGTGTTTACGAACTGATGGATAGGAAAAACTTCAAGTTTAGAGTGCAGATCCTCCGAGGGAAAATCCCATCTGAGTTTGCTGTTGCAGATGGTCGAAGCTCCGATAACCCTGTCGTCGTCGACTAAGGGGACTAGTTTCTCTACAAGAAGTTATGGTGCAAGCAGAAGACGCCTATGCACATGTATAGCAACATGTGTTGTTGCTTGTGAAGCTGCAAATATTGTCACTCTTGTGCTTCTTGAACTGCTTTATAAAGTATAGGTTTTTTTGTTTTTTCAGATGGAATATATATATATATATGTTATTTCCGAGATAGATCAAAGATGGTAGAACACGGACCAATAGCAGAGCTACAAGCGAAACTCGAAAGTCCGCTCTCTACTAGAACCCAAGTTGTCGTCGAGACACAGAGCTTCCGGAAAACAAGTTTGTCCTCTGAGAAACTCGATTCCAACTAATCACCAGACCAATAGAGAAGATGGCGCACCAAAAATTCGCAAGTCTCTCTCTCCAAGTGACGCACAAGTCCTAAGAAGCACGTACCAAAGAACATGTTACAAACCGACTACAAAGAAAAGAAAACTGCAAGAAGAAATAAAATGTTCTTCTCTTTACGTTCGCAGACGCTACAATGAGATAGAACAGACCAAAGAGAACAAGAAGAAAGATCAGAAAAGAACACCTGCTGGGGTGATCAAAACCATTGGTGCTCAAAGCAAGATTTGTCCTATCTGCGATCTGCTCCCAGGAACCAGCAAGTTCTCGAAGAACTTCTGGAACGCTCGCGTCACCTCCCTTCTGGACTCGCACGAACTCCTGGACTACTCTTGTTGGCGCAGCAGTCCCTCTTCAAATCTCTCTCTCGAATATGTCTCTTTCCGAATTATATATCATACTCTAAAAGAGCAACGAAGGAGAGTATTTATAGAGGAACCTGGTCACATAGTCGGTTACAAAGAGATAAGATCGAAATTAATTCAAATTCCACAAAATCATATCTGAATTAAAGACACAATCTTTCCATAACCGACTTGCCACAGCAGCAACGCATCTGCGACCCAGCGTGCAGCATCACAACAGTGCAGCGATGCATAGTCGCGCATGGCCGCGCAACATCCTGCTCAAGCACCCGCGCATAAAATGAGCGCAACTAATGCGCACAAGCGCTATACGCCGACGTGCTAAGTGCAAAGTGTGCCAACAAAGCGCCACTTTGTGTCCTTGAGCCTTTGGGGCTTAGCTCCTATGGAATAAATTTTAAGAGCATAACAAAAAGCTTAAAAGCTTACATGAAGGAGTTAATCCTTTTTCATTCTAATAAAATACCCTCACATGGCACCTATGTGTTTCACCACACCACATGTGCACACATCAACACAAATAAAGCATTCTATTGAGATATCCACTTGGTGGTGTAGCCGATGTGGGACTATCTTTCATAGTCCAAAGACAAAAACACCAACAATATATATAATATGTGTGAATTAATTTAATGGTATGAACTTGAGTTGTCAACCAGGAAACATTTCATTTTTCTTGCTTGATATTGATTGGGATCAGTAATCAGTATGGAATGGCAGTATGACGTAGGACATCGAACCGGTGATTCTATTTTAGTATGACTATATTTAGTGGTGACTATTTTTATTAGAAACTTTATTTTTTCAGAGTTGTCAACATTTATGTATAAATAAGCTAGAGGTCGATCATTTATGTAAAACAATTATCTAATTATTATTTTTTAATATAATTTATCTTAGAACTCTTTTTATTTTTTCTCTCAAATTTTCTTTTTTTTGTTACCCACTCTCTTCTTTCTTTTTTGTTATCACTAAGGAGCTTCGTATCATTTTCATTCTACTTCAATTTAGAATACATCAAGTAGTATCAGAGCACACGATCCTAATTCATGGCTCACATTAATCTTTCGGTTCAAAAAGCTTTGGATGAGCTAGAGAGAAAATTTTCTTTGACGAATGAGAAAATTTTTGCAAAGCATGATAAGTTCGACGCAAGTACGAAATAGATAAATAAGATGATGTGAGCGTTACAAGGTATGAATCTTCAACAAGAATTCATTGAAACTTCTTCTATCAATTAAGAATACTAATGATCAAAACAAAGACACTCACACTTGCAAACCCATTGATCTTACTAATCCAAAAGACACATCTACTGCAAAAATTATTGATTCCGAGTTGCTAATAATGACATTTCTAAAGCTTTTACAAAAGCATCAAATCGAGTTCATTATCTCAACCAGTTCCATCAAGTAGATTTTACAACAAAATCTACCACTCCTGAAGAAGTTATTTTGGAAGATGACGATCTTGAAGATGCTATTTTAAAAAAAATTGAAGACAAAAGGAACCTTCAACAAAACTCGTCAAAGATTCATTATGGTTCAATTCTAGAATACATGATGAAAGTCGTTCTTCATATGAAACATATTTAGATAACGTTTTTTTTTAGATTTTATGAATATAGCATTAGATAAACAAGTTAATATGGTAGCTTATAAGTTGGAAGATGATGCTTCTGCATGGTGGTTTAATTTAATCGAAGAAGGTCGTTATATTAGTAAAAAATAGACATCCACACTTGGGGAAGGATAGAAATTTTGTTGTGTGCCAAAGTTACCAAACGATTATCAACAAAAGTTGTTTTTGAAGCTTCAAAATTATAGGTATGGTAAAAACAGTTGAGGAATATGTTTTTATAATTTGCTTGTTTGGTATATGCAAAGACACTCATGAACAATTTATCTCTAGATTTCTTAGAGGTCTTAATTGGGTGATTAGAAGTAAGTTATTGGCACATGCAAATTCTATGGATTAAGCTATTTAGATGGTTATTAATATTGAGAGTTATTTGGAACAAACTACACAAAAGACATAAATTTTACCACCACTCCTCTCATTTTTTTTGGAAACGAAATACGAAAACCGTTCACCCAAACTAAGAGACTATGAAAGAACCAAAGAACAATTGCACAAACCAATTTGCCAAATTCACAAAGAAAGCACAACGCAAACACAATTACTTTTGAAGTAAAAAATTCTTGCATAAAAAACTATAGGACGATCGGAGTCTAATTCTTGAAAAAGCATTCACTAATGAAATAGAGATTACACCCTCTACAAACTTCTTCAAGCCAATCCAAATGGATTACCGCAACTACTCAAAGTAATGAAAACATATTACAAAATATTACCGAAGACGAAATGACGAGAACCAATCACCGATAAATCTCTCTGAAACGATCTCTCTTCGAAGTACCCTCACATCATTTCTTTCTCTTCTTTAAAAGTTGCAAACTTGAGAACTCTTTTCTTTTTTATCTCTCTGGTAGATGATGATTGATTTGTGTTAGGAAAAGACATATTTAAAGCCCCTTAATCTCGCAGCCATCTGGATCGCTGATTTGATTCAACGGTGTTAATTAAACACCTATTTTCTTCTTCAGTCTCGACACCGGTATATCGACAGTATACTAGTATCGATATGGGTGGTACACCAAAAATATGTCGCTTTGAGCCAAAACTAATTTTGGAACCAATTGTTTCAAAATCGGTATACCAACGATAAATCGACAGTGGTATACCGCAGGTATACCACTGATACTGACTGCAGTTTTCCAATTGCTCTAACACGCGCTCAAATCAAGCCACCTTTGTCGCATTTAACTTTACGAAATTTTTTGACATATGGATGACACTCGTCGCACTCTAAGATATTTTCTACATATGTTGAAAATTCCATCCAATACCAACAGTTATTACCATGACCCATCACCACCAACTTATGACAACAATCAAAATATCAACTATTCTTATGTTGAATCCCCCTATATTTCCTCGAATACATATACTCTATGTCAAACTTCTAACTAGTGCAAAAATTCTACTAATTACAACTCTTCCTTACTTTCTACACCCATCACTGCACCATATACTACACCCACCTCACCACCTAAAACAAACTTCCAACACTATACACGCTCTAATTTCTAACACAATCGTTACTGTAAAACCCCATATTTTTTAAAATATTATACTCATAGAATTTATTTATATTATCTCATAGATAATTAGAAAATATATATTATTAATTTAATTACCTAGATAATTAATTATTTAGAATTATTGTACAAAAACTATTATTTTTTTATTTTAGAAATCCTTGTGGAAGAGTGATAGATTTTTAGAATTTAATTTCGGGATACAAATGTATTTTCTGGATTTTTATACCTCAAATATATACGTAAATAATATATAGTTATTAAATAATAGTAATAATAATCTTAATAATAATAATAATAATAATAATAAATAGTAATAGTTATAATAATAATAACAATAATAATAATAATGTTAGTGACAATAATAATAATAGTAATAATGAAAATAGTAAAAGAAAAAGAAAAAGAAAAAGAAATACTAAAACTATTAACCAAATCATTAATCCCTTAAACTAACCTTAAGTCCTAAGTTAATCCCCCCCCCCCCTTAACTAACCTAAACCCCCAGACCAAAAACCACCCACTCCCAGTAAGACCCGCAGCCCCGTTTCCTTCTCTCCCATATATATATATATATATATATATATATATATATATATGTATATATATAAAATCTAATGACTCAAACCCTAAACCCTAACCCTAGCTCCCACCTCCGCGCTGCCAACCCGACCCCTGGACCACCGCGTCGCCGCCGGAGCGCCGCCGGCCAGCCGCAGGGACACGTCGCGCGATCGCGAATAACGCCGCGCAGAAATTGAGCAGCAATGTGTCCTACTTCAAGCGCAGTTCTCCGTCGTATCTCTCGACCAAATTCAGATTCGTCTTCGTCGGTATGATCACCACCTATCCCTCTCTAAACCCCGTTAATTAGTTTCCATCTAACAGCGTTAAAGACCAGGTAGAAATCGACGTCAAGTTGAGAAAAAACCACACTTTTAAACTAATAAAAACTGCCCCATCGACCTATGTTCCGAGGTCGATATCTCCCAACGTAGACATCCAAATTGAGATCTACTTTTTTTTGTGTAAAGTCCATATAACCGAGATCATTCCCTATTAATTATTTTATTTTATTATGTGTTAAAACCAGAGATAAATTAGGTTAAAATTTCAGAAAAAACTTGTTTTTTAAAAATGTTAAAATTTGTGATACGGAGCGCGTTCGGTCAAACGGGACTGTCTCGTCGCGTACCAATTGCACCGAAAGGCGCATATGGTATGTACTGATGTGTGGGCTTTCGCGGAAACTGATTTGGACGTGTGTGCGCGTCAAAATCACCCCGTATCCGTAAAAAGGTCCCGTATCGCAATTTTTATAAAATACCGCACCATTTAGTGTACGCTCGTCAGAATACAACGAAACTTGCGCTATTGGATTCGTGGTATCACGTTGGTCCTGTGACCCAAGTTTCACGTGATTCTGAGACAGTTGACTAAGTCGCCTGCTTGCTGGCCCCACGGTTGATTTTTTGGACGAATTTGTGTTCGGCTCACCGGAATCCAAAATTGGACGTACCGTTGAGTCTGTATTGACTTTTAGAATTTGTTTGACCTATAATTTGTCCCATTTAGAGACCTTTACCTCTGGCACGTATTTTGGTGCAAAGTGGACCACATGTGGACCCCGCATTGACCCAAAATTACTATTTTGCCCTTGTGTCCAAATTGTACGAAAGGGTAGTATTTTCTAGCTATCTCGCTTATTCTGGGAACGTTGGTGATGTTTATTTCAGCATCCAGAGACGTCCATTCTGAGGCCATAGTTTCTGACCCCTGGTGCTTGACATCTGGACGTTTACACTTTACAGCTTTCTTGCCAGGCAAGTATACCTTGCCAATTTGCTTACAGTACTTTGCATGCTTATTATAATTTGTATATTCATTGCATGTGTATTTTCTTTCAGTCATAATTATATACTATATATATGTTGACACACATTTGACACATAGTATCATGGGAGGGGAGGACAATCAGTAGGCGTATGGGCTATAACCACTCTGGTAAACCGTAGTAACTAGCACACACTACGGTAGTTGTGTCGTGCTGGTCGCTACCCTCGAGGTATGTCGATTTCTGGTGTCGCGCTGGTCGCTACCCTTGAGGTATGTCGATTTCCGATGTTCCTGACGTGTGTGTGAGTTGTGAGATTAGATAGAGTAGCCTACCCATGCCCATACGTTGAAAAGTTATCCTCATTATGTATTTCATATAGGTTGTCTTGTACAACATACTTATATATTTTCTGTCTATTATGCATGTTTACTGTATTCAATTGGCATGCTTCTATGTATCTTGTTACGTCCCTCTGGGGACCTGCTCCCTTGCCAGGTATAGACGATCAGGAGTATCCGCAGGAGTACGGGCCGGGACCTGACGCATTATTTTATACCGAGGAGGTCTTACCTCCTGAGCATCTTTGATTATCTCTAGCGATGGATCTCTTAGCCGATACACTTACATCATCATCGTATTTTATATTGGAGATTTACCCTCATCTCTCATTTTTAATTTTGATATAGTCATTGGTAGTAGATTTGTCTCCACCCTACTATTATTTTTGGATTATTCAGACTCATCATTTTAGTTTAGTTCTTTCTTTTCTATGACATGTTGTGTGGATGAGATTAGTATATATATGACTTGTGACCATATATATACCATATGTGATTTAATATTCATGTTACAGCGTACATGTGTATTATGGTATCCATATATTAGAGTTGCCATATACATACGGCTAGCATTTTACGTATTTCTAGTCCTACGTATTTGGGGACTGGGGCGTGACATATTTTTGTGGTGGCCCATGCAAGTTGAGTTAGCCGTTTCAGTTACGTAACTGTACCGAGCGGGCCTGCACCTAGGATTAGAATTTTAGGTCTCATCCACACTTGACTATAACTCACCTTCCTTCCAACATATCCTACTTAAGTGCTTGCATCATGCTTGATTCATGTACTTTTTCTAATCCTCCGTCCATCTCTTGCAGAGAGATGAATTTGCGTAATGGACATGCCGCCACCGGGGACAACACGTCTCCAGGGGTCAACGGCCAATCAGCATGAGAAGCCTCAACTACTCCTCTTCTTCCGGGACCGGATAGACTGACTAGCAATCCAATTCCATCAGCTCCTTCCACGATGCCAAATAGGACTTTTCCAGCTCCACTAGCACCATAGGATATCCAGACACAGCTGTTCCAATTCTTCCAGATGATAATGCAGGAACAGAGCCAGCAGTCTGTAATGCTCCGTTCCCCCTATTCAGGGAGCGCGGCCAAGAAACACTTAAGACCGTCCGAACGGGACAGATTGAATCAAGATCCTTTCCTCGTTATGGATTGGTTTCTTCGAAATCAGGTCCCATATTCAACGGATCGTGCCTTAAGGATGGACTCGGCGGCAGAGTCGAGAGGGGCCTTTCCGTTGCGTTGGTTTCTTGCCCGTTTTCGTGCCGCTTGGTTGCCTTTTGTTGGTTTTATGACTTGCGTTTTCTTGAACGGTTTCGATGGATTTCATTGTTTTCGTTCTTAGGATCTCGCAATTTCATATCGAACCTCGGAGATCGAAGCAGGGGATATTGATCATCTGTTGGTGCGTGCAGGTGATCGGGTAGACGACGCTCGTGCGGAGTCTTAAAGTTCTGCCTTTCTCTCCTACTTTCCTAACTTGTGAGTGGCTTTATTTCGATTAGCTCCCTTCTTCCAAGTCTGCATTCTAAATAGATTGACTCATTGTTCATCCCGATCAAACGATACTAAAACACATATGACTGAGTCAAAATAGAAAAGAAGAAGGCTTGAAACATCAATAATGCTTGTCGTATAGAAATTGTTCTGAACGATCACACTATAACGTGCATGCCCGTCATATATCATAACCATTTCTATGTTAAGTTGTAGTTAGATTCATTTATCTATAACTATTCATGGTATGGTGCAAAATAGCAAGGAAAATGTGATCCTTACACAAGTAGCATAGACTATGGAAAACTACACTATGTTCACTTGCTTGTATTTGCTTGGAATGTGTTTCATGTGATAACTTAGTTGGTTGCGGTGGTATGGTTTTGGACAACTTGTATACAAGGGATATCGTTCTACGAACGGTCGCCGGGGCACCGGGACCGCTTCGCCCCGGGTAGAACAATTTGCTAGTGTAGTCCTAGCATTCGGATGGGTTCGTGCGTCCGCTAAGGGCTAGCTACCCGAGGCGGAATGGCAGCCGACCCATCCCAAGTCCAACCAAGTGATTGTTATGTATTTTAAACTGTGCAGACTAACTATGTCTTCGTGGCAGGGAAGGTCATGGTAAGTTTTGTACAGGTGGCTCAGACGGTACAGGTAAAGTCACCGAGCGGTGGCACATTTGGTTATGTTAATTTACTCTATCTTATGCGAAGAATTTATCTAAGCCAAGGTAGATAGATCACATGAAAATAAATGTTGCATGCTCATATGAACTCATTGTAGATTTTGGGTTAAGTTGGGTTAGCTCGCCCTCACCGGTACTTTTCGAAGTACTGACCCTCGTTGCAGCAGGTTCCCCGAGCCAAGGCGACGTGGCGAGGAGCTGAAGCTTTCTCCAACCCCCTTCCCGAATCAAGACGCTTTCGTGACGTGACTTTTGGTAGCTCCAAGTACATAAGAAGCAAGGAGCTCGCTCTCACTTCTGGGAAGCCACAAGACGATGGTGTTGACTCGCACCCAAGGTGTTTTGTGTTTTGAATTCTAGTAAAGGATGCAATATATGGAACGGCTATCTCATTTTGTATCCAAGTTGTAAGCCGGTGTGGCATCCTTATCGTTTTGGGTCAAGAGTCTGTAAACAGATGTTTATTATCAATAAAGAGAAAACTTTTCTATGCCTCAATGTGTGTTATCTTATTATCGTACTCTGTTGCATATGTTCTAAAGATCATCATTATGCCTAGGCCTTGTGCACGCACGCCCTACGCGTGCACGGCATCACGCCCGGGGGCCGATTATCGATTAGGCGAAATCGGGGCGTGACATAGTGGTATCAGAGCATAGCTTCAGATCCTTTGATCTCGAGTCGGAAAGTTTTCCTAAGATGACCCTGTCCCGTCCGAGTAAACTCTTGAAATCGATTGGTGCAAAATGAGATGCGTTCCATATAGTGAGTCCATAATATACTTTGAGACTGATACAAGTTACTTTTCTTTGAAGGAACGGCCTCTGAGCCGGGTGCACAGGCGCAGATGGTGGCACAAGTGCAAGGCAGTAGTTCTGGCACGTCAGGCAGCTCAGGAAGTCCGGCTGCCGCGCCCTCTGTTGATCCGTTCGAACGAATGATGCGTATGATAGAAACGCAACAGAGGCAAGCCGAACAACGACAGAATCAATTCGAATCTCGAATAGAAGCACAATTTCTGGCGCAACGGACTCAGGCCAAAATGCAGCAGAAGCAAATGGATACCTTGCAAACGATTGTGACGACGCTAGCCGCCAGCAATCATTCTGCGTCTGCGGCCGCCGTGGCAGCGCCAGTTGTAGCTGATATTTCGGGACCGCAGGGCTCTCCGGAACCTCCACATTCAGATGATAAGGGATCCATCCTGCAGATATCAGAATTTAAGAAAATGTGCCATACTACCTTTAACGGTACCGAAGACCCTTCCGTGGCGTTGGACTGGCTGGTTGAGTTAGAAGACCACTTTGAAGTGCTCCGTATGGACGAAACCAGGAGAGTCGCTTGTGCCCAACTTCAGCTCCGTTTAAACGCATATGATTGGTAGGATGTACACAAACAAGCTTTATTGAGCGAAGGGGGCACAACAATTATCTCTTGGTCAGTGTTCCGTAAGGCCTTCGAAGAGGAGTATCTTTCACCCGCCGTCCGCCGCGAGAAGGAAGACGAGTTTACCCATCTACAGCAGGGGGACATGTCCGTACGGCAATACGCTTCAGAATTCAACAGGCTTGCTAAGTTTGCTAAGTCTCATATTAGTGATGCGGAGACACGTGCACGAAGATTTGAGATAGGACTGCGACCTTCAATTCGTGCTTACGTTATCGTCTCGCAATACCGCACCATGCGTGAGTCCTTAAACCATGCCCTCTCCCTTGAATCGCAGTACCCACCAGTTCGCACCGACGCTGTGCAAAATTCTAATCACAAGCGTCCTAGCAACACAGGGGGTAACAATGTGCATAAGCGCTCCAATAACGGCGGTAACAAGGGGGCAAATCAGGGTAAGGGTGGCGAGCTTGTTTGTCACCGATGTAATCGTACTGGACACTCGCTCGGAACTGTCGAGTATTCAACGGATCGTGCTTTAAGTGCGGTCGTCAGGGGCATATGGCAGCGAACTGTCGGGCAGGTGGACCTAACCAACAACAACAACAAAACCGTGCTCCTCAGGACCAGGGGCAAGTACCTCGAGCGAATCAGACGACACAGCAGAACGCTCAAGGCCGGGTCTATGCTCTGACTCGGGATGAGGCACTCGCATCAAACACGACGGTGTCAGGTAGATTACTCTTTAATGATGTACCTGCTCGAGTATTGTTTGATTCTGGTGCAACACATAGTTTTGTGTCAACAAACTTTGCTAGAGAACATAAATTCATTCAAACCCCGTTAGGCCTAAGGCTTAGCGTCAGTACACCGTCAGGCACGAGCTTGCCTGCAGTTTTAGTTTGTCGTGACGGCTACATTTGCATTGGAGGAAGGAAATTGTCACTTGATGCGATAGTTCTGGACATAGGGGACTACGACATCATTCTGGGAATGAACTGGCTTGGCGCTTGTTCTGCTACTATCGATTGTGCGGAGAAGAAAGTCGTGTTCCGTCTTCCTGGCGAGACCGAATTTTGCTATTCGTGCAGTCCACAGTCAGAAGCATCGAATGCCTGCATGGTGATATCAGCGATGTCTGCTCGACGGATGATTCACTCCGGCTGCGTAGGGTACTTGGCTTTCGTTCGAGACACTCGGTTAGATTGCGCAAACGTTGAGTCCATTCCCGTTGTGGCGGATTTTCCTGATGTGTTCCCCGACGAGTTGCCCGGTATGCCGCCCGATCGAGAGACAGAATTCACCATCGACACATTTCCAGGAACCCAACCTATTTCCAAACCTTCGTATCGAATGGCTCCGGCAGAACTAAAAGAGTTGAAAATCCAGCTACAAGAATTGCTTGATCGTGGGTATATCCGGCCTTGTGTGTCTCCGTGGGGGGCACCGGTACTGTTCGTTAAGAAAAAGGATGGCTCGATGCGACTCTGCATCGACTATCGAGAATTAAACAAGGCAACGGTTCGAAACAAATACCCCCTTCCCCGGATAGATGATCTCTTTGATCAGTTGCAAGCAGCGACCGTGTTCTCGAAAATCGATCTCCGTTCGGGTTACCATCAGCTCAAAATTAAGCCGGACGATGTGCCGAAGTCAGCCTTTCGCACACGCTACGGCCATTATGAGTTTTTAGTAATGCCGTTCGGTTTGACGAATGCCCCTGCTGCCTTTATGGGTTTGATGAACCAAGTGTTTCGGCCGTACCTCGATCGATTTGTAGTAGTGTTCATCGATGATATCTTGGTGTATTCGAAGGATGGAGCAGAGCATGCAGAGCACTTGCGGACCGTGCTACAAACCCTTCGAGACAACAAGTTGTATGCGAAGCTGAGTAAGTGCGAATTTTGGCTAAGCAGTGTATCGTTCCTAGGGCATATCATTTCTGCGGGAGGTATTTCAGTTGACCCGAAGAAGGTAGAAGCCATTGTCGAGTGGAAACGACCTGCATCCGTTAGTGAAATTCGAAACTTTCTCGGGTTAGCGGGCTACTACAGACGGTTCGTAAAGGATTTTTCTAAACTTGCCTCGCCTCTGACTCGCCTCACACAGAAGGGAGTCGTATTTGAGTGGTCCGCCGACTGCGAAGCATCGTTTACTGAGTTAAAGCAGCGTCTCACTTCTGCCCCGTTACTTGCACTGCCGGACGAGACTTCGGGATTCCAAATCTTCAGTGACGCTTCAGGGCAGGGCTTAGGGTGTGTACTTATGCAACGAGACAGAGTGATAGCCTATGCATCCAGACAGCTGAGAAAGCACGAGAAGAATTATCCCACGCATGATCTGGAACTGGCAGCAATTGTGTTCGGGTTGAAATTATGGCGGCACTACCTTTATGGAGTGCCTTGTCGAATCTATACCGATCACAAAAGTTTAAAGTACTTATTCACCCAAGCAGATCTGAACCTTCGACAGCGGCGCTGGCTAGAATTAATAAAAGATTACGATTTGACGATTGACTATACACTGGGCAAAGGAAATGTGGTAGCGGATGCGTTGAGTCGGGTCTTTGCGGGATCTCTGTCCGTCGATCGCAGGTTACAAAGAGACTTAGAAGAAATGGGCATCGAACTCAGAATTCGTTATCGTGGCGCGCGGGTTGCTCAGATGCGATTTGTACCCAATCTGATAGAGAGAGTCACATCTACTCAAAGAGACGATCCATTCCTCTGGAAAATGCGAGAGCAGGTCCAAGCGGGGAAGGCGAAAGACTTTGCAGTGGATGAGAATGGGGCATTGCGAGTGAAAGGAAGGCTATGCGTCCCCAATGATTCAGAACTCAGAAAGGAAATCCTCACGGAAGCACATTACGCGGCCTATACTATCCATCCCGGGAGCACGAAAATGTATAAGAACCTTCGCACTGTCTTCTGGTGGCACGGCATGAAGAAAGATGTAGCACTCTTTGTGTCGCAATGCATAACCTGTCAGAGGGTGAAAGCAGAGCATCAGAGGCCGGGCGGAGAAATACAAAATCTTGCTATCCCGGAATGGAAGTGGGAGCACATCAGCATGAACTTTATTGTTGGTCTGCCAAGGACACAACGGGGGAACAACGCAATCTGGGTCATCGTCGACCGGTTAACCAAGTCAGCACACTTTATTGCCATTAAAAGTACTTGGGGCGCCGATCGCCTTGCCCAGACCTACCTTGACGAGATAGTCCGGCTGCACGGAGTGCCAGTTTCCATAGTATCAGATCGGGACGGACGGTTCGTCTCACGTTTCTGGGAAAGCCTTCAGTCGTCGATGGGGACCAAGTTGAAATTCAGCTCAGCCTACCATCCTCAAACCGATGGCCAGACAGAATGGGTTAAATCAGGTACTAGAAGATATGCTGCGCCTCTGCGTAATCGATTCCAAGTCAAGTTGGGACGTCATCCTGCCGCTAGCCGAATTTGCTTACAACAACAGTTATCAGTCTAGCATCCAGATGGCTCCGTATGAGGCGCTGTATGGGCGGAAGTGTAGGTCACCGATCTGCTGGGATGAAGTTGGGGAGCGGCAAATCCTTGGGCCGGAACTGGTTGAACAAACAGTACAAAAGGTTCGGCTGATTCAAGAACGGTTAAAAGTAGCACAAAGTCGGCAAAAGAGCTATGCCGATGTTCGTCGTCGCCCTCTTGAATTCCAAGTAGGGGACCATGTATTCCTAAAAGTCTCTCCCATGCATGGTGTGACGAGATTCGGGATAAAAGGGAAGTTAAGTCCAAGATTTGTTGGCCCGTTCGAAATTCTTAAACGAGTCACTTCAGTTGCTTATCAAATTGCTTTGCCACCAGCCCTATCAGATGTGCACGATATTTTTCATGTGTCGCAGCTAAGAAAGTATGTGCACGATCCGAACCATGTGGTAGACTTGGGTCAGTTAGACCTGCAGGCGGACTTGTCGTACGCCGAAGAACCCGTACAGATCCTGGAACGTAAGGAAAAGCAGTTACGGAATCAGGTTGTATCGTTAGTGCGCGTTCTGTGGCGGAACCACGCGGTCGAAGAATCGACGTGGGAAATCGAATCTGAGATGAGGGAAAGGTTTCCCTCATTATTCCTTAGCGGTAGGTTCTATTCCTAAGTTTCGGGACGAAACTTTCTTTTGGATGGTTATGATGTAATGCTCCGTTCCCCCTATTCGGGGAGCGCGGCCAAGAAACACTTAAGACCGTCCGAACGAGACAGATTGAATCAAGATCTTTTTCTCGTTATGGATTGGTTTCTTCGGAATCAGTTCCCATATTCAACGGATCGTGCCTCAAGGATGGACTCGGCGGCAGAGTCGAGAGGGGCCTTTCCGTTGCGTTGGTTTCTTGCCCGTTTTCGTGCCGCTTGGTTGCCTTTTGTTGGTTTTATGACTTGCGTTTTCTTGAACGGTTCCGATGGATTTCATTGTTTTCGTTCTTAGGATCTCGCAATTTTATATCGAACCTCGGAGATCGAAGCAGGGGATATTGATAATCTGTTGGTGCGTGCAGGTGATCGGATAGACGACGCTCGTGCGGAGTCTTAAAGTTCTGCCTTTCTCTCCTACTTTCCTAACTTGTGAGTGGCTTTATTTCGATTAGCTCCCTTCTTCCAAGTCTGCATTCTAAATAGATTGACTCATTGTTCATCCCGATCAAACGATACTAAAATACATATGACTGAGTCAAAATAGAAAAGAAGTAGGCTTGAAACATCAATAATGCTTGTCGTATGGAAATTGTTCTGAACGATCACACTATAACGTGCATGACCGTCATATATCATAACCATTTCTATGTTAAGTTGTAGTTAGATTCATTTATCTATAACTATTCATGGTATGGTACAAAATGGCAAGGAAAATGTGATCCTTACACAAGTAGCATAGACTATGGAAAACTACACTATGTTCACTTGCTTGTATTTGCTTGGAATGTGTTTCATGTGATAACTTAGTTGGTTGCGGTGGTATGGTTTTGGACAACTTGTATACAAGGGATATCGTTCTACGAACGGTCGCCGGGGCACCGGGACCGCTTCGCCCCGGGTAGAACAATTTGCTAGTGTAGTCCTAGCATTCGGATGGGTCCGTGCGTCCGCTAAGGGCTAGCTACCCGAGGCGGAATGGCAGCCGACCCATCCCAAGTCCAACCAAGTGATTGTTATGTATATTTAAACTGTGCAGACTAACTATGTCTTCGTGGCAGGGAAGGTCATGGTAAGTTTTGTACAGGTGGCTCAGACGGTACAGGTAAAGTCACCGAGCGGTAGCACATTTGGTTATGTTAATTTACTCTATCTTATGCGAAGAATTTATCTAAGCCAAGGTAGATAGATCACATGAAAATAAATGTTGCATGCTCATATGAACTCGTTGTAGATTTTGGGTTAAGTTGGGTTAGCTCGCCCTCACCGGTACTTTTTGAAGTACTGACCCTCGTTGCAGCAGGTTCCCCGAGCCAAGGCGACGCGGCGAGAAGATGAAGCTTTCTCCAACCCCCTTCCCGAATCAAGACGCTTTCGTGACGTGACTTTTGGTAGCTCCAAGTACATAAGAAGCAAGGAGCTCGCTCTCACTTCTGGGAAGCCACAAGACGATGGTGTTGACTCGCACCCAAGGTGTTTTGTGTTTTGAAATCTAATAAAGGATGTAATATATGGAACGGCTATCTCATTTTGTATCCAAGTTGTAAGCCGGTGTGGCATCCTTATCGTTTTGGGTCAAGAGTCTGTAAACAGATGTTTATTATCAATAAAGAGAAAACTTTTCTATGCCTCAATGTGTGTTATCTTATTTGCGTACTCTGTTGCATATGTTCTAAAGATCATCATTATGCCTAGGCCTTGTGCACACGTGCCCTACGCGTGAACGGCATCACGCCCGGGGGACGATTATCGATTGGGCAAAATCAGGGCGTAACATAGTCAGCCGCGCAGGCAGCAGAGCAGAGGCAGCAAGTGGCAGAGCAGAGGCTAGAATTTTTGGTAGTATTTGAGAGAATGACTACACTAGCCCCTGCACCAGCCCAGGCACTAGTTTCAGTATCGCAAGCTCGGGTTGGTTCAGTCAAGGACTTTGTGCAGATGGGCCCCAAGCCGTATAAAGGCATTGAGAGTCCAGAGGAGACCACAAACTGGATTGCCAATACCAAAAAGTTGTTAGAGGCATCACAACTACCTACAGATCTATGGATGATAGGCGTAAGGACTCAGCTAGAGGATAACGCTCATCACTGATAGAAATCAATGGAGCGCCAGTTGGGTATGCGTTAGACTTGGGAGCAATTCTTGGAGTGCTTTGAGAGGAAGTACTTCCCGGACACTGTAAGGGATGCGTTGTATGATCAATTCCTCCATCTGGAGCAGGAGAACAAGACAGTTGACGAGTATGATGCAGAGTTTAGCCGCCTCAGTAAGTATGGCACTGCCCTAATACCTAGTGACTTGGAGAAGGCTAAGAGGTTTCACCGTGGGCTGACTCAGGAGCTTCAGCACTACACTAGCTCACACTCCCGGATCTCTTATGTCGAGTTATTGACAGAGGCCAGGATCCAAGAGGCCATCAGCAAAGGAAATGGAAATCAACAGAGAATTCACCAAGGACCAGTAAGGACACAGCCAGGAGGACCCATTAGACACCCTTTGACACGCCAGCAACCACATAGTGTCGTATCTTATCCAACCAAGGAGCACCGTACTTGTCACTTTTGTGCTATAACAGGTCATATTCATAGAGATTATCGTCGTCGATTGGGAAAATGCATGTTATGTGGCTCAAGTCACCATCAAACCCGAGGATGCCCTCAGCAGACCCAGAGGTCTATGGCATTAGAATCAGGGACGCCACATACACCCTCAAGTATAGGACACCAAAGGGACCCACCACTACTTCTACAGTCTGCACAAATGGAGGAGGCTAGACCCCAGCTGAACGACCAAGGATAAGGCCAAGCACTCATTATGACAAATATAGGAGCGCAGGCACAGGAAGCCGTAGATACAGGTACAACCTTTTAGTTATAATTTTCATTGCATACTCCTAACCCTATTGTGACACGAGATCTTAGGTGTATAAATAGACGTAGAATTATATATAAGATAGTTTAGCAGTTATGAGGATATGTTGATATCCTAACCAGATGGCATACACGCGATGCTAATAGATGACACGAGTAGCAGTAGTAGTATTATCTTCCCTATCACCATCTCGCCCCCTTGGGTGGCTCATCTTCTCCTCTTCTCTATATCCATTTCTTATCTCATGCTTAATTCTTCCTATCGTAGTTGCATCTTTTCTTGCCACTATGAATTGTTTGATTTATTTCAACCACCCTTATTTTGTTAGTTAAAACATAAATGTGTTAGTAAAGGTTGATAACTAAAGGATGAGTTCTTAATGATAACCCTTATGTATATGCACTATACCAATATCTGTGTTCTCTTATTATTATTTTTAAACCACGAATAGCATCCCTTAGTCTAACGTTAAATAGTTAGATTGTTGAACTAGTTCATACTTCCAATATTTTATAATTTAGCAAAGACCTGAATTGTTACCCTAAAAACTTATACTAAGCTTAGCAAAGAGTTGAAGGCACTTGTTACGAACTGATGACTATGACAAATCGCTGGCAAAATAGCGACAACTGCAGCTAGACGATTATGTTAGAGTAGTCGAATTACTTGCAGCCATACTGGCCAGGTGGCATGGCAGTATTAGACTACGATACTTGACGGTTACGGGAAAAAATCATCGTTATGAGATTCCAGACAGGTATCCCAAGATTCTCGACCCAATGAATAAATTTGTCTTACAACCTAGACAATAGCCTCAAGAGACTTTGACTACTAGTAGAACTTTTGTAAGTTGGGTAGTATAGACGAGTTAGAGGATAATAGAATAGTGTTTGGACAATAATGAGAAGTGTTAGAATGACTGACTATGACTTTTAGGAAGCACTGCTAGATAGCAATGAAGTGTAATAGCTATAGTAATTTATTATGAATATGGGTTAGTGTCAATTTTGAGGACAAAATTTTTGTAAGTTGGGTAGAATGTAAAACCCCATATTTTTTAAAATATTATACTCATAAAATTTATTTATATTATCTCGTAGATAATTAAAATATATATATTATTGATTTAATTACCTAGATAATTAATCATTTAGAATTATTGCACAAAAACTATTTTTTTTTATTTTAGAAATCCTTGTGGAAGAGTGATAGATTTTTAGAATTTAATTTCGGGGTACAAATGTATTTTCTGGATTTTTATACCTCAAATATATACGTAAATAATATATAGTTATTAAATAATAGTAATAATAATCTTAATAATAATAATAATAAATAGTAATAGTTATAATAATAATAACAATAATAATAATAATAATGTTAGTGACAATAATAATAATATTAATATTAATAATGAAAATGAAAATAGTAAAAGAAAACGAAAAAGAAATACTAAAACTATTAACCAAATCATTAATCCCTTAAACTAACCTTAAGCCCTAAGTTAATCCTCCCCCTTAACTAACCTAAACCCCCAGCCCAGAAACCACCCGCTCCCAGTAAGTAGACCCGCGGCCTCCGTTTCCTTCTCTCCCATATATATATATATATATATATATATATATATATATATATATATATATATATAATCTAATGACTCAAACCCTAAACCCTAACCCTAGCTCCCACCTCCGCGCCGCCAACTCGACCCCTGGACCACCGCGTCGCCGCCGGAGCATCGCCGGCCGACCGCAGGGACACGCCGCGCGAACGCGAATAACGCCGCACAAAAATTGAGCAGCAACGTGTCCTACTTCAAGCGCAGTTCCACGTCGCATCTCTCGACCAAATTCAGATTCGTCTTCGTCGGTATGATCACCACCTATCCCTCTTTAAATCCCGTTAATTAGTTCCATCGAACAGCGTTAAAGACCAGGTAGAAATCGACATCAAGTTGAGGAAAAACCACACTTTTAAACTAATAAAAACTGTCCCATCGACCTATGTTCTGAGGTCGATATCTCCCAAGGTAGACATCCAAATCGAGATCTACTTTTTTCTGTGTAAAGTTCATATACCCGATATCATTCCCTGTTAATTACTTTATTTTATTATGTGTTAAAACCAGAGATAAATAAGGTTAAAAATTCAGAAAGACTTATTTTTTAAAAATGTTAAAATTTATGATACGGAGCGCGCCCCGCATAAACGGGACCGTCTCGTCGCGTACCAATTGCACCAAAAGGCGCGAATGGTATGTTCTGACATGTGGGCTTTCGCAAAAACTGATTTGGACGTGTGTGCGCGTCAGAATCACCCCGTATCCGTAAAAAGGTCCCGTATCGCAACTTTTATAAAATACTGCACCATTTAGTGTACGCTCGTCAGAATACGACGAAACTTACGCTATTGGTTTTGTGGTATCACGTTGGTCCTGTGACCCAAGTTTCACGTGATTCTGAGATAGTTGACTAAGTCGCCTGCTTGCGGGCCCCACGGTTGACTTTTTGGACGAATTTGTGTTCGGCTCACCGGAATCCAAAATTGGACGTACCGTTGAGTCTGTATTGACTTTTAGAATTTGTTTGACCTATAATTTGTCCCATTTAGAGACCTTTACCTCTGGCACGTATTTTGGTGCAAAGTGGGCCACATGTGGACCCCGCATTGACCCAAAATTACTGTTTTGCCCTTGTGTCCAAATTGTACGAAAGGGTAGTATTTTCTAGCTATCTCGCTTATTCTGGGAATGTTGGTGATGTTTATTTCAGCATCCAGAGACGTCCATTCTGAGGCCATAGTTTCTAACCCTTGGTGCTTGACATCTGGACGTTTACACTTTACAGCTTTCTTGCCAGGCAAGTATACCTTGCCAATTTGCTTACAGTACATGCTTATTATATTTTGTATATTCATTGCATGTGTGTTTTCTTTCAGTCATAATTATATACTATATATATGTTGACACACACTTGACACATAGTATCATGGGAGGGGAGGACAATCAGTAGGCGTATGGGCTATAACCACTCTGGTAAACCGTAGTACCTAGCACGCACTACGGTAATTATCGTCACGCTGGTCGCTACCCTCGAGGTATACCTATTTCTGGTGTCGCGCTGGTCGCTACCCTTGAGGTATATCGATTTCTGATATTCCTGACGTGTGTGTGAGTTGTGAGATTAGATAGAGTAGCCTACCCATGCCCATACGTCAAAAAGTTATCCTCATTATGCATTTCATATAGGTTGTCTTGTACAGCGTACTTATATATTTTTTGTCTATTATGTATTTTTACTGTATTCAATTGGCATATTTTTATGTATCTTGTTACATCCCTCTGAGGACCTGGTCCCTTGCCAGGTATAGACGATCAGGAGTATCCGCAGGAGTACGGGCCGGGACCTGACGCATTATTTTCTGCCGATGAGGTCTTACCTCCTGAGCATCTTTGATTATCCCTAGCGATGGATCTCTTAGCCGATACACTTACATCATCATCTTATTTTATATTAGAGATTTACCCTCCTCTCTCATTTTTAATTTTGATATAGTCATTGGTAGTGGATTTGTCTCCACCCGACTATTATTTTTGGATTATTCAGACTCATTATTCTAGTTTAGTTATTTCTTTTCTATGACTTGTTGTGTGGATGAGATTAGTATATCTGTGACTTGTGACCATATATATACCACATGTGAGTTAATATTCATATTACAGCGTACGTGTGTATTATGGTATCCATATATTGGAGTTGCCATATACATACGGCTGGCATGCTTATGTATTCCTATTCCTACGTATTTTGGGACTGGGGCGTGATAGTTACTATGCCCGCAATAACCAAAACTTTAATACAACAAGCACAACCTTACCTAAACAACCAAATCTACCAAAACCTTATGCTAAATCTAGAGGAGAAAAATGTCTTAAGTGTGGTAGTATAGAACATATTTGGCCGAAAGTCAAAAACAAACACTTGCTTATATTGAACATGATAATGAGGATGGAAATGATGAAGGTCATGATGCTTACGAGGAACAAGATGTGTCATATAAAATTCATGAAGAAGAAGATTTCATTGGAAACGAAATGTGAAAACCGTTTTCCCAAATCGATAGACATTATGAGGACCAAAGTAAAAAAAATGCACAAACTAGTCACACCAAATCGTAATAAAAACCCAAATGCAACCACCAAAATTTTTACGTGTAAAACTATGACGAAAAACACTAAAGGACAATTGGAGTCCAACTCGAAAAATCCTCCACTAATGGAATAAAGAAAATACATCTGACTCCTTTACAACCTCCTCCACCAATCCACACGGATCACCGTAATAATTTAATTAGATAGAAATAGATTACAATGAGTATAAAAGATTAACGAAGATGAGAAGACGAGGAAGAACAAATGAAAAACTCCTCGAAAGCAATGTTCGTTTCAACCAATCTTCGAAACTCTGAATCTCCCTCATTATTTCTTAGAAAGTTGCAACTTTGAGAAAACTCACTTTTAATCTTCCGATTGAGATGATAATGGATTAGGGTAAGACCTATTTAAAGTACGATAATCTTAAAATAATCTAGACCATTGATCACAATCCAACGGTGTAATCAAAACACCTAAATTCGGCATCAACCTCGATACTAGTATACCAACGGTATACCAAAAACTGCCCACTTCGTGTCACAACCATTTTGGAACCAAAAGCCTATCAGACTAGTATACCGACGGTATACCAGCAATGATATACTACTGACTTTGATATTGTTTTTCTAATAGCTTTCGATACGCGCTCAAATAGAGCCTCCTTCAAGATCTTCAAGTTCTCAAGCTCCTCCGACACAAGGATGGCGCTCATCGCACTCTGGTGTTCTCCATATAGGTTGGATACCCCACTCAACTGCAACATATATCTTCCTTCCCAACTAGGTGAAGGATCTCGGTATTCCAATGATCCTCATGCAGTACTTAAATTTTCTTCTTAGTAGAACCTTCGTTAACATATCCGCTCCATTGTTCTTTGTATGAACCTTCTCAAGCATCATGTTCTTCGCCTCAAGTACTTCTCGTATCTAGTGATAGTGAATCGCAATATGCTTAGACCAACTATGAAATGTCGGATTCTTTTCAAAGTGAATATCACATTGGCTATCATAAAGCAAAATGTATTGCTCTTGCTTAAGCCTCATTTCCTACAGGAACTTCTTCATCCATAACAACTCCTTGCAAGCCTTCGTCGCCGTAATAAACTTTGACTATGTCTTAGATAAGGCAACACACTTATGCAACCATGAATGCTACAAAACTGCTCCACCAATAAATATTATAACATAGCCCGAAGTCGATCTTCTAGTATCCATATCCTCAGCCATATCAGTGTCGGTATATCCAATCAGTTTCAGCTTGTCACTCACAAATGAAAGCTTCTAATCAACAGTGCCATGAAGATAACGAAGAATCCATTTGACCGTACTCCAATGTATCTTCTCCTTATTGGATAGTATGTGCTATCCATACTATTGCGTAAGGAAAATCTGGCCTTGTACATACCATGGCATATATGAGACTTCACATAACTGAAGCATACAAAACTTTCTCCATATCTTTCTTTTCGTTATCAGTTCATGGATACTGCTCCGTAGTGAACTAAAAATGACGTATAATAGACATGATGATTTAAAATATTTTAGTTTTTTAGGAATAGTTATTCAGATGTAATATGTACATGACAACAACAAAATATTTTGCTAGACTTACTTGCTCAGAGGTATAACTCGACATGGCAAGTAAGGTCTGGAACCAAATCCATCGAGGATTAGAATTGAACCTTTCAAAGATATAATCGGACATGATAGTAAGTAAATGCGACCACTAACTCACTTTGGGTTAATAGCAAACATAGCTAAGATTGTCATAGGCACGATGCAAAAACTATGAAGGTATTAAACTGAAGACCAGATTCTAAAAATTTTGATTAGCTGCGAAGTTCCATTAACATCGCTAGAGATTTTAAAGTGGGTACATTGTCTTTGTCATACCAATAATGTAGTTTAGACAGTAACTCAAAATTATAGACCACCTCATATACTATTGGGAAATTGGCAGTAAGACGTCTTTAAGTCATTTAGGACTTAAAGAAATCATTGATTTTAGTAGTGCATATTTATTGTTTATCTCAACGAGAATTAATTTTTTGAAGGATCTAAAGAAAATTTCTCTAGAGAATTTATGGCACCAATATCCATAGCATACCCATGATTATGTATGGATAACATCTCGAGAATCTTCATATGGATTACTGTACCATATGTCTACTAATTTGAATAATGATAATCATTTACACATGTATTTCTTGAGATCGGGTCAAACATAGTATTTTTTGAGAAATCGTAGATAGGCATCATCAGCAAGTCTTTATTCTCCTTTACAAGTTGGTACATTCCATTGGAATACACATATTCTACCATAAAGGAATCTTCTCATTAAGCTTGGAACTTGTTCTTACTTTTATGAGTCATGATCATAGGCCCTCTTACTACTAGGACTAGATCGTCGACTTAAGAAATTCTATCTTTAACTATCTTACTAAAGGTTTTAGAAATATGGGCTTGATATAGCTCAATACGTTGTTGAACTTGGAGACAATTTTCATCGAGTGCTTCCAACTCTTGCAGGTGTAACCAAACATTCTTATCCATGGTCAACTTGGTGGCCAATGCTATGTGGAGAGATGGTACTTATATTTCCTAAGAAATAACGGTTTCACATCCGTACACCATAGAATATGGTGTACTACCAGTTGATGTCTCGAATGTAGTATGATACGCCCATAGACATTCATAGAGCTTTTATTCCAATCACACTTGATGGAAGAAACAAACTTCTTAAGTAGCTTTATAATCGTCTTATTAAATGCTTAAGCTAATCCATTGGTTGCAGGGTTATATGTTCTAGAAGTTATATTCTAAATTTTATGCTTGTCTCAGAATCTATAGAATGCATAACTTACAAATTGAGGTTCGTTGTCATGAATGATCCTCTGAAGAATACCGAAGTAGTATATAACATAATGTTTAACGAAACTAATAACATTTGATGTCTTTAATTCACTAAATGGTATAAATTATGTCCATTTGAAGAAATAATTAATTATAACAAGAATGAACTGATGTCCTTTCATAGATAGCGGGTTGTCCGTGAATTAAGCTTCAAATGGCTATAAAGCAGTCATGAATCTCGATCCGTACGGTAATTCCAATAATCCTAAATCCATAAAGTAAATTCCAATAATCATAAGTCGTAAATATTGATCACTAATCCCAGTCATAAATCTCAATTTGTCTTTTTCCATAATCCATCAATCACAACTTACTTCCAAATTCAAATCTAACTTGTAATGCCTCCAATTTATTTGTGTAGTCAAAACTAACCTAAAATCAATCAACATATCAAGGTAATTCTCGTAGTCATCAATTATATTAAGAGAAATTTTGAGTTACTCCCCAATTTATTTACCATATTTAAGGGTGCACCCCACAATTTTTACATAATATATAACTTTCCCCACTTTTGACAGAATCCGTCCAAAACTGACGGTCAACCAATTTGACCTAAAATTTTGGACGAAAATACCCTCCCCCATGTACTGTCTTCTCTCCCTCCACCCTCCTACTGTAGTGCTCTACCGCTCGCCCTTGTCGCACGCCACTGCACCCCCCTCCCCGCGCTCGCCCCCTCCCTCCACCTTCGTCAAACTGCCCCCTCCCCGCCACCCCCCGAGCTTACCCTGAGCTCACCCCGACCTCCCCGCGCGCACTCTTCCCCCTCCCTCCCCCCCCCCGGTCGACCACCACCCTCCCCGACATCGCCCCCCTCCCCGTGCTCGCCCCGAGCTCGCCCCCACCTCCTCGTGCTCGCCTCCCCCTCCCTCCCCCGCTGTCGACACCCCCTCCCCGTCCCCGCTGGTAGCAGCAGCTACAGCAATAACAACTGCCACAGGGGCGTGTACAAGGTATGCATAGAGGAGGAAGATGAGGGAGGGGTACGAGCGCGGGCAGGAGAGGCAGTGGCGTGGGGTGTCGACGAAGGGGGAGGGAGGGGGGAAAGCGCGGGGAGTTAGGGAGAGCTCGGGGTGAGTGCGGGGAGGGGAGGCGATGGCGGGGAGGGGGGTCGACGACGGGTGTCACGCCCCGATCTTCCACAAGCAAACCGGCAGTCCTCGCTAGGCGCGAATCACCGCGCAAGTGCTCCCACGAGACGATTGTTTGACCCATCTGGGCGTGATGTCGCACGAGCGTGAGTTGCGCCCATGCAAGGCCATAATTCGAACAGGCAGTAAGAGGTCTAAGCCACAGAGTCGCACAGATTGTCCGAGTGTAGCATATTCAGCAAAATATGAAATGCACATGCGATTGGTAACAAGTTCACAGAGACGTCAATAGCGGAAGCATTGAATAACACAAGTATAAAAATAAAACAAACTCTTTATTGATATTGAACAAGTGTTACAGGCGGCGCTAGGCCGAGATTATAAGTTGCTCAAGCCTCTCTCTCTCTCTGAAATAGTAAAAGCGTGCCAAGTGGCTATATTTGTGGAATGATACAGAGGCGATGTTCCAACATTATGTCTTGTATATGTGCTTCAGTTCTGGACGCAATGCTCCAAGGCTTCAGAGTGAACTCCACGCCTTATAACTCACGAAGGAGGCATCCGCGCCGAACGAGGTTCTCCCATACCCTGCAAGCAATTTGATGGGTTATCAGTACATGAATGCACTGGTGGGGAGGCTTCTCACCCGCTCGACAAATCCAAACACGTTATATAGGTTTCGTGCACCATCTATTATGTTATCTTTCTAGTCTTGCCTTAGGATCAGTTTTATGACAATGATGTAAAGCCTAACTTGTGTGGCAATGCGACGTATGATATAAAAGGGAACACGACGAGACTTACCAACTTACCATCTGTCTTTCCCTGTCCAAGGCAAACCAAGTTAAATCAAGCATGAGCATATATAATGAAATCCAGGGGCAATATCATATGCAAACATAAGTGTTGTGAATGTGATTATGTTTCGGGTGCACGAGTTATACGAATTATCCAGGCATGTTGCAAAAGATGTTCAAGTGTTCCATTTGTACAAGTGTGTTATACTCATGACCGTTCAACTGTTTCAGCTTACGGGATGTGATGCAATGACTCGCACGCGGGTTACCGCTAAGCGAGGATAACTTATCTATATGAACAAGAGTCGCTGGCATAGCCATAAAGGACGGGTCACTAACGAGGATGGTATGCAATGAGAGAACAAGGTGCACTACAAGCCATCCCGCCAGTACAATGGACCCTACAATCATTTTCATTCTGGATCGGATCGGCCCTGGTGCCCCGGAGATCGTCCGTGGAACAGGATTCGAAGATCCTCCTTGTTTCCAAGTTGTCCGCGATATGCAAGTCTTGGTCTTCCAGATTCATAACTTGACAAGACAATCCATAATTCTTGTTCTGAACGAGCATTGCTCCACGAGCTGTGATTCTTGATTTACTTAACATGATTCTCGTTCAGTGTTCAACTTGACTTGATACATTCCCCTAGTTCGAGGATTGCCTTGGCGACCTAACGGTCCCGTATACTTGCAGCAGGTTCATATTGCACAGAAGGACTATTTGATAGTCTTCTGGCTAACAAGATGCATGCATGATACGGATAGTGTTACTTGATTGTGGAATAATTTCGTGTAGCAAACATTATAACGAGACAACGAGTACAAACTATAAGTCAGTAAGCATACATTTATATGAAACATGGATATTTACGTTGGCACAGTCTAAGGGTAAAGCGAGGAGTGAAACTGTAAAGGAACATACCGAGCGACATAATCTAGGGACGTACAGTATAAATAAGTGAACAATGCACTACGAAGAATATATATCGTTCTAGTCGAGGCATGGCGGGGTCTAGTTGCACAAGGCAAAGGTAGCATGTGAGGGTCCATTTATAAGCAAAGTTTTATTTTCTTGTTCTAACATAAGCAATACAAGTTAGGATTATTTCCTTAGCTAGGTGCGTTGTATTCTTTATTAGCATGCAGGGGGTGATTCACCTAGCGACTAGCATGTATCGTCCATATTTTAAGTGTGCTGGCTAAGCAAAGACAAGTTCATCGTAGCCACCCACCTTAGCGATGATTCGCCTCGGTCGAGCGATACTCCAAGCGAGCCTCTGAAATCTTAAGCCGAAACTCCTAAAGGGCCAAGTCTGGGAATTATTTGCCTCAAATGAGTCTTCTTGCTGGGCAAAGCGGGTCAGGTCATTGCACTTGTGCCGTTTGAATCGGCTGTCCGCTTGAGTAGAATGGGTCGTTACATTATACACCACTCAGAAAAAAGTCTCGTCCTCGAGAATTCCTGAGTGCAAGTCGTTCTATCGCACTATCAAATATATCCTAAGCATAGTAATCGGTAGCACTAGATCCATTCGAACACAATCTCCTACTCGTTCCTTACACCGTATCGCGTATATGCTGGATCAGTCTCATTAAATAACTCTATCATCCAATCCAATTTCTGACTCGGTCTCTATTGTGCCTTAACGCGGAACATATATTGCTTAACGCGGGGTCCGTTACAATCCATCTTGAATAACGATCTAAGCCTGAGGTAAACTTATACAAGTCGTTATACTTGTTCATGCGGGTCTAACATATTCACTTGCACTAGCTTCGAGATCAGCATATCGGGAGTCTGGATCGTGTATGTATTCAAAGCATCCTTCAAACATATGCATGTCACCAACTTAGTGATAGCGAAGTCTTAGCACTCGAGTTCAACATATCACTGGATCTTAGATCGTGCACATGTTCAAGGCGTCCCTCAAACACATGCATTCAACCAAACTTAGTGATATTGAATTCGGACAAGCCACTTGCAAAAATCTCAAGGGTTCTCGTCTTAAGAATCACAAGGATACTTCCGACAGGGTCAATCAAATTCTAAGTCATTTTCCTTCCAACTTAATCAATCTTTTGCACTACCGTTAAGCACGATCTATTTGATCAATCGACTAGCGTCCATGTCTAATCGTTTTATTCCGTTTGGGTCAAACATAGCACACGCTTACCGTTCCAAGTCTAACTCTAAGTCTTGTTGTCCCAGTTCTATGGCCTTGTTCAGGCAATATGCTAAAGTCGATCACACAAGTTCTTGCACTCGGTACAGGGTTGTCTTCCTAATTACTAGATCAGCTCACATGGTCATGGATACAAGTTCAAGCATATGATTCATCGTGCAAATTTGTCGCACAATGCTCGTCCCAATTCCTAAGGTCAAACCATTGTTCATTTATACGGGATATTCTACCCAAGCTCGTTTCACTCAGATTTTTAAACATCAAGCACAAATCATCCTACTCTCATTAGCACATTCGTTTGTACAAGGGTCGAGTCCGTTCAGTAAAATCTATGATATATCCAAGTTGTAGGACAAGCCTAACAATTCGCATAGTCTATCTCCTTAAGCATGTTTGATAGAATCCTTATATCCATTCCAAGTCTAGACCATCAAGCCAAGATTCAATTCTAAACCTTTGTTTATAACTCCAAGTTGTCCAACATGATTCATGTATCCGTTCACGAAACCATCATGCGTGATTTACTTTAGGTTCTAGGCTAACTTATTCTTGAAATTCTTTCGATTCACTTTGCATTTCCAAATTTGTCTTATCGTGTCGAACCATAAGTCAAGATGATCCATCAGTTATCACACTCCGGTCTCCCATAAGTTCGATCATCCTCGTTGGACATGAGATCACCACGTCAACACTCCCGCTGGATAATTATCCTAATCCGGGTGTGACGCATGTACGAGCATAGAGTTACGCTTGCACAAGACAAGAACGTCAAATAATATGGTTATCTTCGAAACGATCGAGACACATTATCATTTCACTTTTCTCCATCCAAGTTATATATAAAATCTATCAAGTTATGTCCGTTTATGCAGTGATTATAATTTGCCTAGCAAAATCATCCAACTTCAATGTTACCGTTCGGTAAATCCATAGTCTACTTCTAGCAATCCTCAAATAACTAAGTTTCAAATATTCAAGCCCAAGTCTATCCACTTTTGGTACGTTCTATTCATCGAGTTCGTTTGGAATAATCACTGAACATGTTCCCGTGAGTTCGATCATCCATGCCTACGTGAAATTACCCCGCCGGCACTCCCGCGGGATAATCGTTCTGGCTGGGACTGATTTTGAAGGTTATCTTTTTGAACTTGGTTCAAGATCGTTCTTCCAAACTCTAAGTCAAATCCGTTATCACTTACTTCATTCATCGAACCACAATATTTCTTTCTTGGGCTAACTTTTATTCGAGCGATATTGTATTCAAGTTTATTCCGTTTGATTCAAATCCGAAATTGCTCGCACGATCCTCCATGTTTTTAACAAGTTTTCCTTAACCAAAATATCGATTTCTATTTCCATGAATCCCTATTCGATATAAGCCTTATTACTTGTTCAAGACATTCTCAAATTTGTTCAATCCAATTATCGTATGAGACCTATGAATCCGTTTGGACATTTTTAAATGATCCATACACCACTCGGAATCGAGACACCCAATTAAATCCTCAATCGATGTTCACATCAATCGCTAGCATATTCACCAAGTCGTTCCTTAGAATTTCCTGCACGATACTTAGGTATCACCTGATAAATCTTAGTCTCATATATATATTTCTGTTGATAGTCATCCAAGTAAACCATATTCGATTTGTATCTTCTGACACGAAATACCATTCGAGCTATTTCCCAAAATCCAAGCAATATTCTCTATGTTCGCCTTAGCGATAAATCCAGTAATATTTATATCGGTTGCCATTCTAAGTCTGACTTATCTTTATTCTGAACGATATCCAATCTCGTTTGCAAACTTGCTAGCACTAAAATGGTCTTGGCGCGCGATACTCAACATAACTTAGCTGAAAGGCTGTATGCATAGCTAACCGTTCGAACGATATTCTATCTCGTACGCTAACCAGCTGGGTAATTATGTATAGGTATTCGGGTTTGCACATAACTTGCAAATTCTAGCACGAGTCTATTTTCATGAAGCCTAACACAGGTCGGCACAAAGGCCTTCGTATCATAATTTTGTACAAGCAATCACATCATTCACATGCACTTTTGAAAGTATTTAGACTCATTGTTTAGAATATTTCGATGGGACATTGAGAGAGAGCGTATGCACATAACCCACGAATGAGCTTTCAAAACTAAGAAGATCGA
This sequence comes from Iris macrosiphon, assembly GCA_036927795.1. NCBI lineage: Eukaryota > Viridiplantae > Streptophyta > Magnoliopsida > Asparagales > Iridaceae > Iris > Iris macrosiphon. The sequence continues at coordinate 10,542,625 of JAYESA010000014.1, forward strand.
AAAGAAGTCCAAAGGCGTAAGGCTATGCTCTGATACCAATATGTCATGCCCCGATCTCCCGCAGGCAAACCGGTCGTCCCCGTTAGGCGCGAATCACTGCGCCAGCGCTCCCACGGGACGATTGCTTGACCCATCTGGACGTGATGTCACACGAGCGTGAGCCGCGCCCGTGCAAGGCCATGATCCGAACCGGCGGTAAGAGGTCTAAGCCACAGAGTCGCACAGATTGTCCGAGTGCAGCAGAATATGAAATGCACAGGCGATTGCTAACAGGTTCACAGAGTCGTCAATAGCGAAAGCATTGAATAACACAAGTATAAAAATAAAATAAGCTCTTTATTGATATTGAACAAGTGTTACAGGCGACGCTAGGCCGAGATTACAAGTTGCTCAAGCCTCTCTCTCTCTCTCTCTGAAACAGTAAAAGAGTGCCAAGTGGTTATATTTGTAGAATGATACATAGGCGATGTTCCAACATTATGTCTTGTATATGTGCTTCAGTTTCAGATGCAATGCTCCAAGGCTTCAGAATGAACTCCACGTCTTAGAACGCACGAAGGAGGCATCCGCACCGAACGAGGTTCTCCCGCACCCTGCAAGCAATCTGATGGGTTATCAGTACATGAATGCACTGGTGGGAAGGCTTCTCGCCCGCTCGACAAATCCAAACACGTTATATAGGTTCCGTGCACCATCTATTATGTTATCTTTCTAGTCTTGCCTTAGGATCAATTTTATGACAATGATGTAAAGCCTAACTCGTGTGGCAATGCGCCGTATGATATAAAAGGGAATACGGCGAGACTTACCAACTTAACATCTGTCCTTCCCTGTCCAAGGCAAACCAAGTTAAATCAAGCACGAGCATATATAATAAAATCCAGGGGCAATAACATATGCAAACATAAGTGTTATGAACGTGATTATATTTCGGGTGCACGAGTTATACGAATTATCTAGGCATGTTGCAAAAGATGTTCAAGTGTTTCATTTGTACAAGTGTGTTATACTCATGACCGTTCAACTGTTTCAGCTTATTGGATGCGATGCAATGACTCGCACGCGGGTTACCGCTAAGCGAGGATAACTTATCTATATGAACAAGAGTCGCTGGCATAGCCATAAAGGATGGGTCACTGACGAGGATGGTATGCAACGAGAGAACAAGATGCACTACAAGCCATCCCGCCAGTACAATAGACCCCACAATCATTTCCATTACGGATCGGATCGGCCCCGGTGCCCCGGAGACCGTCCGTGGAACATGATCCAAAGATCCCCCTTGTTTCTAAGTTGTCCGCGACATGCAAGTCTTGGTCTTCCAGATTCATAACTTGATAAGACAATCCATGATTCCTGTTCTGAACGAGCATTACTCCAAGAGCTATGATTCTTGCTTTACTTGACATGATTATCGTTCAGTGTTCAACTTGACTTGGTGCATTCTCCTAGTTCGAGGATTGCCTTAGCGGGTGGGGGGTCTGGCGCGGGGAGGTGGCGGCGGTGGCAGAGAGGAGCGGCGGCAGCCTGTCCGCGGGAGGGGGGAGGGTGGAAGGGTGAGTGGTAAGAGGAAGAAGATAATGGGGAAGAAGATTTTGGTAAAAAAAATTTGGGCAATGAAGTTGACTGTTAGTCCTAGACGGTTTTCATTAGAAGTGGAAGATCTTGTACATTATGTAAAAACTGTGGAGTGCACCCTTAAATATGGTAAATAAAGTGGGGGATAAGTCAAAATTTCTCTTATTTTAATCTTACAAATATATTTTAGCCAAATTATAGGTCGACTAAAAAATATCCTAATCCATCAATCTTGTAACTCTGAATTTATTAAATTAATCATAAGAAATTTTAACAGTCTCTAAGTCAAGATTAACTAGTATCCATTCATGTCATGCTCAGGCTCACCTAACCAAGTCATAGAAAACTCCAATACCACCATTTAATCCGTTTATAGTCCATATAACTATAATCTAACCAGGCAATATAATTCAATAATTCAATATGTTACAGAATCATTGTTCGTCCCGTCACAATATCCACGAGTGAACATTTGTCGATCTTCGATATACCTCAGTCCCATTAAATATATGTGCATCAATTTCTAAACTGAAATCTATTTCTGCCAATTTTATTTGTCAAACTAGATATAAGAGCAACTTATTCCACACTTAAGATCAAATCAGCTTGGCCTATCTTAGGTCATCAAGAAATAGAAATCTTAAATCTTTAGGGTCATCCCCATATGCTCCAAATAAACTTCCAATTGTACCACTAAGTCTTTGCACTCAACTTAGAACGCAATTCAATCGATTCAATCCACAATTCAATACATATTCCATATTGATTTCTCAATCAAGCTATCCATTTTAATTCTGAATTCTTATCCAATTTTATCTTAATATGTCAAAAATTGTTATTGGTCATCTGAACTAATTCAACCAAGGACATTTGAAGTCATATTTAACCAGACATAACTCTAAACTGAGATCTCGCACTACCCCCATCCATTACTGATAGACTCGTCGATGTCAATATCGTCAAATCAACAATATAGCACTAGGATAAACAATACACCACTTTAGGAGCTAAGCCGCTAGCACACAAATATTCCTTTTCTACATACTAAATCAGTTTCCCTTTCGAACAATCCATACCATGGTGGTCCCAATGACCACAAACATGACATCTACTTCCCTGTAACTTAGCAATCACTTGAAATCAAATTGTAAAAATTCCATTTTAATAACTTAACTTATTTCCATTAACTAAAGTTTAGGCACAATTCCTTCAATACTCACAACTTACTGCAGTACCTCTACTGATATCTTGTTGATCATCAAACATCTAATTTATCCTTTCTAAATATTATATTATTATAGTACTCTCAAACTATTGTTGCTGCTCTTCGAAGCTATCACTAATTAATAAAAATACTCATATGAGAATCATAATATATCTAGACTTATTGTATAGAACTTCCAGTAGAACAACAAGGAGGGTCGAAAGACTTTGATCTTGGAAGCAACTTAAGCATAGCAGCCATACTTTTCTGCAAACAATGTTATCATTCATAATATATAAATTAATGTATCATAAGTGTGTCCCTGCATCAACTGTTATCCTTCATAATATATCTAAGTATGTGTTACGAGTCCATCACTACAAGCAACTTGTTAGGCATGCAAACAGATATCATTAGCATACAACCAACTATATGCTGGTCATTGGTGACGTACCATTTTGGACTATACATGGTATTATGATGCGTCCTTCTAGTCCGGGTAGCTAGCCCCACTTATGGTCCAACTATACCTCGTGTGTAAAGCACGTTCCACATTGTCATAACTGTTTTCTAAAACATTATTACAATATTATATTTGTAATAGAAAAATATTTTGATGGAAAATAGTTTCTACAGGAAAATAATTTAGGAGAATTTTTATTTTATTTTAATAATTTTATGAGAATTTTTGTCCTTCTTGGAGGCACCAGAAAGAAAAGAAAAGAAAAAAAATCTTTCTCATGAGTGAAGTAATTCTCCATTTGAAAGGCTAAAGGTAGTGGCATATGCAAGGACCTTTTGTTGTACAAAGCGGATAATGACCTATTGCTAACTCTAGGTCTATCATATGGACTCACAAAATAATTTAATGTATTCCCTTTATTGATAAACTTCTTCTTTTCACCTTCTCAGATTATATTAACATTCTCAGGGTTTACATTGTTGTTGATATCAATTACAAGCTCTACAAGATCGATGACAAAAGGCTCATTGTCATCTAAATCAATGACGAAAGGTTCAATTGCTTCTAAACCCTCCCATTTTATTTCGCCAAGATCAATAATGAATGGCTCATCTTTTTCCTTATTATAGGCACCTTCATCGTAGTCTTTAAGGTAAATGATAAGTAACCCATCTTTGTCGGCTTCATTTCTACTATCCTCCTCGAGAGAGAGTGGTTTGTAGAGTTTTGCATCCGAGAAATAGATTTCTAGACCCTTGAATGGATCAATGACTGCAAACTTTGTTCGGACCACCCCTTGCTCATCCACTTATTTGAAATATTGGTGGAGAGTAGATAGCATAATGAGATTCTCATGTATCCAGGGACGTACTAGCAAGACATTGTAAGATACATCGACATCAATTACGTAGCAAGTAACCTCTGTCTGCAAATCTCCGATACAAGCACTTCAAGCGAATCTTTCCCAATGTAGTGCTTTATCCCGTATTAAAGCCAAGGATTATTGTGTTGGTAGTCGAGAGCATGTTCATTGATAAACACAAAATTTGTAGAAGGCTTCAGGGTATGATGTTCAGTGAAGACCTTGTATCGATATGCATCCCATCAATCCTGATAGCGCCGATCGATCGATGTACCCTGTATAATATAGGGGGGTCGATCATGCCAATTATTCTTCAGTTGGAGAAGTAGCTGCCTTCTTAGGAGTTGGCCCAATCTTGGCAAGATAAGAGTCAGCTTCCAGTAGTGCTCATCTAAGGGCCTCTCTCGTGTAACTCGTTCACAGATAACTAAGCCGAGATATTGGCAAGTTGTGCCAAGATATCGAATGTGTATCAAGGGTGCATTCTTCATCAGAGACTTGTCAAATCTTGTTTGTTTAGTTTTATCCACCGTTTATTGTGTTGGTGGATTGGCAGCTAATTGGGCAGATGCGAAGGCCTGCAGTCATAAGGTCGCAAGTAGGATTTACCTGGTCTTCTATTCCCTGGTGGAGCTGTATGATATCTTTGTTTGCTGCTCTAGTAGTCGCTTCATCTTTCGTTATCATCTTTGGTTATCGGACATGGCGAAGATGATCCTCATAATTGTTTAATTTTATAAAAAGTGTCGTTCATTTTGTGCCTATATGGACATTTCCAAAAAACTCTCATCAAACGATCGTTCAGAAAAGGACCATCTGAACAAATAGGATAAAAAATAACTATAATCCAAACTAGTCCTAAAAAATAATTGACAAACTAATATAATGATGCCATACGAGGAACTAGCGTTAATTCAAATAGTTTGTCCTGAAGTCACATTGAATCAAGTTAACATCAAGTTCTGATGGTTTGAACCTAACCCCAACCTGGATAAGTAAGCCACAAACTGTGGACTGTGACACCATGAGAGCTCAAGCAGAAATAAGTCATAAAAAACTTGGTATTACGTCCAGGTATCATCGGACATATTGGACACAACACAGACATTGTGTAAAAAAACAAACCAACAAACAATTCGACACATCATTACATGGAAGAATCATTAACTGCAAACTTGCACAACATAACCGATCTGATACACAAAAAATCACTAATAAAAGAGAGGAGAAACAGATTAGAGATGACACGGCATCCAGAAATTATTCGTTATCATCAACTCTTGCTATAAACAGTAAAACCATGGTTGAATAGAACCTTGCATTTCATTTTAAACCAAAAATAGAATGCTCAGAACCATCCCATCACGCTGCTTAAGTGCAATCACGAACAAAAGAGGGTGATAGTTCTTAGTTGGAACAAAGCACATCCGAACCTTGTCACTCTACATTATTTTCCAGCATACAGGTGATAAATGCAAATCAACACGTCTAGATACTCAACAAGAGGCACGGTCAGAACAAACCGAAGTTAATGATGGTATCCTTGGCCAGGATCAGCAGGAGCACCTTGAAGTATACCAACACCCATTTCCTGGTCACTTCCTGGTGGACGTAGTCCAGAAAGATCTCCTTGAAGAACCCATATATTTGCCAGTACACGGTGAAAATCAGCAGGGAAGTAGTCAGCGGCGTCTTGGCCACAAGTAGCAGAGGGGGAATGAGGGCGTATGTGATGTTTATAGATTGCTCCGTTCTCTTTATCTTCAAGCTTTCGGCCTGCAATATGCTGCTCCTTCGATTGGTGGCAGCTGCTTCCAATGGGCTGAAACAGGCGACCTCCTTTTCTTTCAAATGATCATCACAGCTGCCAACAGCTCCCTTATGTTCAGTTCCACTAACCTTCTTACTGAATTCCTGCAAAATATTTCATTAATGTTCATATGGAATCATTGTATATTATGCATGTATATTTAATATGCAGCATGCTGCACATAGAATAGGATATCTACAACAGTTATATAACAATTAGGCTTGCCCAATTCTTGGGTATTGGCTGCTATGCTTAATGTCTAATACTTTTTTCATTGTCCATCCCAACCCAGATAACAGAGGGTAGTCAGAGGTGGCTGACAGCCAGGAAATTTTGTCGGGTCAAAAAGAACAGACACCTATATATCTAACTACTAAACATGATCAGTTTATTCCTAAACTTATATATTCCTATTGAGGAAATGAGTGCTGCATAGCTCCATAAACTGCACTTCTATGTTCAGATGGTTCAATCATACGACAGATTTAAGCAATTTAGATAACAGGTAAGCAAGAATGCAGATGACAATCAAAATTATAATTCTAATTTTAGGAATTTGACAAACCTAATGTTGATTCCTTGAAGTGCTAAAGAAGGATATGGATCACGTTAGCTTTAGAGCGGACATGGCCCTTAACAGAGCCGAATGGAAGAAGAGGATTCAAACAGCCAACCCCAGAAATTTGGGATAAAGGCTTTGTTGTTGTTGTTGTTGTTGTTGTAATGTTGATTCCTTTGGTACCTTCACTCATCAATAGGGATGAGAAGGGTAAAGAATAAGAATGTCAGATACATATTGTATCCGCAATCAAAATGTGACAACTTTATGACCATGCATACCTAATCCAAACCGTTTAAGGTTTAGGGGATATCCAAACCCTTCTCATTTTATTTGGGTTCAGGTTTTATTCTGGTTCAAGTCAGAATCTAGTATTTATCAGGTACTGTTAGTCTGATCTCTAGCCCTTGGCAGAAAATATAATATCGTGAATTAAAGGTTAGATAGCAGGAAGTCGGATCATAGGCACATAAGAAGGGGCGAGATGTGCAAAGAGAGCAAGGTTGTGAAGGGAAGATAGAGGTCAAGTGGAAACTTTAAACATGACTAGATAATTAGCGGAGTTGTAAAGAAGACTCCTATAAAACCATGGAGTGTACATCAGGTATTCAGGTTCAAAAATAGGTGTAAACAATCCAGACCCAATAAGAATATAGGTTTACTTTTAAATCCAAAGCCGACATCATTTATGGGGTCTGAAAACTAGATCAAATCTAAAATTCTGGGATGTACTCATATCAGGTAATTGGATAATCAGGGTCAGTGGCCACCCTACCAATCAATAACATGAGAAAGTATAAAAATAACAGCAAGAAAGCCTTTATGCAAAATTTCAGTAGCTAGATGTCCAAGTCTTCCCTTCCCTTCAGTTCATTTCTCCCTAACTTTAGCAAGTAGCAAATATGATATCCTTGCTTAAATCTGATCAGGGTTCAACTCGCAATATCGGTATTCAACGCTTTTACTAGTCTTAGGAACAGTTTTGGAGGTTTCAAAATGGAGTACAAATTTTCGAGTTTTGACACTCTAAAAATCAAAGAAGAAGAAATTGTTAAGCTTAAGCATAATTTGTATGCATTATTTATGTAGTTTCTTGCTAATTACGGTGAAATAATGGGCAACATTGCTAGATAAAACAATGATAGCTATATGGTTGCCTAATTGATTTAGCAGATTAGAATATCATGGCTACACTTTCAAATCATGCGATTGTCAAATTGGGTTTCTTCTAAATTGGAGGATAATGTCTCTTTTCCCACTCTAGTGTAGATGCTCCTCCGGACCTCCATTGCATGTCTCCTTGTCTCACCTTTTCTAGCTAGGATTTTAAAGCCTCAGCTTTTACCGACCACTCATAAACCAAGGTCCGCACATTACTCTCGACAGTTTTATAGTTCGTTTTTCAACCGTCCACTCTTTGATAATTTGTGGTTTTATTAGACATTTTGTTTGGAAACAGTTGAAGCTTTTAACTAAATATTTAAGTTGCTCTCATCCTTTCAGATTAATACATACGCATTAGTCTATCGGATATCCTCTAGTAAAACTACTTCAGCCACTCGGTGCTACTTTAAAACCTTCAAAGCAATCAAAATTTCACGGAAAAATTGAGCCGAGAACGAGATAAGGCGACAAATATTCTAAGCATAATGTCTTGGGAAGATTGGATTTTGTATATCGGTAAAGAACTTTGTTAATACTCTCAGTTCTTCAAAATCCAGTTGGACAAACAGATTTGCAACTAAGTCATTATTTCTGTAATGTTCATAGCTTAACAGAGAACCTTAGGATTTAACAACCATGAATATTCCTTAGAATGTAGGAACTGGTATCACAACTCAATTCAGGTTTATCCATTCTTTAGGTGTGTCCTCTTCTTTAAAATCCATTTACTAGCATAATTACGGCACTGTCCATTGTTTACATCTAGGTAAGCCTAATGAGAGATCTAATACATTAAAACAATAGTATGGTGCATTTGAAATGAAAGAAAAGATAGAATATTCCAGCATATGTCATCAAATACTGACGACACTAACTTCCGGATGTACCACAAAAATACTGAGGACATCAAAAGAAGTTGAATTCTCACGCTTTCGAAAAAACACTAATCGAGGGGAAACCAATGATAAGTTTTTCAAATGACACTTCTGAATCCTCTAGGGCCTTGACAAAAGTTCAACGGCATCTTACTGAACACTATTTCAAGTTCATGGCGACTGTTTTTGTGACGGTTTTCTTCTTTCGACATGCTCTAGTATGGCTCCAGGTTTTTGTACTTCATACTGGTTTATTCTTTTGATGTTACTTCATCTTGGATCATACTAATGTATCTTGGCTAGGATCTCTCTGATCCCATCATTTTCTCTACAAAATACATGAAAACATAGAATTTGGTTTGCAGGTATCAGGTTACAGTAACGATGAAGGACTTGCAACTACCAAAGAGACACTTCTAGGAGCATACAAGCTCTCATAGTATGGTGAAAGAATCATGCAAGAACTTATACTGCAACCTAAGATCATATGCCCAATACACTGAAATCTTTATATAAGCTCCATGAGTGCATCTCCAACAAGATGACCACAATCTAAAATTGAGTTAAGTCAGCTCAACGACTCTTTCTTTATAGAGATCCTTAATCAATGACAATGAATTTATGAGATACACCATCAACATCTTTAGCTCAGAACTAGCACCATCTTTAACTTGAACATTTAAAAAACCAAACCAAATTCATACGCTAAATACCTAAAATGTATATTCCAGAACCAGGGATTATACCACTCTGTGAATGCTTCAAACCGGATCAAGAGATGTCTTTATGAGATTCCTAAGCTCTATGAGATTATCATCAACAACTTTAGTTCAGAACCAGCAGTAACTTTAGGAGTAAGTATTTCTCAACCATACAAGACTAACTACTTCCACTGATACCTAACTTAACAGTTTTACATTGTACATTCAAATAACTAGACCCCCAAGATCAAATTCTATTGGAAAGCAAAACAGAAACCTTGATGTTATGATATTACAAGTATATGACATTAAAGCCACTTGATGTCATGATAGTATATGACATTAAAGCCACTGTACCAACAATGATAGCCCACCTTCAGAATTTTATCTCAATGAAGATAGTGGAACTCCATTTGACAGGTACAACAAAATTTGTTAGACCTATTGCACCTAACTTTATCTAAACTATTACTTATTAGACTTGCACTTAATACCAAAACCCCATCTGTTACTTTCGTTAAACTCAACAATTAGCTCATCAACTGGATTATTAATCCCTAACTGACAGACATCTGTCACTTAAAACCAAGGTTCAAAGTATCGGTATCGGAATCGGTATCGGACCATTCCTATGAGTATCGGGATCGGCGGTATCGGTAGTATCGGCGGTTTCGGATCGGAGTATCGGATTTTTTGGTATCGGAAAGCAAACAACAATTAGTAAATTATTAACATTTAAAAGAATATATTTTATACATTTATGCATAATTTAAAGTATTTTAGCATAATTTAAAGTATTTTCAGTATTGTTTCTTAGTATTTTTGATATTGAATGAAATAGTAGTCATCCTTGTGGATTGATTTATATGCGATAGATAAATTTTCCTCTTTTATATGTTTTACAAGCTTATTATGCTTTTACATCATTTCTAATTGGTCTTTTTAATTCAAAATTTTTTGCCGAATTGACTGAAAAAAGACCTCTAATGTCGGTATCGGTCAGTATCGGTCGGTATCGGATCGGGACATGCCAAACTGTATCGGTATCGGCCGTATCGGATCGGTATCGGCCGATACTTTAAACTATGCTTAAAACAATAACATTGATATATTGAATTCGTCCCAAATTCCATTTAATGTAAAGGGAAAGAGAGGTTGCCCTAAAATCTATGTCAAGGATGATCAAATAATCTAATTTCAAGTGACCAAGGAACAAAGATGAATAGTACAAGTATAACCCAATATAAAGCTGTTTTTCAGATTAAAACAAACAGGAAGGATAGGAGCATCAATCAACAAAGTCCAAAGCAAAAGATGGATGGAAGTATAGACATTTCAGCTGAAAAATTCCCTATCAACAATGAACATGCATCCTCTAGCCTACACAAGGAACTTTTAGTGTGTCAGGAAGGAGGCAGCTAAGTATTATTCCAAACAGTGCAAATAAGAATAAGAAAACAACTGCCCAAAGTGACTTTTAAGTACTTGAACAGTCCAGATGTACAAAAGAAATTTGCATTTTCATGAAACCAAGACGCAACTTGGAGTGACCACTTTCCTGATGTAGAATCTGTCATTCATAGATGAAGGTGAGATTGAGGAGGATATTGTCAAAAGAGGGGAAAATATATAAAATAGTTATAACAACCAGCCAATATTTCTAAATCAGAATATTGGCCAATCAGAAAACATCTCCAAAAGAAAAATTGACACCACTGAGAGAAATGAGAGAAATCAGCATAAAGAAAGGACGAGGGAAAAGAACAATCATAAGAAGTTACCAGTAGCTTAGATCAAAGACATGGGAGGATCACCAGACATGGTAATGTTGATTGGTGGATGGATGGTAGATGAAGTATCTACTACAGTGAGAGTTAGACCTACAGAAACCTGGGTAGAAGTAATATAAAATGATATAGTGATTGTTACCTTAACAATTGACATGATAAATAAAAAAAACTACTCAAGCAACTGACCCAAAGACTTGGGATATGGAGATTGAATGGAGGTGTGGTGGTGGTTGTAACACGCTAGAACAAAGTAGAATATCATGTTTATACTTTATAGTCATGGCATGGAGCTGGTAGATGAGCACCTTACAGTTACAGATCTAATAACAATATACCAAGGAGGGAGGTGGGATATCATCTGAGAAAATTCCAGAACTGCAGTCATATTAAACTCAACTGCTTTCTTAAGCACATTCTTCATCCCATTGGCTTTAGTTTTGCTTCCATCTATAGTATATTACTTAAGATAATTTATGTTCAAAACTCAATCCCTTCAAAAGTGACTCTTTTTTTTCTTTTTCTTTTTTGGGGTGTATGGAAGAAGAGTACTGCAAATACAAAACGTGTAAACCAAAACATGTGGCCTCCAGCAATCATTCGTTGATATTGGGAGTGAAGGAAAAAGTAAAAGAAAATATACTGAGCCATCATATATAATATATTTATTTAAGCCCAATAGAACGTCCTTGCCATCATAAGACGCATACTGGACCACCAGTATAAAACATCTGATTGAATGAGTCAAGCTCCTAATCATCATTCTCGACCTGTGCTACTGTCCTTCCCAGAAGGCTGCTAGCTTCCTATGGTAACTCTTTTTGTTAAAATATTACGAAATGAACAAAAAACTGCCCTAACAGGAAGAGAGATGCAAAAGCATGAAAATATCATCCACAAGAAGGAAAGCATGGTTAAAAAAATAACTCGATGTTTAACCAAAAGCTTAGGAGCATAAGACTGTATATGTGAGCATAAGCAATCTGAAGATTCTGATGATGCTTCCTATTATTGAGTTAGCAAATAGCAATAGAACATTGTTCAAGCAATTTAGGGCTACAAATGTTGATGAACATCCTAGAGATGATTTGATCAAGAGCCAAACAAGAGATACTTGGAGTCACCATCTGACTACAGCTTAATGGCTAATAAATCTGAAGGCAAAGTCAAGAATGTTGTGAAACCTAACAAACTAACTAGTGTGTAATGTACAAAAGAAGCCAATACATAATTGTACTACAATGTATAAACCTATCAAACTAACTGTAGAAATCACTAAACTCCTGTGTATCATTCACAAGCTAAATATAAGCCACATTATAATATCATATAACCCTAAAAACTAATATAACTTGAAGACTATATATTCTTGTAACCATCAAGAAATTACATCTAAATATTAAACTACAAACTGAATAAATATATAAATACTAAACTAATTTGTGTCATGGAGTAGCAGGCATCTATGTTGCATGAACGCAACACGGGATATGGGACGCAACGCAACACGTACATGGCGACATGAATTTTTCTGAAGAGCTAGGATACGACACGTTAAGGACATGCTATATATATGAAATTAATGCCACAACAAGAAATGTTTTTAAGTTTTAACCAAGGTTCACAATATCAGTATCAGACCCTTCCTATGAGTATCGGGATCGGCGGTTTCGGATCAGAGTATCGAATTTTTTACATCGGAAAGCAAATAATTATTAAAAAATTAGAAAAATATTTTATACATTTAGGCATAATTTTAAGCATTTCAATGTGTTGTTTCTTAGTAATTTTGGAAATAGTCACCATTTTCGATTGATTTACCTACAATAGATAAGTTTTCTCCTTTTACATACTTTTACAACCTTATTATGATTTTACACCCATGGTAATTGGTCTTTTTTCGTTCAATTTTTTTTACCCAGTTAACCGAAAAAGAGATCCCAAATGTCAGTATCGGACAGTATCGGTATCGGCCGGTATTGGATCGGAACATGCCAAACCGTATCGGATCGGTATTGGCGAATACTCTAAACTATGGTTTTAACTTTTATATTTGACTTGTATTTTTATTTTAAGTAAAAACACTAAGAGAGGTATATCGTTAGTTGTAAATGAGAATTTCATGCAACATATGTTGCATGTAGTATTAGTTGTTGTAAGTGGTGTTGCAAAATGATTGTTTGGTTGAATGTAAATAATGTTGCGGGATTCACAAATTCATTGTTTGGAATAATGTAATTGGTATGCAGGATGCAACTTTTGTTACATTAATGTAAATCCATTATTTGGGTGTCATAATGACATTGAATAAAAGAATCATTGCGAATGATGTAAGTGGTGTTGCAAATGTTGTCTAAGTGGAGTTGTCGCTATTTCGGCTGCAACATTTGTTGCGATAGTTGGAGAAAATGATGAAACATTTGTTGCACCAATTATACCGATTACATCAAACGAAACATTGAATTTGATAAAAATTGTGCAACATATGTTGCATGTTTTTCCATTTACAACCAACCAAACACCACGTAGAATGTGTTCGACATGTATCCTTATTCAAAGAGTGTATGTGTATAATTTCAAATGAAGATATGAGGACATGTAACCACATGTGCCCTTATTCGGAGAGTTCTCGTGTCCAATTTCAAATGAAAATACAAAGACACAAAATGAGTGTCTGACTCGTGTCCGAAGAGTGTCCGAGTGTGTCGGTGTCCAATAAGTGTCCGATAAGGGACACGTTCCTAAGATGAGAGTGTATGTGCTACATAGGCAAGCATGACCATTTCAATAAATGGTGTGTCTGTGTGGGACATGGCACAATGATTCCAATATACACTAGGTCACTCCACTGGTGTCCCTTTTTTGTTGTCGTGTCCGTATTACGTAGCGTCATATTCATGACTGCGCAACATAGATCATGGACTAGGATGCACATACACTTCAAAATTCACTGATATTATCACGTCTTTTCAGACACTTACTGGGCACTCAAAAATTCACTAGAATGCTCCAAAATAATGGTGTCCGAATCGTGTTGTATTCATGTCCATGCACAGACTAGGTTTCAACGAATGTGACAAAATACGATCCATACACCACGAAACAGATATGGAACTAATTTTGGAGTAAACTAGGCTATTTTTGAAGTGCCTGTGTCTGTGGTGTCCAATTCGAGTACAGTACCATAGAACAAGGACACAGCAACCGATTTTTCTTAGTGTCCTTTCCATATAGACTGTAAACAACATCAAATAGCCCTATTACAACCTTCAAACTCAATTCAAACGCTATGTTTCAGGACTCTAACATGACACGACACGAATACACGGACACAAGACCCGGTTTGGCGTGTCATAGTGTATTTTTTGAAGCGTCTGCGTCGTTTCCGAGCGTCCTTGAATTCTAGTCCAAGTTAGGAAATTAGATCAGGGGAAGAGAGGAGGAGGAGGGGTTACCATCCGGGAATGGAGGAGGGAGGAGACGGCGGGAGAATGGACGGCTCCGGACGTAGCGGATCTCCGATCGAACGGCAGCGGAGTCGAGAGATTTCCGGCGACGGAGGAGGAGGAGTGGATCGGACGGAGGAAGTGGGTAGAGGCGGCGGCGGCGGCGGCCGCCACGGGGTCGAAGACATGGGAAGAGGAGGAGGAGGAAGTGGAGGGACGGAGGAGGCGGCTTCTAGTTAAGGTTAGGGTTTTGGATCTGCTCAGTAGTCGAGACGCCATGATCGAAAGAATCACACAGAAAAAAGAGGTAGGAAGGAGAATCTTTTATTGGCGAGCATTTATTTATGTCCTCTTGAGGGTAAGTTTGCAGAAAGCACCCTGACATTTAGAAATGTTTTTTCTTTTTTTTTTCCTATGCCCAACGTACGAAACTTTATGCACGCTGCGTTGCATATCATTTGGACCACTGTCCACAATTTTTACACACGCACACCCACATCTCCTCCGCGGTTTGATCCCGAGACTGCCCGCCTAGCTAGGGAGGTTATACCTCTTCTCGCTGACCACAAGAGACAGCTGAGTTCGGTTAGAAATGTGTTTTGACTCAACTGCTACTTAACCAAATCGGTTCGGATGATGATGGGCCGGGCCAGATCAACCTAATCATGGATGCTTCTGCTTTTCTTTAAGAAATCCCAAAAGTTATAGTTGTTTTGTAATAACAACTTATTAAATTTATTTTTGAAAGTCGGTGTGAGACTGCTTTTAGAAGTTCCTTATTCTTATTCTTCTACTACTTTTAAACAACTAAAGTTGTTGACAACATCATTTCACTGCTTTTAAAAGCTAACTGAAAATTGATTGGCATTACAATTGTTCCTTGATAACACGTTACCAAAAATCTTTTGAGATTGCTTTCAGTAAAATGAGTAGAAACAACTATGATAAGCAATCTCAAACCTAACATAAGTCTGCAAATATTTTGTACAAAAGGGATTGAAACGAATCAACAATTGATTTTATTAATGGACGATTTCAAAAGCACAATTATGAATATAAATAGATGCATAATGGAACCATATCCGTATGTGAGATAAAATGTGTATCTACATAGGAGAAGGAATCAGTATCTGTATAGGAGATACATAAAGATAGACTTGAATCTAATCCTAAATCTGATCATATCTTAACACCCCCCCCCCCACTCCATAATTATGATGGGTCAACCAACATGAGTTTGTCTAATAGAAATTAAAATCGCGATGTGGGGTGTGACTTTGTAAAGAAATATGCCAATTGATCAACGGAGGTAACATGTGGTAGAAAAATAGTGCTTGCCAAAAAATGCTCACGGACGAAATGACAATCAATCTCAATGTGTTTTGTTCGTTCATAAAAATCGGATTGTTTGCAATCTGTATATCACTCATGTTATCACAATGAAGCGGGGTAGGTCATGTAAGAGCAATGTCCATATCAGAGAGCAGTCTTCATACACGAACGATCTCCTGGTAGTGGCAACCATATCATTATACTCTACCTCAATAGGAGAACATGCAACAACTGCTTGTGTTCTTGTTTCGCCATAAAATTAATGAATCACCAAGAAACAAACAAAATCATGTAATATATCATCTGGTGGTCAGATCTTCTATCAATCTGCATCTAAAAATGCTCGAAGATGCAGAGAAGATGTATAAGACATGAATAATGAGTGCATAATGGAGCTCTAAAGATATCAGAGAATCCGGAGTAAGGGACCATAATGAGCTGATCAAGACACAAAAATGAACTTACTAATAACACAAACTATATGAGAAACTTGCTAATAACACTAACAGAGATATACAAATTGACCCACTAGCCGTTTGTAGCGAGTAGGATCTATGAAGAGGCTCAACATCTGTAGGTGAAGTTTCATATGAAGCTCCAAAGGAGTATCAACTGTCTGACTATCCGATAGACCTGCAGACGAAATAATCTTTGAAGTATATTTTCACTGAGAAACAACAATCTCTCAGTCACTTCTTACAATTTCGAGTCCAAGAAAGTAGCGAAGATAGCCAAGGTCCTTCATCTGAAACTGTTGATGAAGGTACCTCTAAGTAGCTGCAATTCCTTTTGAATCATCACAAGTCAAAATTATGTCATCCATATAGAGTAAGAGAAGAACTCGCCCTTACAATGACGACTGCACAAACAGAGAATGATCCCGAGAACAGTGCTAAAAACTCGTTTCACGAATTTCACTCCGAAAACACTCAAACCAACTTCAGAGGACTAGTTTGAAACCATAGATAGCACGACGAATTCGACAAATATGTCCCGATGAAGTAGAAAGACCTAGAGGGGGTTGCATATAAATAACCCCATATAAAGAACTAGAGGGGGATGTATACAGGGCGAGTAACATATAAAAATTAATCAATGTCAGTCGCAACTAACATGTGGGCCCCATTAGGTCCACCAATTAATTGTATTTTTTTGATTTGTGTCGAACTCTGCTTTGGATGTAGTGCCCCGTTCTCCCTATTCGGGGAGCACGGCTAATAAATACTTGGTATCGTCCGATCGTGACAAATTGAATCAAGATCATTTTCTCGTTATGGATTGGTTTCTTCGGAATCAGGTCCTATATTCAACGGATCGAGAATCAAGAAAGGACTCGGAGGCAGAGTTGAGAGGGGCATTTCCATTGCGCTGGTTTACTTGCCCGTTTTTGATGCCGCTTGGTTGCTTTCTTGTTGGTTTTATGACTTGTATTTTCTTGAACGGTTTCAATGGATTTTATTGCCTTCGTTCTTAGGATTTCGCATTTCGTATCGAACCTCGGAGACCAAAGCAGGAGATAATGATCATCTGTTGGTACGTGCAGGTGATCGGGTAGGCGACACGCAAGCGGAGTCTTGAAGATCTCCCTTTTCTCTCCTAGTTCACCAACTTGTGAGTGGCTTTACTTCGATTAGCACCATTCTTCCAAGTCTTCACTCTTAATAAATTGGCTCATCTGTGCATCCCACTCCAACGATATCATAATACAAATAAATTGAGTCAAATAAAAGAAGAGTTAGACTTGAAACACTTATAATGCTTGTCACCTAGAATTCTTAAACGATCACATTGATGCGTGTTTATCCGCTATACATTTATATATTCATGTTTCAGTTGTAGCTAGAACTTATTCTATATAATTGTACAGATGTATTGTGCAAACTAATTGAAATGCAATCACTTGGACAGGTAGACTATGCCAAATGCACTGTGCTAAAGTAGATATGTACATTCTTTTTGGCTTGAATGCTTTATCTATTAACTTAGTGTTAATGCGTGGTTCGGTCGGACAACTTGTGCACAAGGCTTAGTTCCTGCGAACGGTGCCCGGGGCACTGGGGTCGATTCGTTTCGGGCGGAACTCGGATAGCTACGCTAGCAAGCCTAGCACGGGTAATGCGGGGGCCTTGCACGGGGCTTGCTACCCGCGTTGCAAGGGTCACCGTCTTACCGTAGCTATTGTCCACAATGGCAATGATGTGCCATGACCCAATATATATATATTTGCATTGTTTGCTCAAGTTAATGATGTCTTCGTGGCAGGGAAGGACATGGTAAGTATTATACAGGCAGTTCAGACGGGAAGGTAAAGGTCACCTAATGGTGGCATATATGTTTCTGCAAATTGCATACTCAATGCTTGATTGTCAAACGAACTAAGGCAAAGATAGAAAGACCACAAATAATTTGCATGCTTCAT
Organism: Iris macrosiphon; assembly: GCA_036927795.1. Lineage (NCBI taxonomy): Eukaryota > Viridiplantae > Streptophyta > Magnoliopsida > Asparagales > Iridaceae > Iris > Iris macrosiphon. Next base: position 10,560,825 of record JAYESA010000014.1, read on the forward strand.
ATAAATAACTATGGATTTGGTTAGTTGGGTTAGCTCGCCCTCATTGGTACTTTTTAAAGTACTGACCCTCATTGTAGCAGGTTCCCCGAGCCCAAGCAACGCGGCGAGGAGCTGAAGCTTCTTCTTCCCCAACCAGTCCAGTACTCATCGCACCCCGTTCGTGATTTTTTGGAGCTTGTACAAAGTACCGAGAGCCAGCGCAACCCTTATATGCAGCTCTGAGGCAAGGCGATAGCTTCCCTAGCAGGTGTCTATATTGTTTTGAAGTTCTAGTAAATGATATGATGTATGGAACGACTATCTCATTTTGTATCCAAGTTGTAAGCCATGTGGCATCCTTATCACTTTTGGGTCAAGAGTCTGTAACCAGATGTTCATTATCAATAAAGAAAATTTTTTTATGCCTCAAATGTATGTTTATCTTATTTGCGTACTCTGTTGTATGTGTTCTAAAGAATATCATTATGCCTAGGCCTTGTGCATGCGCACCTACGCGTGCACGGCATTATCCCCGAGGGACGATTATCGATTGGACGAAATCGGGGCTTGACATATTGGTATAAGAGCTAAGCTTCAGATCCTTTGATCTCATGTCAGAAAGTTTTCTTAAGATGACCATGTCTCTTTCGAGTTGAACTCTTGAAATCGATTGGTGTAAAATGAGATGTGTTCCATACAGTGAGTCCGTAATACTCTATGAGACTGATGTAAGTTCCTTGTTTTAGCAAGAATGGCTCAAACACAAGCAATAGGGCAAGTTGATGCAAGTACTTCTGGCACTTCGGCTAGTTCTGAGAGCCAACGACCTGCGCCCTCCGTCGATCCGGTTGAACGAATAATGCAAATGCTAGAGGCACAACAAAAGAGGGATGAGGCCTGACAGGACAAGTTCGAGAAAAATCTAGAGGCCCGATTTAAGGTCCAACAGAAGCAGGTGGATGCGTTGCAACAAATTGTTCAGAACTTAGCTTCCAATCATTCCGCAACAACAATAGCGGCACCGGTGGAGCCACCAACAGACGAAGTCGAAATACCTCGAACAACAAAGAATAAGGATGTGACTGCCTTCGACTTTGCCGACTTCAAAAAGTTTTGTAACACGTCCTTCCGGGGAACTGAGGATCCAGTTATGGCGCTAGATTGGTTGGTCGAGCTTGAGGATCACTTTAAGCTTCTAGAAGTACCCGATGACAAGCAAGTGGCCTGTGCCCAACTCCAGTTTCGAATGAATGCGCACGATTGGTGGGATGTGCATCGCATATCTCTCTTCGCAGACGGTGGTGGTGAGACGATCCCTTGGTCCATCTTCCGTGACGCATTTAAAGAGGAGTTTATCCCCCCACCCATTCGTCGTCAGAAGGAGAACGATTTTGTGTGTCTGCAACAAGGAACAATGACAGTAAAGTAGTATGCCGCAGAATTCAACCGGTTGACCAAGTTTGCTAGTTCTTGCCTGCCCAATGCAGCAAGCCGCCAGACGATTTGAAGGCGGTCTACGACCTTCCATTCACGAGCACATAGTCGCTCCACAGTACGAGATGATGAGGAAAGTCCTTAATCATGCCCTTGTCCTGGAACCGCAATATCCTTCCGCTACTGCCGGCGCTGTGCAACATTCTTATTACAAGCGCTCTAGTAATGCAGGAGGAAACAACACTAATAAGCATTCAAATAATGGCGGTAACCAGGGCAACAATCCCGGGGAAAATTAGGGGCACTGTTGTGCAAAATGCAACCGTACAGGGCACCAGGCTAACGAATGTCGAAATCAGGAATGCTTCAACTGTGGTCGGCTGGGTCATTATGCTTGAGACTGTCTTGATCGTCCGAACCGAGTCCCTCAGCGCCGTGCAGAGCAGCAAAATTCCATTCAGGGACCCCAAGCAAATCGGCATACGCAACAACAAGAGCGTCGTCCGAACACTGGGGGCCGGGTTTATGCCTTGCCGAGGGACGAGACCCTCGCCTCGAACATCGTAGTATCAGATATGTTGCTATTTAATAATGTACCTGCACGAGTGCTATTTGATTCTGGTGCCACACATAGTTTTGTTTCAACAAACTTTGCTAGGGAACACAAATTTATTCAGACACCGTTAGGCCTAAGGCTTAGCGTCAGTACCCCGTCAGGCACAAGCTTGCCTGTCGATTCAGTTTGTCGTGATGGCTGTATTTGCATCGGAGGAAGGAAATTGTCACTTGATGAGATAGTTCTAGACATAGGGGACTACGATATCATTTTGGGTATGGATTGGCTTGGCGCTTGCTCAACTACTATTGATTGTGCAAAAAAGAAAGTCATGTTTCGTCTTCCTGGCGAGATCAAATTTTGCTATTCGTGCAGTCCACAGTCGAAAGTGTCGAATGCCTGCATGGTGATCTCAGCAATGTCTGCTCGACGGATGATTCACTCTGGCTGTGTAGGGTACTTGGCGTTTGTTCGAGACACTCAGCAAGATTGGGCAAACGTTGAGTCCATTTCCGTTGTGGCAGATTTTTCTGATGTGTTTCCAGACGAGTTGCTCGGTATACCGACTGATCGAGAGATAGAGTTCACTATTGACACATTTCCAAAAACTTGACAAATTTTTAAGACTCCGTATCGAATAGCCCCAACAGAACTGAAGGAGTTAAAGATTCAGTTACAAGAATTGCTAGATCGTGGGTACATCCGCCCTAGTGTATCTCCGTGGGGTGCGCCTGTGTTGTTTGTTAAGAAAAAGGATGGCTCGATGCAGCTCTGCATCGACTATCGAGAATTGAATAAAGTTACTGTCCGAAATAAGTACCCCCTTCCCAGGATAGATGATCTCTTTGATTAGTTACAAGCTGCAATGGTGTTCTCGAAAATCGATCTTCGCTCGGGTTACCATCAGCTCAAGATTAAGCAGGACGATGTGCCGAAGTCGGCCTTTCGCACTCGCTACAGCCACTATGAGTTTTTGGTAATGTCGTTCGGATTGACCAATGTCCTTGTTGCCTTTATGGATTTAATGAATCGTGTGTTCCGGCCGTATCTCGATAGCTTTGTAGTAGTGTTCATCGATGATATCTTGGTATACTCGAAGAGTAGAGAGGATCATACAGAGCACCTGCGGACCGTGCTACAGACTCTTTGGGACAACAAGCTATATGCGAAACTGAGTAAGTGCGAATTCTGGATGAGCAGTGTATCTTTTCTTGGGCACATCATTTCCGCGGGAGGTATTTCAGTCGATCTAAGGAAAGTTGAGCCATCGTCGAGTGGAAGCTGTAACGCCCGCAACCGCACAGTGCGTTACGCTGAGTCAGATTGAATCAAACAAATGCTGGTTACATTTGATCTGTTAGATTTTGGGAAGAAGTATTGATTGAGTTGTTTCATGTGCAGATGGCTAGCGGATTCGATGGAAATCAGGTGTTCGTTCAGAGCAGTACTGAGATAGCTGGGTTGGAATGATAATGTCATCTTCCTTAGTCCGATCGGTCGGATGATTTGTAGAGCACGGTCTGCTCGCACGGTCATACCAGTTGAGTAGATCGCGCTTGCATCGGACCACGGGTTCAAGGGATTGGCCGTATCGGCAAGATAGGATGCTTAACAGAATTAAACATTGTGAGTGGGCTCTTTCCCTTCTCCTCTACTCCTTCATGCCTAATAATATGGAAAACACGTAAAGGCTTGAACACTTGGGCTGAAACATTGGGAACCACTACACTGAGGCGTACATAGAGTATACGTTATTTGCTTGGATAGGATTGTGGCTTGATTTGATTTACGCGTTGGATAGTTGGAGGTAGAGTTAGAATATTGCATTCGAGGCAGTTGGCTGAATAATTAGGATTATGCTTGGACGGTTGGAGTGATACATTGAGACGTTGAGAATATCGAGAATTTGGGTGAGCGAGCATGCATCCGTGCACGAGTATCACTTGGTCGCTTTGTCTTGCAAAGCGAGCAGTTGTGGTTCAAAACCGAACAACTGCATCGGCGAGGGTGTTGTGCCGCTTGATGGGGCATCGTTCCACGAATGGGGCATTGTGCCACTGTTGGGGCATTGTGCCATGGGTTTGCTTTGAGCAAGGGTGTTGCACCATTGGAAACACTGTATTGAGAAGAGGCATTGTGCCTATGGAAATACTTGGGATTTGGTGCCTTGGGTAATATGTTGGAAGAATGGTTATGGATTCTTTGGTTGGATGTTTTGGTTGGATATTCGGTTGAACGAGTCTAGGATCGCTTGGTGGGGCGAGAATGTTCGATCCTCTCGTCATACCTACTTGGTGTCTGCATGTCACGGACAACCTGTGTTGCACGGGGTTTGGTCTCCTCGAACGGGAAGGCTCCGGGGCACCGGGACCGTTCGGCCATGGAGGAGACAATTTGGTAACGTGCCTTGGGCGCGGTGCCGGCGGTTGGATGCGATCCAATTAGGTTAGCTACTTAGCGCTATTTCGAATAGAACCGCATTTGATCAGTCCGATCAAACGTCCTTTATGGCTTGGCCAGTGACTTCATATAGATTAGTGTTGGCTTGCTTTTCTTTTGTTGGTTTGGCTTTCGTGTAGGCGCGACCACCTTGCATCGACAAGAGTGTGCACCATGAGATTTGATTGTAAGTACTTTGGTTGAGGACGGATATTGAGACTTGGTTGTTGGTTCGATAGTCGCGTTGCTTGGGCTTTGAGTAGGACGGTTTGCATGCTAGTTTTCTTCGGGTTGGATTTATATAGTTGCTTGTCGTTTGGTTTGAGTTGAGTGCTTGCATGCTTAAACTGCTTTACAGCTTTCCTTAACATGTCATCCATATGCCATAAAATGAATCTAGGATTCAACTAGAAAGATCACCATATAACTATTTGCATTCACTCTTTTACTTAGTGTCGGCTTAGGCGAGTGGGTTACCCTGCTCACCAGTACGGTTGTGTACTGACCCACATTTGTGGGCAATATTTCAAGTACGCATGCGTAGTGGCGCTGCTTGGATATACGAGGCATGATGTATGAACTGTAAGTACCTTTGTGGGCTAGAGAACAGAGCAAGAGCATTTCATCGTCTCCGTGGCATCGCCTTTGTGGCATTGCCTTCGGGGCATTTCATTTGGACCCTATCGTGAGCTTCGCTGCATATTACTCTGATGTGTGCTTGGTACACAATACTTGACTTCCGCTGTAACTTGGTTGTTTCAATGATAACATTTGGTGTTTGACAACATCGCCTTGTACGAGCGCAACTCTAGGCTCGTACGGCATCATGTCCCGATGAGAACGATTATCCTGCGGGAGAGCTGTAAATGTGGTGATTCACGTTCAGCGGGGACTATCGAGCTTGCGGGAGATTGGGGCATGGCAAATTGGTATCAGAGCGCCTGGTTCATTTTCTCGGACTTGGTCCTTCGCTTCATCACAAACTCTAAATAGCTTCCGCGTGTCGTTTAGCTCTTGACTCTACTCAGTGCCGCATTGGATGTTTCATGTAATAAGTCTACATAGTGCTGGTTGTGGCTACATGTTGTGCTTCGTTGCGTTGCTTTGGTTGGTTTTTGTTAGATCGCTTAGCCTCGTTAGGCGTTGTTGCATTCGTGCAGCAAGTTGGGTGGCGTTGTTGCATTTGTGCAACAAGTTGAGAGCTTTTGTTGGGTTGGCTTGGCTTGCCGTTTGGGAAGTTTATGATTGCATCAATGGATCAGTTGGTTGGCATACGAGATTTGGTTATGCGGCTTGTTGTGAGTAGAAGCATCAATTGAGAATGGATCGTTGCACGAGTTGCTCGTACAACAAATGTGTGGAACAGTTGGGTATTGGGTTGGATTACATGGAAGACAATCGTTGCACGATTGCTCGTGTTGCGAAAGTAGCAGACGGTTTGGGAATAGCTGGAAGCATTGAGAATGGAACATAACACAAGTTGCCTAACGAGATTGATGGTTAAAGAATTGACTAAGTTTTGTGTCAAACTTGAGTTGTGAATGGTAGGATCACCCGAACGGATTTTGGATAAGTGCAAGAAATCGTAATGCGAGTAGCGACTTGATTCAGAGTGGTATATGGGATACCACATATTGAGCAAGGCATTAAAAATATTTTTGGTTGGACATCAATGGGAATTGCCTGAACGGACTCGGGTAACAGTAATACAAGTTGATTGGTGCACATCGGTTGAGTTGGAAAGAATAAAAAATGGAGCAAGTGAATATTGAGTTGAGCAAGCGAGAACAAACTTGTGCAAATGAAAGTATCATTGAACTTAAGAGATGGACGGGATCGGAATGAACAGTTGGGATACGCTTGAGCGAAACGATGGGTTAATCGGAGGATAGCGAGCATGGACTACGATTTTTGGGCAACACATTTGAGCTGTTGGTTGAACAATAAAACACATCTTGGTTTGGAGGGACAATGCGATGGATTCACACAAACTTGAAGGATTTTGGATATTGCTGCTCGAGAAGTCGACTCAGGTTTAGCAGAAATAGAATTTTGGACAAGATGGTGCAACAATGGTAGACGGATTCTCCGGAAGACGTAGGCGGATTGTGGCAACAACACGAGAGAGCAAGAATTATGGCAGACATACTTTTGAAGATACCTAAATATGGAAGCAACGTCGGAGCAAATAACTGTGCTACTCGAGAAAGTTGGACGTGCATTGTGGGACGCGACAAACGGATATGAATTGGAGCAAGTCTTGAGTTTCGAGAATCATTGCAAGTGGTAGTGCGAGAAGTTGAACATGGAAGTTCGAAAATTTTTGATGGATTCAGGGCAGAACGACGGATTGATGGAAGACGGTTTCAATGAGCGTAGTTCTCGAACTATGGCTCGGATAGATAGCAAGACTCTAGGTGGCTGAGCAGCATTGGTTGACAGATTATCAAAGGTAGTGCATGAAGTTCTCAGATTTGGAAGTTCGCTCGGATGGAATGGTTGGATTTTGATTCAGATTTGCAGATGAGATATAGCATGGTTCATAGTAACTGTCCATCGTGATGATTATAATTATCGAGCATAGCTTCGGGACAGCTGACCCTAGCGACTTGTCCGCTGAATCAGAGATTGAATATGGTAGACCCATAGAACGACCCTTGAGACGGCGTATTTGGGAATGCGTCGAGGGCAGATGTGAGTAGTGTGTGTTGGAGATTTGGCTTATTGACTGAGTGTTGGATTTGAGAGACCCTTGGGATAGTCTTCAGCTGAAGAAGCAACCGGAAGATCGGAGCGATGGTGGAAGTAGCCAAGTCAACTGACGAGATTCAGAGTCACAGATTTTTTATCGATGGCATTGCCTCTGACTCATCGTGCCCTGGAAGGGAATAGCATTCATATGAATTGACGACTGTGAAACTAGCTCGTGAAATTAAAGCAGCGGCTCGTTCAGATCAAATCCTTGCGAATACTGGAAGGGACAGATGTGCCTCAGATTTACAAGATGTCTCGAAACTTAGTCTGGGAAGCGTGCTCGTTCGGAAGGCAAAGGTGACATCCTATGCTTCGAGGCAGTGGAAGCAGCGCGAAGAACTATTCCATACGCAACCTAGGAATTATGGCGAGTATGTCCACGTTGAAATCGTGGCGATACTATACCTTTGGCGTGGCGGCGAGATCTTCGTGGATCACACGAACCTCAATATAGATGTTCACCCAGCGAGGTATTGAGATTGAGGAAGAAGTGTTTGGTTGAACTGATCAAAGCAAAGTTGATATTTGGGTAAGTCGCCTAGCTGGGGTAGTATCAGTTGAGATGATCGTTCGGTGTATGAGATATATTTGGAGATGTTGCTAGTGCAGATTCAGAAATAGTTGGATGGATTGAGTTGGAACACGAACTGATTGAGTCGGTGGAAAATAATCATATTTGAGAATAGTGCTCAAGCGAATATGTTGGAATGGAAATCATGATTTGGTTCAATTGGAAATAAAGCGAATGGATGCCTCGGACATAAAGATACCCTTGTAACTTGTCCAAATTCGCTATCGCAAAGCTCGGCTGAAATGCATGCATTTTAGGGACGCATTAAATATGTGTACGATCCAAAACTAAGCGATACGATGAATTCGTATTGAGATGCAAGGAGGATGTGGAAATATGGAATTTGTACGAGCGTTCAGCAGAGCGAGATGCTGAGTCAGGATCGTGAGTATGAGAGTTGCATAGAGCAGATCTATGGAATTGGACTAGCGGCATGTGATAGGAATGAGTACCAGCACGGTTCGTGGACGAACCTGATTTTAAGTGGTATATTATGTAACGCCCGCAACCACACAGTGCGTTATGCTGAGTCGGATTGAATCAAACAAATGCTGGTTACATTTGATCTGTTAGATTTTGGGAAGAAGTATTGATTGAGTTGTTTCATGTGCAGATGGCTAGCGGGTTCGATGGAAATCAGGTGTTCGTTCAGAGCAGTACTGAGATAGCTGGGTTGGAATGATAATGCCATCTTCCTTAGTCCGATCGGTCGGATGATTTGTAGAGCACGGCCTGCTCGCACGGTCATACCAGTTGAGTAGATCGTGCTTGCATCGGACCACGGGTTCAAGGGATTGGCCGTATCGGCAAGACATGATGCTTAACGGAATCAAACATTGTGAGTGGGCTCTTTCCCTTCTCCTCTACTTCTTCATGCCTAATAATATGGAAAACACGTAAAGGCTTGAACACTTGGACTGAAACATTGGGAACCACTACACTGAGGCGTGCATAGAGTGTACGTCGTTTGCTTAGATAGGATTGTGGCTTGATTTGGTTTACGCGTTGGATAGTTGGAGCTAGAGTTGGAATATTGCATTCGAGGCAGTTGGCTGAATAATTGGGATTATGCTTGGACGGTTGGAGTAATACATTGAGGCGTTGAGAATATCAGGAATTTGGGAGAGCGAGCGTGCATCCGTGCACGAGTATCACTTGGTCGCTTTGTCTTGCAAAGCGAGCAGTTATGGTTCAAAACCGAACAACTGCATCGGCGAGGGTGTTGTGCCGCTTGATGGGGCATCGTGCCACGAATGGGGCATTGTGCCACTGTTGGGGCATTGTGCCATGGGTTTGCTTTGAGCAAGGGTGTTGCACCATTGGAAACACTGTATTGAGAAGAGGCATTGTGCCTATGGAAATACTTGGGATTTGGTGCCTTGGGCAATATGTTGGAAGAATGGTTATAGATTCTTTGGTTGGATGTTTTGGTTGGATATTCGGTTGAACGAGTCTAGGATCGCTTGGTGGGGCGAGAATGTTCGATCCTCTCGTCATACCTACTTGGTGTCTGCATGTCACGGACAACCTGTGTTGCACGGGGTTTGGTCTCCTCGAACGGGAAGGCTCCGGGGCACCGGGACCGTTCGGCCATGGAGGAGACAATTTGGTAACGTGCCTTGGGCACGGTGCCGGCGGTTGGATGCGATCCAAGTGGGTAAGCTACTTAGCGCTATTTCGAATAGAACCGCATTTGATTAGTCCGATCAAACGTCCTTTATGGCTTGGCCAGTGACTTCATATAGATTAGTGTTTGCTTGCTTTTTTTGTTGGTTTGGCTTTCGTGTAGGCGCGGCCACCTTGCCTCGGCAAGAGTGTGCACCATGAGATTTGATTGTAAGTACTTTGGTTGAGGACGGATATTGAGGCTTGGTTGTTGGTTCGATAGTCGCGTTGCTTGGGCTTTGAGTAGGATGGTTTGCATGCTAGTTTCCTTCGGGTTGGATTTATATAGTTGCTTGTCGTTTGGTTTGAGTTGAGTGCTTGCATGCTTAAACTGTTTTACAGCTTTCCTTAACATGTCATCCATATGCCATGAAATGAATCTAGGATTCAACTAGAAAGATCACCATATAACTGTTTGCATTCACTCTTTTACTTAGTGTCGGCTTAGGAGAGTGGGTTACCCCGCTCACCAGTACGATTGTGTACTGACCCACGTTTGTGGGCAATATTTCAGGTACGCAGGCGTAGTGGCGCTGTTTGGATATACGAGGCATGATGTATGAACTGTAAGTACCTTTATGGGCTAGAGAACAGAGCAAGAGCATTTCATCGTCTCCGTGGCATCGCCTTTGTGGCATTGCCTTCGGGGCATGTCATTTGGACCCTATCGTGAGCTTCGCTGCGTATTACTCTGATGTGTGCTTGGTACACAATACTTGACTTCCGCTGCAACTTGGTTGTTTCAATGATAACATTTGGTATTTGACAACATCGTCTTGTACAAGCGCAACTCCAGGCTCGTACGGCATCACGTCCCGATAAGAACGATTGTCCTGTGGGAGAGTTGTAAACGTGGTGATTCACGTTCAGCGGGGACTATCGAGCTTGCGGGAGATTGGGACGTGACAGAAGCGACCTACATCCATCAGTGAGATTCGAAGCTTCCTCGGGCTAGCTGGCTACTACAGGCGGTTCATAAAGGATTTTTCCAAACTAGCATCACCTCTGACTCGCCTCATACAGAAGGGAGTCGCGTTTGAGTGGTCCGCCGACTGCGAAACCTCGTTTGAAGAGTTAAAGAATCGCCTCACCTCTGCCCCATTACTTGCACTACCAGACGAGACCTCGGGATTCCAAATCTTCAGCGACGCGTCAGGGCAGGGCTTAGGGTGTGTACTTATGCAACAAGACAGAGTGATAGCCTATGCATCCAGACAGCTAAAAAAGCACGAAAAGAATTATCCTACGCATGATCTGGCGCTAGCGGCAATTGTGTTCGGGCTGAAGTTGTGGCGACACTACCTTTATGAAGTGTCTTGCCAAATTTATACCGATCACAAGAGTTTGAAGTACTTATTCACCCAGGCGGATCTGAACCTACGACAGCGGCGTTGGCTAGAATTAACAAAGGATTACGACTTGACGATAGACTACACACCTGGCAAGAAAAATGTGGTAGCGGATGCGTTGAGTCGGGTCTTTGCGGGATCCTTCTCCGTTGATAGCAGGTTACAAAGGGACTTAGAAGAGTTGGGCATCGAACTCCGAATTCGATATAGCGACGCACGGGTACCCAACCTGATAGAGAGGGTCACATCTACTAAGAGGGACGATCTATTCCTAAGAAAAATACGCGAGCAAAATTTAGCGAGGAGGGCGAAAGACTTTACAGTAGATGAGTATGGAGTATTGCGAGTTAAAGGAAGGCTATGCGTCCCCAACAACTCAGAACTCAGAAAGGAGATCCTTACGGAAGCTCACTATGCAGCCTATACGATCCATCCCGGGAGTACAAAAATGTATAAAGATCTTCGTACTATCTTCTGGTGGCACGACATGAAGAAATATGTGGCGTTCTTTGTGTCGCAATGCATAACCTGTCAGAGGGTGAAAGCAGAGCATCAGAGGCCGGGAGGAGAAATGCAGAATCTTGCTATCCCGGAATGGAAGTGGGAGCACATAAGCATGGACTTCATTGTTGGCCTGCTAAGGACGCAACGAGGGAACGACGCAATCTGGGTCATCGTCGACCGGTTAACCAAGTCTGCACACTTCATTGCTATCAAAAGTACTTGGAGCACCGATCGCCTCGCCCAGACCTACCTTGATGAGATAGTCCGGCTATACGGAGTGCCAGTTTCCATAGTATCAGATCGGGACAGACGATTCATCTCACATTTCTGGGAAAGCCTTCAGTCATCGATGGGGACCAAGTTGAAGTTCAGCTCAGCCTACCATCCTCAAATAGATGGCCAAACAGAACGGGTGAATCAGGTACTAGAAGACATGCTGCGCCTCTGCGTAATCGATTCGAAGTCAAGTTGGGACGTCTACCTGCCGCTGGCCGAATTTGCATACAACAACAGTTATCAGTCTAGCATCCAAATGGCTCCGTACGAGGCTCTGTATGGGCGGAAGTGTAGGTCACCGATATGCTGGGATAAAGTTGGGGAGAGGCAAATCCTTGGGCTGAAACTGGTTGAACAAACAGTCCAACGGTTGATCCGAGAGCGGTTAAAGATAGCTCAAAGTCGGCAGAAGAGCTATGTCGATGCTCGTCGTCGCCCCCTTGAGTTCCAAGAGGGTGACCACGTGTTTTTAAAGGTCTCGCCCATGCGAGGAGTGACGAGATTCGGGGTAAAGGGGAAGTTAAGTCCGAGATTTGTTAGCCCGTTTGAAATTCTCAGACGAGTCACTTCAGTTGCCTATCAAATTGCTTTGCCACCAGCCCTATCAGAAGTGCATGATATTTTTCATGTGTCACAGCTTAGAAAGTACGTGCATGACCCAAACCACGTGGTAGACTTTGGTCAGCTAGATCTGTAGGCGGACTTATCATACGTCGAAGAGTCCGTTCAGATCTTGGAGCATAAGGAAAAGCAGTTACAGAATCGGACATTATCGCTAGTGCGCGTCCTTTGGCGAAACCACTCGGTCGAAGAATCGACATGGGAACTCGAATCTGATATGAGGGAAAAGTTTCCCTCATTATTCCTTAGGGGTAGGTTATATTCCTAAGTTTCGAGGACGAAACTTACTATTAGATGGTTATGATGTAGTGCCCCGTTCCCTATATTCGGGGAGCGCGACTAAGAAATACTTGGTATCGTCCGATCGAGACAGATTGAATCAAGATATTTTTCTCGTTATGGATTGGTTTCTTCAGAATTAGTTCCCATATTCAACGGATCAAGCCTCAAGGAAGGACTCGGCGGCAGAGTCGAGAGGGGCCTTTTCGTTGTGCTAGTTTTCTTGCCCGTTTTCGATGCCGCTTAGTTGATTTCTTGTTGATTTTATGACTTGCATTTTCTTGAACGGTTTCGATGGATTTTATTGCCTTCGTTCTTAGGATTTCGCATTTCGTATCAAACCTCGGAGACCGAAGCAGGAGATATTAATCATCTGTTGGTGCGTGCAGGTGATCGGGTAGGCGACGCGCAATCGGAGTCTTGAAGATCTCCCTTTTCTCTCCTAGTTCACCAACTTATGATTGGCTTTACTTCGATTAGCACCCTTCTTCCAAGTCTTCACTCTTAATAAATTGGCTCATCTGTGCATCCCGCTCCAACGATATCATAATACAAAAAAATTGAGTCAAATGAAAGAAGAGTTAGACTTGAAACACTTATAATGCTTGTCACCTAGAATTCTCAAACGATCACATTGATGCGTGTTTGTCCGCTATGCATTTATATATTCATGTTTCAGTTGTAGCTAGAACTTATTCTATATAACTGTACAGATGTATTGTGCAAACTAATTGAAATGCAATCACTTGGACAAGTAGACTATGTCAAATGCACTATGCTAAAGTAGATATGTACATTCTTTTGGGCTTGAATGCTTTATCTATTAACTTAGTGTCAATGCGTGGTTCGGTCGGACAACTTGTGCACAAGGTTTAGTTCCTGCGAACGGTGCCCGGGGCACTGGGGCCGATTTGTTCCGGACGAAACTCGGATAGCTACGCTAGCAAGCTTAGCACGGGTAATGCGGGGGCCTTGCAGTGGGGCTTGCTACCCGCGCTTCAAGGGTCACCGTCTTACTCTAGCTATTGTCTACGGTGGCAATGATGTTCCATGACCCAATATATATATATATATATATATATATATATATATATATATATATATATATATATATATATATATATATATATATATATATATTTCTGTATTTTTTGTTCAAGCTAATGATGTCTTCGTAGCAGGGAAGGACATGGTAAGTATTGTGCAGGCAGTTCAGACGGGAAGGTAAAAGTCACCTAATGGTGTCAAATCTGTTTCTGTAAATTGCATACTCAATGCTTGATTGTAAAACAAACTCAGGCAAAGATAGAAAGACCACAAATAATTTGCATGATTCATATAAACAACTATGGATTTGGTTAGTTGGGTTAGCTCGCCCTCACCGGTACTTTTCAAAGTACTAACCCTCGTTGCAACAGGTTCCCTGAGCCCAAGCGACGCGGCGAGGAGCTGAAGCTTCTTCTTCCCCAACCAGTCAAGTACTCGTCGTACCTCGTTCGTGACTTTTTGGAGCTTGTACAAAGTACCCGGAGCCCGCGCAACCCTTATATGCAGCTCCGAGGCAAGGCGATAGCTTCACCAGCAGGTGTGTATATTGTTTTGAAGTTCTAGTAAATGATATGATGTATGGAACGACTATCTCATTTTGTATCCAAGTTTTAAGCCGTGTGGCATCTTATCACTTTTGGGTCAAGAGTCTGTAACTAGATGTTCATTATTAATACAGAAAACTTTTCTATGCCTCAAATGTGTGTTATCTTATTTGCATACTCTGTTGCATGTGTTCTAAAGAATATCATTATGCCTAGGCCTTGTGCACGCGCGCCCTACGCGTGCACGGCATCACGTCCGGGGGACGATTATCGATTGGGTGAAATTGGGGCTTGACATTGGACGTCGACCGCGCTTTTGAACTCCATTTTCGACATGGTTCACGTCCACACTCTTGATTTTTTTTACTTCATCTTGATATGATTTATTTTTTACTTTTATTTAGATCGTGCAATCTTGTTTCATGTGACGTTTGTGCCACCTAGCTCTGAAGACGACATGCTCATTGTCTACGAATTCGTATCAAATTGACAAATCCTTGTGATCTCTAATGTACAAATATCATAATTTAGATGCAAATATCAGAAGTTAGGTACATATATCACAAGATATGTATAAATATCACAAGTTATAATAATATCACAAGTCAAATAATAATATTATTAAATATTATTATTTTAATCATTCCATATAAAAAATTTATTATTATTATAATCTTTCTCTCTGATAGTGGCATTTACTTGAAAGTGGACTTGTGATTTTTCTACTTAACTTGTAATACATGTACTTAACTAGGGATATTGATACTTGTGATTAATCTAAGTGACTTAAGAGTGATTAGCATATGTATGTTCTAGTAATATCTATATGCTTTTTAAGAGTTTATTTGTTCAATGTGTGAATGAATAATTTTTATTTTTAAAAAAAAGTTTAGTTGGTATGCAAATTCAGCATGCCACATTCGCATATGAGTGTCACGTAGGTGGCTGAGTTGGCTTTTGGGCTATCCAACAATTACGGTCAGGAAGATGTATAAATTTTTCCAAAGGTACACAAAGTTGTATAAGATTTTAAAAAATAAAAAAGCTACACAATATCTTGAAAAGTTGCAAGTTAAAATCCAAAATTTCCTTCCTTTTTTTTTTCCGTTTCTTACTCAAAATTCTTTAATTTTCTTTCTGATTTTAAACAAGTAGGAAGTGCAGCCCGCTTCTCACGCGGGGATTTGTTCCATTTGCCATTTTTAAACTTAATCCAACAAATCGAAATAATTTTTTTTTTTATCATTGTTCCACTTTCTCAATATTCCACTTTCAAAATCCGATTTTTTCATGTCCTAACCCTAACCCTAATTCCGAACATTCTCTCTTTCTTACCTGAAAATTCTCTCGGATCGGAACAAAATTATCCTTTTTGTTTCGATCCGGTAGATTTTCTTGAAGAAGCATAAAAAATGTTGGAATTTGAGAGAAAGATTCGAGCTTTGAAGAAGAAGATCCCGGCCTAACCCTAATTCCAGATAGATCGGGAAAAGACACAATTTTCAGGTCCAGTCTCCTCGATTTTGTTTCATTCTTCTTCGATCTAGCTGATTGGATCGCTTTTGCTGAAGCAGAAGAAAAAAATTGGGAGTAATTTGAGAGAGATTCAAACTTTGAAGAATCTGACGATTCTGATCGGATTTGTTGAAGAGGAAAACGAAATATGGGTGAAACTTGAGAAAGATCCAAAATTTGTAGAATCCGATGAAATCTTGATCGATTTTGTTGAAAAGAGCAAAAAATGTATGGAATTTGAGAGAAAGGCTCAAACTTTAAAGAATTCCTACGAGGTTTGGTTGTAGGGAGAAAAAATGGCTGGACTTTGAGAGAAAGATTCAAACTTTGAAGATTTCCGACGAGATATAGCTATGGATTGTGACGGCAATGCCAGCGCCGACATCCGTGATATTGCGGTGGCGCTTGACGAAGACCACATCGCCGAGCTCCGGGAGATCTTCCGCTCGTTCGACCGAAACAACGATGGCAGGCTCACCCAGCTCGAGCTCGGCTCCCTCCTCCGGACTCTTGGCCTCCAGCCCGGCCTAGACCAGCTCGAAACCCTAATCCAGAATGCCAACGACCACAGAAACGGCCTCATCGAGTTCTCCGAGTTCGTCGTGCTTGTTGCCCCCGAGATCCTTCCCGCCGTATCCTCTTACACGGAGGACCAGCTGAACCAGATATTTGACATGTTCGATCACGACGGGGACGGGTATATAACCGCAGCGGAGCTCGCCATCTCGATGGCAAAGCTGGGGCACGCATTGACCGCCAAGGAACTGACGGGGATGATCATGGAGGCGGATACGGACGGGGACGGGCGGATCAGCTTCCAAGGGTTCTCGCATGCGCTCATGTGGGCCGCTTTCGACAACTCGTGGGCTTGATGGTATATCTGATTCCGATCTCGTCGATGTTTAAATTTGTTATCATTCTGTTTCTATCAAAGTCTTCTTCTTCTTCTTCTTCTTCTTCTTCTTTTGCCCTCTCTATATGCATATTGGGGTCCGTGGTTGTGTTATTCTGAAAGGATTTTTTCCTTGAATGTTATAGATTTTTTTTCTCTCCTAAAAGGAGATTGGAACATTTGGGTGATCTATACTACCATAAAATAAGAAAAGTTGAGGCTTTACCATGAAAGTTTTTGTTCCAAAATGTCCTTATCTATGTTTACTAATTAAAATTGATCATTAAATTTAGCATGGGTAGTTAGGTAATTAGGTATAGAAGAAGAAAAATTAAGCGGTTGTTGTTTGCTCTTCACGAGTATTTGCAATACATGCAAGGCACGTGCATATATACTAGTGAATTATAGTTAGGAGATTGTAAGTATCTAGAACTATGTTGCATGAACACGAAGACAACACTAACACAATATGGTGACGACGACACATGCATGACACTGATTTTGGAGTGTCCTATAGCTAGTGTGTGTGCGTGTGCGTGTGCGCGCTCGCGCGTGTGGAGAGCCTTGATGTGTCCTCTAGCTTAGTAATTGGTTTCTCTCTTGGCAATTCTTGTTTAATGTTGGAACCCCTATCTTCAATTTGTCATTCACGACTCTGTTTTATTTTCTGCTATTGAGAATGAATGTATCTATCACACCAAACTTGAACCTATTACGAACCACACCAAACTTGCACCCTTCTGTGACAGAAGGGCTTCAGCAGCTCCACATGTGGATGTGATTTTTGGGCCACTGAAAGCAATGTGCCTCTCTGATCATAATGACCGATTGTGTAATTAAGTAGATGCAGACACGTACCACGGATGGGATTCCCCTATGCAACTTATTCCTAAACAAAGATCATCCTAGTATGTCGAGGCTTCCTCTAATGTAGAGTTTAATGTTTCTGTGACTCGAACTTGGTTTTCCCAGATGCAAGCGGCAATACTTACTGTCACGTTCTGTACTTACTATCACGCACACTACAGCCAGTCTGGCAGTGTGGGAGGAGTAAGATCATTTTGGGCACTTGGGTATGTGAGAATGAATGGTTTCACTGTTTTTATTTTGATTTGAGTGCATTGCATCTTTCCACTGCTTGATATTTAATATTTTATTTGAGATGATTGCCTCTTTAGACTATTTGAGGTTTTGATTTTAGAGGATTGCATGTTTTTTAAGGTTTCCAGTTGAGAAGATTGGTTCGTCTGTGGTAATGTTGTAATTTGGTTTCCGAGTTGAGAATGTGAAGTATAAAAAACAGTTGTGGGAATAGAGTAACATGATTGATTGACAAGTTATATGGATTTCTTGAGTTTCCTTCAAGGTATAAGTCATTATTGTTATATTTCTTTTTGTTTTTACATAATTAATTCTGACATATTTGTATCCCTGGAGGTTGGGAATGCTAAGATGGATGCATGGCAATACATTAGAAGCTGTGATAAGAAACGAGTGTTTTCGTGAAGTTAGAAACGATGTCAATTGAGGACATAATGAGAGAACATTGTGTTAGGTGGTTTGGAAATGTGCAACACACATCAATAAATGTCTGGTAACTAGGAGCAATAATATAGTAACTTTAAGGAGCCACCGGTACTAGAGGTTGGCCAACGAACATTGATTGGAGTTTAAAGAAGGATATGGTTTTATTAGTGTTATAGTAGACATGGCCCTTAAAGAGCTGAATGGAAGAAAAATATTCCAACAATAGACCCCAAAAATTTGTGGTAAAGGTAGTGGTGTTGTATGCTCAGAGGCTCTAAAACTGAATCACAGCCGAAGTAGAGGAATATAAGTAAGAATGATAAGTCTCTCCTAAAGGAATCCACCTAAAGGGAATTCAAAGAGAAAAAGGATTCCATCTTCAACAAGGACGACTTAATTCTATTGCATTCATTTTTATGTCGTTAATTACAAATGGTTACATCTATATAGAAACAAATGCATGCGTATAGTATGAGTTATCAAAGTTTTCACCTTCCTTGAGTGAATAAAGACTAATGTATACAATAATTATTCAATTTTAAGTCTTATAGTAAAGGCAAGACTCCATGGCAACCTAATTTTAACTTCCAAAAGGAAGATGGAGCAATCCAAATGGTGGTGATCCGGAAGCTTCTCGGTATTGTCTTCATGCAATAATAAAACAAGGAAGGTTCCCGTGTCAGGCTCATCTGTTAAAAACATAATTTGAAGTTAGCTTTGCAAGCCGTCTTTCTATGTGAGAAATTTAAGTACAATAATATATTCTTATTTTTTAGGGTCAGTCTATATTGCACTTGCATTTCATTCGTGATTCCATTTGGTGCCAAACACAGGTGTTGAGCCAAACGGTTTCCATTCAGAATGGACGTTTTTTTCAAACGTGCCACATTCATATCGGGGTCAAATGGGCATTTCTGAAATGCTAGCTCAACAAACGTTCCCGAAATGGACGTTTGAGAAAACGGGATGAAACGTAAGTGCAATCCAAACTAGTTATTTCTTACTTCTTAGTGTGAGCTTAGCCTTCCAAAAATTTGTACTGAATGCTAAACAACTACATAGTTCATAATTGGGTCATCATAGCTGGAATGGAAACAATGTTCTTGGTTACTTCTGTGAAGAAAAATTGCAAACTTTGGATCAAGCTTATCATTGCTGAGTTTGGTTGTTTCTATTTCATAGAGAATGGCCTAATTAGACTTGGTCTATATGAGATTTAATGTGCCTGTCTTCTACGACTGATGGGCACTTCCTTTCAGGCTAGTTACTATGACTGCACTTTCCCACACTGAGTGGAAACCTGACAGTATTGCCTGAATCTCTTGGATCCACTCACCACGTAGCATTGTGATCTCTTTCTTCGTTCCCAGTTTCTACTAAGGTGTCAGTTGTCGTTCTTGTTCTGGCTTTTTCATGGGGATTCATCAATGGAGCCCAGTTATTCAACTGGATTCTCAAATAAAGATTGCGCAGGAACAGCCCATCTTCCCATGCAGGTGATTGCTGAAGATGTATTTCTGCAGTTTTCTTAAGGGCGAACTAACTCATTTCTTAGGCTTCTTATTCATGAGAATGATGTTGGTTTTTGTTATTCTTTGTGAGAATATCAACTTAGGACAATGCATTGTTGTTGCTACTTGCTTGGTAATTGTGGGACAGGCTATCAAGAGAATTCTAAATCTTCTGGTGATCCTAACAAGGAGAAGAACTCTGATGTCGAATTCTACACTAAACAACATAGAATGTTCTTTGTTGAAGGTAAGGTATCAAACTCTTTCGCAGATTGATCCTTGTCGATATAAACCAAATGCTTGAGCAGCTCATCTAGGTGATGAGAAAAAAAGGCTGTTGATAAGGGCACTACTAAAATTACTCAGGACTGTCCAAATATTTACCATTGATAATTACAAGTTTGCCACTCCCAAACATTACTCGGGGCTGTCCACTATTGAATTTTTTTATAATCAGGACTCCAATTTGCAGGACTGTCAATTTGCAGGACTGTCAAAATTTTGACAGTCCTATCCAAAATTTTGATAGTCCTAAAAAATTAACATATATGTCAAATTTTGACAGTCCTTCTATTTTTTCTTCTTTTGGTTTTCTGTGTGCTGTTATTTTTCTTTGTCATTGTGCTATTATTCGTGTCATCTGACCAATGTCTATGTGACTATACAGTATTCAGTTAGTAAAATGATCAGATATGGTTTGTTGAAATTAACTTATTTGTTACTGGTTTTAGGTTGCATTTAAGTGTATTTTACTGGCTGTCTAAAAAATTAGGATTGTCAAAATTTTGACAGTCCTCCACGACGCTGGAGTGGAGGATCTGGTGGTAGCGGCGGAGGAAGGAGGTGAGGGAGGAGCGGCGGACGCCGAGGGTGCCGAGGTAGTCGAGTACCGAAAGGGGGTACAAGGCGGAGGAGCGGAAGGGGAAGGAGGCGGTGGGAGGCGGGGGAGGCGGAGCGCTCACGTGGTGGAGGACGAGGCCGCAGCTGCGCGGGGGCGGCGGTGGAGCACGGAGGGAGCAGGAGGAGGGAGGGAGCAAGAGGAGGGCTCCGACAAGAAAGGGAGGAGGGGGGAGGGCTCCGGTGGAGGTTTGGAGGATTTCGGAGGAGAGTCTAATGTTTGGGCTAGTATGAGTAAACTTTTGGACTAGTATGAGTAAACTTCATTCATTAATGGGCTAGTCCAGGCCCAATCCTGGACTAGCCCCAAGTATATTTTGTAGTGTCCTTATCACCAACCCAAAAAAAGGAGGTAAATTGACCAAGAGGTACAAGTAATCAAATCTCTCCAGAAAAAGTACATATTAGGCCAGTCCTACGTGTTAATCAGCCAAAGACACGGTCGGTTATAATATGAGATGGAAATATTTAGGTGGATGTGTAGAGAAGGGCACTATTGTTTTGTACTCTTATATCATACAGAGACAACTCACAAATTTATGGGTGATAAGGTGAGCTTCTCTTGATCAGGGTTTAACACACGATTGATCTCGTTGATAAAATGTCTCAGGTGAGCTTTCTTCATGTTCTATAGTGTCATGGTAAGACTATACTTTGTAATTTGCATACATCATAGATTTTTTTAATATTTTCGGATGATTGAAAGTTCATATTACTCTCAAATTGAATATTGAACCTTACGATTGAGAAATATTTGAAACATTTCATTACTGAACCTTGTTAACTGTTACTTAGCATCACTGAACCTTGTTTTGACTACACTGGGATGGCAGTTATGACCAACCTTCACCAATCATTCCTATAAGAATGACCAATCTTCACAATTCCTCTTTTCTCAACCAGTTCTTTCATCATGGTTTGCATGCTCTTGAAGTGAAGTGTGAGACAGTTTCTTTGAGTAGCCCACGGATCCCAAAATTTTGGGATGAAAGCTTTGTTGCTGTACTTGTTTTGGTCAAGTGAGAGAATTTTTATGTTTGAAACAAAGTAGTTCTCTCTTTGCTCTTCTATGGGAATAATTAAAACAGTGATTTGTACTGCTTTAGACATCATTAGGAGTTGTGTGCTCTCCAACTGTACTTGATCCTGTTAAGCAGTCACTTCTCTTCTTTGCTGGTTTTTGCTTATTATTATTTTTTCCAAACTCAATTGGACCTTAGTTAGAAATCGTGTAGTAACGATATACCTAGAATCAAACTGCTAATATAACCTGCCCAGGTTATGAATATTTCTAGATCCCAAAGTAGTGGTTTTTTTGTTTTGTTTTTTGAAACCAAGATAAACTTCATTAATAACTAACATAAGTGATATTGGCCATATCTTTATGTATATGAGCCAAAATACAAGTTGGTTGCACTCGAAATAGAGTAGTGACTGGGAAAGAGTTACAGAACATAGCATTAGCAGCTGTTTGAAGTAGTTGTTGGAAGTTTTTATATTAACCATTTTTTTTTAGATGTCTGGCGATATTAACCGATTCGCATACCAATTTTGGTATTTTTTATTGTGCATGCTTATGATTCTTTATGTTTCAAAGCAGCAACAAAAGGTTATTTGGTAACAATTGCTTCTAATTATGTTATCTAGAAGCTACTTCATTTTGTGAATATTGTTGTATATGCATCGTATTCAACTATAGAGTGCTATAAGTGCCTTCCGATGATCGGAGAAGTTTGGAAGGAGTCAGAAGCAACATATCATGGACTCATAAGAGCCAAAGTATTATGAGGCATATCGTCGGAATACTAGAAAGTGCATTTTTATTCAAGCAAAGTATGGGGACATTTTGTGCGTACTAGACATACCGGTTGCATGCCAGCGCTACACGACTGATATGGCTCGGAATCAGACTGCAAATGGAAATGGTTCATATCTAAAGTGCTTGTTTTTTACGGTTAAGATTGCTCCTCACAGGACAAAGTTCGTGAGTGATCATTAACGGAATATGGAGAGAGGTTAAAGGAGAGCTTGCAGGATTAGGATTTTGCATTATGTATCAATCATGATTTTCGGTTACTTATAATTAACTATTATATGTTTCTTTTTTTATTTTCTTGTTCCTTTTTCCCCTAACATAATCTTAACTGTACTTAGTGTAGAAGTATGGAAAATATGGATCCATGCGTCCCAAAGTAAAGCGCAGAAGAGATCAGGCCGTAGAGTCACCTGCGGCCGAGAAAGATGACATCTATGCGTCCCAATCAGCTGAAGCAGCTTTGGCTGCAGATGGACCTGACGTGACATCCTGACAACATGATAATCTCTGACACAGAATCCTAACAAAAATAATTTTCTGAACGCCTCGAAGGAAGTGAACACGCTAAACGACAGAAGTCTTACGTCAACATAAACCTGGGTGTGCAGCACCACATGTACAGCAAAACAAAGATCCCATGCGTCTCTAGCCCCATGCGTTCCAGACTCCATGCGTCTCTGGACCATGCGTCCTAGACTCCATGCGTTCCATGCATTTTTGGTCCAATGCGTCCTAGATTCCATGCGTCCCATGCGTCTCTGGCCACATGTGTCCCAGACTCCATGAAGACCAAATCTTGTTGTTACAACTAAAGTAATTCTCTCCAACCAAGTGCGGATCACGTGTCAAGCTGACTAAGTCACACACACAAAGGACAAGAACCGCAAGGATCTCCAGCAACAACAAAATTTTAATAAAACGTCCACGTGGCAGTTTCTCCTGGATTCAACCCACACTATGCACCTACAGTTGCAACCACATTCTGTTGAAGGAGTCTTATGCGGCCACCAAACAGAGGTACATGCGGCAACTAGAACCCATCAGCATGATGACTATAAATAGGAGCAACTTCGACGTCCCAAAGGTCGACTTTTTTTTTTTGCTTCACAGAGAGAGAGAGAGAGAGAGAGAGAGAGAGCATACCCCCCCTCGGCCAGCTACATACGTGTACACAAGCTCGGGAGAGAGAAGAAATGAGGGCATCCTCATTCCCTCATCGGAGCGTCAACGGAGTAAATGAGCCACCACATCACTCTTTATCCATCGTCACTACCCAGATCAAAAAATTGTACTTAGATTGTCTGTCTAGGACCTCTTTGTACTTTTTTTAGTTTGTTGATTAAATCATGCTCTTTTAGACTTTCGAATTTAATGACGAACAAGATGACGACTCTGCTGGGGACCAACTTCTCCTATGATGAGAAGACAGTGGCGCAGTCTGATGCGGCCAAGCTGGGCTCGACCCAAAGGATGCTAGTCGTACGCTTCGACCCGCAGGACATGGGTAGCAAAGGGCGCTGTGTCTCACCCAACTATGGAGCATGCGCTCCCCACTACTCTCTCTGTTGCCGCAGATCCACATAATGCGTCCTCCCAGACTGGCCTTGTTCATGCGACAGTCGAAAAAGGCAGCGACCAAACTCTGGCAGAGGAAAACACTACGATGGCAGAAGTTCGGTGGCTGAAACAAGCTTTATGCGGCAATGTCAGAAATTCGCATAAGTCTACAGCCACAGGCAAAAGTTCACTTGCGGCACTGATCGGTGGCCGCAAGCAAATGACCACATGCGGCCAACATAGTAGCAAAACCATCGTCTTCTACCGAATCTTACGCAGCGCTGACTCCATGCGCCTTGTTGAGAAAGGGGAGGATGTGAACTTGGACACTTCATACTACGCACCAGTGTGTACTAGATCGAAGGAGTCCAGGGCAGTGCGAGCTCGCCAAGCTCAAGCAACTGGTCATACGACCTGCCGTCAACAGGCTCTGCTAACTGTTACACGAGCCCCTGACGAAAAGTTGTACAAGATCGACCCATGTGTCCAACCCGTAGTGGAAAATGGACATGGTCAGTCTCGAAAGTCTTCCATTAACAACTTTGGGAGAGTTCTTGTACGAACCCCAGGACAGGGAGAAATGCAACACCTATACACCCATGTGCTCGGTCTACCCGAACTCATAACAAGGGTGTAAAGGTGGATCAACCCTCTCTTGATTTGTGCAACATGATCAACCAGAAGCGCAAAGCGAGGGAAGCAACCACGGCATGTGAGGTGTCCCCTCCAGGATACCCATGTGCCAACATCATCATCAACTGCTGCTGTGATAAAACAGAAGTGCCAACAAATAGGCAATCGGTGTTCCAACGGCTGCAACCAAAGGCACCTATCCGACAGCATCCCAGAAAACATGTGCAATTACCAGAGGAGGAGGAGCTTCCCTTCGCCTCGTGCTATTCCACTTGGAAGTCTCCCTCTATAAGGGGAGATCGGAAGCCTAACACCTCAAATCCTTCGCTTTCGGCCAACGTGTCGAGAAGGCGGACCCAAGGAGGACAGTCAGCAGTACCTGCAGAAGGAGTTTTCCAGGACACCCGCTCCAAGAAGAAATTATCGGCTCCTGGCGGTGGTTCTTCATAAGGACCCCTAGTGGTTCTGCAAGCTAGGGGCAGCAATTCCCCAGAACTCTACGACAACCCGACATTCCGAGGGGACAACGATTTTCAAGGAACTTATATCGAGATTCCCGGGGGTAGTCACCCTCACCAGGAAGACGCATCTTCCTATACTGGGGGTAGTGTTCTCTCGGAGTCCGAAGAGGATGCGATGCTGACAATTTTCTCCGAGGACTGTTCGATGCAAGAGTCCGAGGCGGAAAGTGCGACGTCTATTGTTCCATCTACTGCCTCCTATGTAAGAACAATGTACATAGCGAGAGACGATCACGAGGGCCCTAGCGATCGATAGCGCCTCGAAACTCTCGAGGTTATGATGCACACCATTAGTGCGTCGATGCAAGCCTTGACCCAGACGATGCTGGAGATCAAGGCAAACATGGCCTCACAACCACCAAGAACCTTGGAACAAGCTAGTCAAGATCCTGGGGCAAATGGAGACTCAAACGCCACCGCTCCGCCCATCAATGGCGACCGCGTTAGGCCCGGATCATCTACTCCTTCCACAGTAGATGAGGCTTGGGAAGAGATGCGAGAGGTACGAGAACTGCGAGCCCGCTTGGACTCAATGGGGAACCGAGATTCACTGCAGGAACTCGGGATTCGACAACCATATCCCCGTGAGTGGAAAGACGTGCCATATCCACATAAATACAAGCCCTTCAACTTAAATCCATTTGAAGGGAATGCGTCTCCTCGTTAGTACATGAGCTACTTTGAGACATCAACATGACATCTACCCCGCAGTGATGCTCTCCTCACCAAGCTCTTTGTTGGGACATTATCGGGGGTCGCCTTTGACAGGTTCTGCAGCCTCCAAGACAATTGCATATCGTCATTCGACGATCTTAAAAGTCTTTTCCTCGCCCGATTCTATGAGGGGGGATGTGACATGACGATGTCCTCCTTGCTGGACATCATGAAAAAAGAAAAGGAGCCTATACGGGAATACGTCGAACACTTCAGGCAAGCCGCGCTGAAGCTACCCCGGGTAACCCTGAATCCACTCTGATGGACATGTGCTAGAAAAACCTTCTTCCGACTGTCAGGCTGTGGATGGGTGACACCCAATTCAAAGACTGGACGGTGTTCATCATAAATGCCGTCGGCGTTGAGAGGAAGGTGAAAGATGCCCGTCTCTTGGGAGTACAGATCCCTGTCGCTGAGGATAGGAGAAAATGCCCTTACAAAAGCAATAACAACAATGGCAACAATAGCCGTGACGACAAGGGAAAGCAGGCCCTTGTCGCTAACTTGACCAAGAAGTCCGAGCAGAAGCCGACAAAAGCCGACATAAGCTCCAAAGCCAAAAGAGATGTACTCTTTCGAAGATGATTACGTCATGACAATCTTTGACATGCTGATGCAGGGGAACAAGCTTCGGCTCCCCGACATCAAACACCATTTTGAGGCAGTCGAGGTGAATAATCCAAAGTACTGCCATTACCATCGTTACGTCCATCATACGACGTGGGACTGCTACACGCTGAAGCGGTACATCCAGCGTCTGCTCGACACCAAGACCCTCACCTTGGATATCGATGACAAAAAGGTTGCTGCTAACATGGTATCGTTCCAGTTCGATAACTTCCTGGCGACAGAAGTCCATGACGGGGTAATCCCAATTCTACTGACAATGATGGAGGTCGTCAATCTTCCGCCAGCTCGTGACCAAACGGCCGGGCTGTTACCTCTCACCATGCCACGTGGGGAGGTCATGTGGGTTCACCTTGATCTTGCTACAGAATTTATGCACCAGACAACACCTTCTGCCACCAAGACTAAAGGCAAAAAGTCTAAGTCCTGCTACACAGTCTCTCTCCCTCCCGAAAAAGCTATAGCAGGAGCAACAAGATCAGGCCTAGCGTACCAGTGAGAGTACGACATCCCTGACGATGGTGCACTTCCAATAGTCGCACCCACATCATCTGATCTGGGTCCATTCCAGCCTCTAGCAGCAGATAAGTCCAAGCAGAAAGATACTCGCTTTGACAAACCGCTACGCAAAGATACAGCCCAAGGGCTGGAGAAGCCCTACAACTTTGACATCTTAGCCCAGCTCGCCAATGCTCCAACGAAGTTGTCTATATTCGAGCTTCTTCGACTCTCTAAAGAC
Source organism: Iris macrosiphon (assembly GCA_036927795.1). Lineage (NCBI taxonomy): Eukaryota > Viridiplantae > Streptophyta > Magnoliopsida > Asparagales > Iridaceae > Iris > Iris macrosiphon. The sequence goes on from JAYESA010000014.1 coordinate 10,587,793, forward strand.
ACTCGGGATGCTCTTAGCGAGGCATTGCAAAATGTCGACACCTACCTGACGCAGGTCAAGCCGCCAGGTGAGGAACCCGTCGCATGCCCCCACTGCAACAATGTGATGGAGGTGATACCCAACATTACGTTCTTGCAACAAGAAATGTTGCTAAAGAACAATCGGCACGATCCTCCTCTGTACTACACATGATATATTTGTGCCATCAAGGTGGACCGGATGCACATCGACCCCGAATAGTCAATCAGCTTCATCCCGCAGAGTCTGCTTTAGACCTTGGGCATACCGATGCATCGCCTGGCAGCGACCAATACTGCCATCAATGGCTTCAACGCGGGAAGAAGCTACCCTCTGGGCAAGATTCGCTTGAAGTACCAAATCGGCGATCTAAGAACATATGTCACCTGCTACGTCATAGACGTAGACGTATCCTACAACGTTCTCCTGGGACGTCCATGGATACATCAATACATGATCGTACCTTCAACCTTGCACCAGTACTTGAAGTACGTGGACGATCACGGCGTCGTCAAGACTGAATTTGCCGATGTGGATCATTTCAAAGGGGTAGAGGCTTACTACTCTGATTCACTCCTGTACAAGCAAGTCCGCCAGGACGAATGAGGGAATGACGCCGACGATGAAGCAGAAATCGACGTAATATCAGGCAACCCTTTGACGGTCCACCTCAAGAGACATGCTCGTGACACAACCCCTCCCCTCGTTGTGAAGATACAGATGAAGGCACCACAACCTCTGACGGTACGACTGCCAAGTCGGAAGAACGACCCAGTGCCAGCTTCAGCCTCCGAACCCTTGGTGGTCAAGCTTCGTAGGAGGCCTCCAAAGCCCTCGCTCACATTGGAGACAAATCTCGAGGAAGACGAACTAGAAGAGTACGTAGCGGCTCATGCTAACGCTTCGTCCCTAGACGATGTAATTCTCCTGGAAAAGATTTTCTACTTTATGAATAAAATGTTATCTTTAAACTACTCCGAGGTCGCTTACTTGAGCATATTGTACTCCATAAAATATAGTATAGGCCTGCAACTACATACACATGTAAATACTACCTATGTAGTAAACCAGATCCTCCCAAGCCAAGGTTCCTATTTCACGGTTCCAGCAAGGAGGAGGGAAGACAAACACATCATATTCGGCAGGGTTGAATGCCCCCAGTCCTTCATCCCGGAGGAACAAGAGCCAGAACCAGATACCAGCAAAATACAACTCTACCGGTTCAGTGGTCAAGCCAAACACCTCATCCAGAAGATGAATTATGATCTTAAAAGCAATCGAGGTCTGAATCACGACAAAGGTCGACGACTGCCCTTGAGCCTCCCTGCTCCGACAAACAAGTCCGATGATTACTACCATAAGATCAAGTATGGCTTAGGGTATGTCATGCCTCCCACAACCCCGAAGACTCGGATGAAGAATATGAGTTACACTCTCACTCTTCAGAGTCTTCCTTTGGGCCTCCGATATCAGTATCGGGGAGATGCTCAAACAATCATTGTCTGCCAACATGGTGTCAGCTGACCCTGAGGAAGTTGACGAGGATCCTTTAAAATTTTTTGAAGCAAAACTGTGGGCCCAATGCCTAGACGCAAAATGGAAGATGTGGTTCAAACAACGAGAACCTCCCACCGAGGACGAAGTCGTACAAGTCAACCTTGGCGAAGAATCCTCTCCTAAACCTATATTCATCAACAAGAGTCTGATGGATGAGGATCGGTTATCCTGCTACAGCTCGTCAGAGAATACATCGATATCTTTGCCTGGAGTTACGAAGACATGCAGGGACTGGACCCCCAAATTGTGGTCCATAAACTCAATATTTTGCCGAACGCTAAACCTGTCAAGCAACAACAACGGTTGTTCCAGCCGAACATCATGAACGCCATCGAAGCTGAAGTCAACAAGCAGTTACCTAGTGGCTTCGTCCGCGAAGAACAACATCCATATTAGGTAGCCAACATCGTGTCCGTCGTCAAAAAGAACGGGAAGATTCAGATCTGCATCGACTTCCCCGATCTAAATTTGGCCTGCCCTAAGGACGAGTCCCCCTTTCTGATCACAGACATAATGATCGACAACACCTGTGGCTTCGAGCGCATGTCCTTCATGGACAAATTCTCAAGCTACAATCAAATCAAGATGTCTTCTGACGACGAGAAGCATACATCATTTCGAACGCCGGTAGGAGTATACTGCTATATAGTCATGCCCTTCGGTCTGAAGAACGTCGGTGCTACATACCAGCGAGCGATGTGCACCATCTTCCGTGAGCATCTACGTAATACGGTCGAGTGTTACGTTGATGATATCGCCGTCAAGAGTCGCTCCAAAGATGATCACCTACGGGATTTGAAGACTGTATTCGACCTCATGCGTACGTACCAGCTCAAGATGAATCCCACTAAATCTTTTCTAGGAGTCTCCAACGGCAAATTCCTGGGTTTCGTCATAACTTCGAAGGGTATCCATGTAGACCATGACAAGACTAAATCAATAATTGAAATGCGCCCACCGATGAACCTCATAGAACTTCGTGGCCTTCAAGGAAGACTAGCCTACATCAGGAGGTTCATATCAAACCTTTCGGGACGTTGTCGGCCGTTAACTCAGCTTATGAAGAAGGAGTTTCCTTTGTCTGGAACGAAGAATATCAACATGCTTTCGACGACATCAAGGAATACCTCATGAGTCCTCCAATATTGGTAGCCCCAATTATGGGAAAGCTCTATCTGCTCTACGTACGAGCAATTGATCACTCGCTTGGCGCTCTGCTAGCCCAGACAAGCGACGCAGGTCACAATCAGGCATTTACTATCTCAGTAGGATTATGGCCGACGCAGGGTACATGTACAACCCCATCGAGAAGGAGTGCCTTGCTTTAGTCTTCGCCATCTAGAAGACCCGACATTACGTGGCAGGGCAAACCATCCATGTGATCTCACGAGTTAATCCCCTCAGGGTCCTCATGACAAAACCTGGAGTGCTCAACTCTCGCCTAGCCACATGGGCAATACTGTTGTGACCATATGAAATGGTATTCGTCCCACAGAAGGCGGTCAAAGATCAGGCGTTGGCAGATTTTCTTGCAATCCATCCGGTACCAAAAATCTCGAAGCTCTACGAGGAGATCCCAGATGAGGTCGCAGACTCGAACCTGACAACGAGCGTAGAAGCCGTTTGGCGAATGTTCTTCGACGGTGCTTCAAGAACATGGTCCAAAGGCGATATTGTCGCTGGCGTCGTGATATTACTGATCTTCTCACACGATCTGGTCATCAACCGCGCCTACTCTCTCACTGAGCCGTGCTCCAATAATGTGGCAGAGTATAATGCCCTCGTCATTGGGCTCCAAATCGCCAAACAAGTATGAGTGGACTACCAAGAAGCCTATGGCGATTCCAAGATGATAGTCAATCAAGTACGAGGCGAGTACGAATTCTGGAATGAAGACCTACTCCCCTACCACCAAGCTACGCTTGGAATAATCTCCACCTTCGAGGGATTCTTCATAGAGCACGTCCCTCGGCTGCAAAATATTGAGGCTGACGTCCTGGCCGGCCTTGCAGCCTCTCTAGCTGTTCCGGTCAATACTCATGAACTGTTCACTGTCACGTCCCGATCTCCCACAGGTAATCGGCCATCCCCGCTAGACGTGAATCACCGATCCAGTGCTCCCGCGGGACGATCTTTTCCATCTTGACATAATGCCGCACGAGCACAAGCTGTGCCCGTGCAAGTCCATGATCCGTGTCGCGCCCCGATCCCGTAGGGGCCTATCCCGTAGGGCCGATCGTCCTCGCCTGGTCCCTACGGAACCGTTCGTCCTCGCTTGGTCCCTACGGAACCGTCCGTCCTCGCTTGGGCGCGATGCCGTGCAAGCCTAAGTTGCGCTTGCACCAGGCAACGTACCTGCACAAGACAAGTTAGACAAAATATACATATATAGGCACAGAGTAAAACGCAGAGAACCAAAGTTGAACACATTTGATAAGCACACAAAATACTTTCATTTTATTGAATACTGAAGATTTGGATTACAAAATGCTTGTTTGGCTGAGTTACAAAATATGCCTCAGAAGGCTTACAACTCTTTTTACATTCCCAAAACTAGCCACAACGCCCATTACATTATGCCCTTGTAGTAGGACCAAAATAACCAAAACATCTAGCAGAAGGAGAGTAGCCCACTGGAGAGGTAAGCAGCGAAGGAAGCAGCACGAACACAGTCCTAAGGAAGGGTGCGCACACGCTGATTCAGGTTCAGGATGCTTGCCAGACTCTCGCTCCCAGCACCTGGATATTTGTCCACAAACGTGGGTCAGTACTACCACATGTACTGGTGAGCGACCGTGGCCAAACTCACCTTAAAAATCCACACTAAGTAAGCATATGAAACTAGCATTATTAAGTGGTCTTTCTGGTTGTCTAGTTTCTTTTTAACAATTCATGCGAGGAAACATAGACAATATAAAGCAAGTGCATATGATATTTCTTACCCACGGCCGAGCGGTTATCCCTGCAGTAGACACACAAGTTAGTCATAATTTACATATGTGCTTAAACTTATGAATCATTCTTCGATATCGAAACGATAGGTATGCAAGAAGGTAAACCTAGCATGCGCCCTATCTATATGACGGTCCATGAGTTTCCCCATTATTGGACAACAACACCCCCCAAGATCCCGTAGGACCGGACGTCAGGGTGCTCTCACAATCCCTTCCGGACCGACCGATTTCCAGTGCCCCAGAAACCAATCGAGAGACTATTACCTTGTGCACAAGTTGTCCGAGACCCATGCATGGCAAGCAAACATTTATAAACCAACTCTTATGATGCACAACATTAGCAAGCATATAACAATCTAATAGCCACACCCCCCAAGATCCCGTAGGACCGGACGTCAGGGCGGACTACTAGACTTATCTTCTTCTTCTTTTACACTTGACACAAACACTAACCATGAATGTTCAATGCACGATATAGTGATGCAACAAGTAAATAAGGGGCAACATTCAGTTGAAGTAAAGCATAACTCTATTCTAGCAGCATACAGTTTATTTCTTTAGCTTATCTTTTTAGTGAGGCAACATTAGTGAACTAGAGATTCTTTTCATTAGGCATGTGAACTGAAAGATTCATCGAAGGGCCTAGGCCACTCACTGAATGAATCGAACGAGAGGATGGGGAAGCCTTAAGCGACGTTCACTCTTTGGTTATGCGTCCTGAAAATGCAACAATACTTGGTTAGCATACTTCGATCTCTTTCCCTTACGATTCGAAAGAAAGCGCAAGCGAGAAAGCAAAATCATGAAAACCAAGTCATCGAAAGCAACTCAAAACACAAAGTAACACAAAACCAAAAAGCAAAGCAACCAACGAAAACTCTTGGACTTATTTCAATAGAAGCCGCTCGATTAATTCGAAGGGTTCATTGCACTTCGTCCGTGTTGATTCGGTAAGGTTTCCCCGAGACTCGATTCTCAACCGAGTCGAAGCAGCGTAGTATTCCATAAGTAACCGTTCGGAGCGGGGCATTACAATCCGAACAGGAGATAAAATGACTAAGCCACAGAGTCGCACAAATAGTTCGAATGCAGCAGAATAAGAAACGAATAGGCGATTGGTAACAAGTTCACAGAGTCGTCAATAGCGAAAGTATTGAATAATATAAGTATGGAAGTAAAACAAATACTTTATTGATATTGAACAAGTGTTACAAGCGGCGCTAGGCCGAGATTACAAGTCGCTCAAGTCCTCTCTCTTGAAATAAATAATTTATGGAATGATACATAGAAAATGTTCCACCATTATGTCTTTTATATGCGCTTCAGCTCCGGACGCAACGTTCCAAGGCTCTAGAGTGAACTCCACGCCTTAGCACGTCCGAAGGGATTTTCGCACCGAACGAGTTTCTCCCGCACCCTGCAAGCAATCTGGTGGATTATCAGTACATGATTGTACTGGTGGGGAGTCTTCTCGCCCGCTTGACAAATCCAAACACGTTATATAGGTTCCATGCACCATCTATTAATTTATCTTTCTAGTCTTGCCTTAGGATCAGTTTCATGGCATAGTGAAAAGCCTAACTCGTGTGGCGGTGCGCCGTACGATATAAGAGTAACACGACGATACTTACCAACTTACCATTGTTTCTTCCCTGTCCAAGGCAACCAAGTTAAACCAAGCACGAATGTATATATATATATATATATATATATATATATATATAATCTAAGTTAAATTGCATAAGCAAACACGAGTGTCATGTGCGAGGTTCTGTTCCAGGTGCACGAGTTACACGGATTATCCAGAAGTGTTGCACAAGATGTTCAAGTGTTCAATTATGTATAAGTGTATTATACTCATATCCGTTCAGGTGATCCAGATTACTAGGCACGATGCAATGACTCGCATACGGGTTGCCGCTAAGCGAGGATGACTTAACTATATGAACATGAATCGCTGGCATAGCCATAAAGGATAGGTTGTGTAAACCCCCTCGACCAGATTCCAGTATTTTAGGAATATTTTTCGAGATTTAGGATTTGTTGTAATATTTTAATTTATTTTGCTTACATATCCTATTGACTTGTGCACCTGTCCATCACCTAATTATTTGGAGCTTTACCTTGACTATTATTCCCGAACGAAGTTCGCATACCTCTCCTAGACATGCCAGCCTACTATCCTGCACTTTGTGCAACTCCCAGATACTTAGTTTTGAGCCTCGTATGAGACGCACAAATCTCGTTGCAAACGCCCATATTTAATTCCTATTTTAATTCCCAGATCTGTACCCATCCCTGTTCCCATAGAGATTTGAGGCCCAACATGCACCCGTTTTGTCCAGACAAAAATACGTTATTTTTCTACACTGAGTATACTACATTTAGTGTATTGACACCGTAGAAAAATTATGGTCCTACCTGCCTCTAAATAATTAGAGAACACCGTGCGCAGTATTTATTAATTAAATAAATACGATGGCCCGTATCACCCCAAAACCAGGCCCAACCCCTGCCCAGACTCACCCCCACCCCCTCAGGACCCTCGCGCAGCTTTTCCCTTCAATTATGTGAATTTTAGTATTTTTCGGAATCGAGTGTTTTCCCAGACAATTTCGTAATTGCGCAATTTCCCAAAACTAGGACTTTACGCAATTTATGAAATTACAGGGACTTTCCTGCAAATTTCAGTACGAGGTGTTACCCCCTAATTGGCCGGTGAACCTGCACCGTCCATTTGGAGGCGGGACCCACCCGAAAAGATCCTGGAAATATCCCAAAAATATTCTAAAAATATCTAGATATTTTACTTATTAAATTAATATATTTTTTCTATAAAAGAAATTATAAAGAAAAAGAAAATAAAAAAATCAAAACCCCAAACCCTAACCCAGCCGCAGCTTTCCCCCCTAGCCGGCCGCGGCGAGCCCCCCCCCCCCGGCCGCCGACGGCGAGCTCCCCCGCCGGAGCCAACCCTCCCCTCCCCTGGCCGGAGCCGAGCCCCCTCTCCTTCCCCGACTACCTCCTCCCCCTCTTCCCCTGACCTCGTTCTCCCCCCCACACGAGCGCCCTTCCCGACCCGACGCCTCATCCTCCTCCCTCTCTCTCGGCCTCGACCTCCTCTCCCCGAGCCCCCTTCTCCTCCGCCCTTCCTTTCCCCCCCACGTCTCCACCGCCGGCAACGACCCCGACCCCTCGATCTCCTCCTCCACCTCCAGCGCCGTCCCCTCTCCCCTCTCTCAGCCGCCTCCGCCTCCACCCTCTCTCTCGGCCTCGACCTCCCCTCCTCCCCGAGCTCCACCAACCCCTCACGTCTCCGCCACCACCGCCACTCCATCAGAACCCCCTCCGCCGCCGCTCCTCCAGCTCCTCCTCCTATTCTCCTTCCCGACCTCCTCCACGTCCTCTCCCCTCCGCCAGCGTCAGCCCCCATCTCCACCCTGTCGATTCCGCCACCACCACCATCATCATCACTAGCCACCACCACCGCCAACGCCACCATCCCCAGCATCTCCACCTCCTATTCTCCTCCGCCTATCTCGACCGAGCAGCCCCGCTGCTCTCGGCTGAGCCGAGCCCCTCGCCGGACCCCCCCTTCAACTATTCCCCCTCGACCTCGTCTCCTCCTTCCGCCGTCGAAGTCAGCAGCCACCCCGGCTCGACACCGCAGCCCCATCCAGCCAGCTCCACACCCCCGTACCCCCACTCCGGTTCAATTCCTCCCCCGTCCGGCCGGTTGTGAGACTCCCTCGACACAAGGTGCAGACTTCCTCCGGCAGGCCAACGGAAGCTTCTCCGACCGACTGAGCTCCCCCGACCGGCCTATGCAGAGCCCCCGACCCCCAGCAGTGTAGTGCCCCAACCCACCAACTCCTCCCTGCTCACCTTCCCTCGACCGGAACCTATGACGCCACCTCGTCGAGACTCACCGCTGTCCTTCGTCGGAGACCCGCTACTGAAGCCGACTTCGACGATCACCGGAGACCCGCTGAACTCTGACTGGACACAGCCCGGACACGTCTGAACCCCGGACACAGCTTGGACACAGTCGTATCGTGTCAAGACGACTCGCGGACACGGGAAAGTCAGATTCACGGAGCCCTGTTCAGGTATCGTTTTCTCACTCCTCGTAAATTCATTTTTAATTCTGTCAGTTGTGACACGTAGGCTATGTGACCCTCTCGGTGCCCGTGCAACCCGCTCGGTGCATCGCGTCCTGTGGCGATCGCGGCACGCGATCCAAAAACAGGAAAAACAACGACCCGATTCACCCCGGAACTGAGTACGCCCCGCCAAACGGGACGACTTGGTCGCACGCGGTCTTTACCAAAACGTGCGCGTCGTTGATACGGACGTGCGGGATTTCGCAGAAGTTGATTTGGATGTGCGTGCACACCGGAATCAACGTGTATCCGCCGACAACATCCCGTATCCGCCTGTTCTGGAACATGCTGCAACTTTGTGTACACACGTCGGATCGAGACGAAACTTGCGCCATCGGACTCGTAGCAATACGCTTGTCCTGTGATCCAAGTTTGGTTCGATTCTGAGAACGTTGGCAAAATCCCGTATCGTGGGCCCCACAGGCTCCACTTGACGGGCGATTTTATGACCGGCTCATCGGAATCCAATTTTGAAAGTTCCGTTGGGTTCGTATCATCGTTCCTGACTTGTTGACACTAAGTTTGGCGAATTTGGAGACCTTTGACCCTGACACGTTTTTCGGTGCAAAGCGGCCCACATGTGGACCCCGCTTTGACCAGAAACTATCATTTTTGCCTCTGTGTCCAAATTGGACTTAAGGACAGGCGTTTCTAGCTATTTGATATTTTCTGAGACTGTTAGTGATATTTATTTCAGTATCCGGAGACATTTATTCTGAGGCCATAGTTCTGACTTTTGGCACTTGACATCTGGACATTATATTTGCAGCTCTCATGCCAGGCAAGTATACCTTGCCTTGTTGTACTGTTTAAATTCAGTTATTGTTAGTTACATGTTTATCTATTTTTAATATTATATAAATATGCGCGTCCGAGAAAACTCGGGTGCAGTCAACGATGTAGTTGACGTTAGGACTTGTGTCTGACCTAGTGTCTAGTAGACCCACCTAAAGTTGTGAAGTTATTGATATAACTTTCCAGGCCTTGACACGTATCATTACACGTCACAGAGTGAGTACATTTAGGGATGCGTGCCTCATGCGCGACTGGCCATCAGTGTGAGCAACACGTGTAGTGGTATTTAGCTTAGTTGTCTATTCTATGGAGACTTGCATCATCATACGAGATGTCCACGTCGTTTTCACGACTTGTATATCCATTGGGCGGGGAAGATATCTAGTAGGCGTATGGGACACCCCCTCCTTGAGTCTTTATCCTTCGTACCATGCTCCTCATGGTCGATTGCAGAGCTACCCATGTGTCCGGGGGCATATGACACATATACTAGCCAGTCATGACGATTGGTGAATTACGTCAGCATATGTCAAGCCTACACATTCCCATGCGTACTACTAGGTCTTCAAATTGCATTCACTTAGATGGTTAGCACACCCCCTTATTTATTCAGTATTTACATTATGACATGTTATTTTTATGTATCTTGCTATGTCCCTCTGAGGACCTGGTCCCCTGCCAGGTGTATATGTTCTTGAGTATTCGCAGGAGCACAGAGCCGGACATGTTACGTATATCCCGAGGAGGTCTTCTATTCGAGCCTCGTGATTGTCAGATGTTGTTCTTATATGGTGTGTATCTGGTTCATTTTATATTCTATTTTCGGCAGTAGTTTTGTTTTCATCCGGCTGTCATTCTTTAGATATTTGTTATTGAGATCTAGTTACTTGGTTATTAGTTATTCATGTATATTTGACTCTGTGGATGAGATTTAGATATTACCCTGTGACTTGTAATTAGTTTTACCACTTATGAATTATTGTTCATTATACAGCGTACGCACGTATATATGGTTTCCATATATTGGGATTGCCATATATATGGGCCAGCTGGCATGGTTACGTGACCTAGTCCTACGTATTTTGGGACTGGGGCGTGACAGGTTGTAGTCAAGAGCGAGAAAGGTATGCGACTCAAGGAACGAGATGTCACATCCATCATGCCCGAATAGACGACTACTTAGTCTAAGAGCGAGAATGGCGTGAAGGTGGGTTCACAAGGCGCTACACGCCATCCTGCCCAAAACAGACAGACTAACAGATGTTCCGTCCGGATCGGATTGGCCCTCAGTGCCCCGGAGACTGTCCACAGGAACCGATTGAATACCTTGTGCATAAGTCCGCCACATGCAAGTCTTGGTCTCAGATTCACGGAATTCATGATATGTTAATTCTTAATTCTTGTTCAGAACGAGTATGCTCCATGAGCTGTGATTCTTGTTTTACTTAACATGATTCTCGTTCAGAGTTCAACTTGACTTGATGCATTCCCCTGGTTCGGGAATTGCCTTGGCGACCTAGCGGTACCGGATACTTGTAGGTTCATATTGAACAGAAGGACTATTTGATAGTCTTCTGGCTAACTAGATGAATGCACGATACGTATAATGTTACTTGATTATGGCATAAATTTATGTGGAAAGCATTAAAATGAGGCAAACGAGTACAAGTTATAATGTAAGCAGATAAGCATACATTTGTTGCAAACATAAGCATATGGGAACATATTGTACAGTCTACCTTAGAACATAAGCCTTTACGTTTAGCACGGGTCTAAGGGGTAGTGCAAGGAGTGAAACCGTACATGGACATATCGAGCTACATAATTCATAGGGTGAGTAGTGTAAACAAGTGAAGCAGTGCACTACGAAGAGTATATAATGATTTACTCGAGGCATAACGGGGTCTACTTGCACGAAGCTAAAGTAGCATGCGAGAGTCCGATTATAAGCCAAGTTTCATTTTTATGTTCTAACACAAGCAATACAAGATGTGATTCTTCCCTTAGCTAGGTGAATTGTATTCTTTATTAGCATGCAATGGGTGATTCATTTAGCGACTAGCATGTATCGTCCATATTTTAAGTGTGCTGGCTAATAAAGTTCATCGTAGCCATCCACCTTAGCGATGATTTGCCTCTGTCGAACGATACTCTAAGTGAGCCTTTGAAAGTCTAAGTCTGAACTCCTGAAGGGCCAAGTCTGGAATCCTTTTCCTCAAACGAGTCTTCTCGCTGAGCAAAGCGGGTTGGGTCGTTGCACTTGCGCCATTTGAATTGGCTATCCGCTTTAACGGAATGGGTCGTTATATTATACACCACTCAGAAAAAGTTGCGTCCTCGAGACTTTCTGAGCGCAAACCGTTCTATCGTAAAATATCAAATCTATTTCAAGCATAGCAATTGGTAGCACTAGATCCGTTCGAACACAATTTTCTACTTGTTCCTTATACCGTGTCGCATGTATGTTGGGTCTGTCTTATTGACTAACTCTATCATTCAATCCAAGCTCTGACTCGGTCTCTACTGCGCCTTAGCGCGAAACATATATCGCTTAACGCGGGGTACAGTGCAATCCATCTTGAATAATGATCTAAGGCTGAGGCAAACTTATCCAAATTATTATATTCGTCCATGCGAATATAACATATTCACTTGCACTAGCATTCGAGATCAGCATATCGTGAGTCTGGATCGTGCACACATTCAAAGCGTCCCTTAAACATATGCATGTCAACCAACTTAGCGATAGTGAAAGGTTTGCACTCGAGTTCAACATATCATTGAGTCTTGGATCATGCACACGTTCAAGGCGTCCCTTAACATATGCATTCAACCAAACTTAGCGATAGTGAAGTCGGACAAGCTACTTGCAAAAATCTTAAGGGTTCTCGTCTTACAAATCACGATGATACCTCCAACAGGGTCAATAAAATTCCAAGTCATTCTAATCCCACTCAACCAGGCATTGCACACACGTTTACTATTCCAAGTCTTGTTGCCTCAGTTTTATGGCTTGCTCAAGCAATGTTCTAAAGTCGGTTACACAAATTCTTTCACTCGGCACAGGATCGTCTGTCTAATTACTAGGTCAGCTCACAAGGTCACAGGTACAAGTTCAAGCACACAATTTATCGTACAAATTCGTCGCATGATGCTCGCCCCAATTTCTAAGGTCCAACCATTGTTTATTTATACGGGATATTCTACCCAAGCTCATTTCACTTAAATTTCTAAACATCGAGCACATATCATCTTACTCACAATAACACGTTCGTTTGTACAGGGTTCGAGTCCGTTCAATCAAATCCATGATATATCCAAGTCGCATGACAAGCCTAGCAATTCACATAGTTTATCTCCTCAAACATGTTTTGATAGAATTTATATATCCATTCTAAGTCTAAACCACCAAGCCATGATTAAATTTTAATCACCGATCTCAATCATAAACTCTAAGTCGTACAACAAGATTCGCGTATCCGTTAACGAAACCATCAAGTGTGACTTCCTCCAGGTTCTTGACTAACTTATCCTCGAAACACTTTCGATTAACTTGCATTTCCAAACTCGTCTTATCGTGTCGAACCATAAGTCAAGATGATCCTTCAATTATCACGCTTCGGTCTCCCGCAAGTTCTATCATCCTCGCTGGACGTGAGATCACCACGCCAACGCTCCCGCTAGATAATCGTCCTAATCCGGACGTGATGCATGTACGAGCATAGAGTTACGCTCGTACAAGACAAGAACGTCGAACGTTATGATTATCATTGAAACGATCGAGACACCTTTTCATTTCACTTTGCTCCATTCAAGTTATATATATAATTCTTCAAGTCATATCTGTTCATGCCGTGATCATAATTTGTCTAGACAAATCGTCCAACTTCAATATTACCGTTTGATAGATCCATAGTCTACTTCTAGCATTCCTAAAATAACTAAGTTCAAATACTCAAGCCAAAGTCTATCCACTTTTCTATCCACTTTTGATACGTTCCATTCATCGAGTTCATTTGAATAATCATCGATCATGTTCCCGTGAGTTCGATCATCCTCGCCGGACGTAAAATCACCATGCCGGCGCTTCCGCAGGATAATCGTTCTCGGCTGGGACTGATTTCGAAGGTTATCTTTTCGAACTAGATTTAAGATCCTTCTTCCAAACACCAGATCGAATCCGTTATTGCTTACCTCTTTCATCAAACCACGACATTACTTTCTCAGGCTAACTTCTATCGAGCAATATCCTATTCAAGTTCAATCCGTTTGATTCAAATTAAAATCGTTCGCACAATCCACTAAGTTTCCTTGACCAAGATATCGATTTCATTATCTTAAATTCCTATTCGATGTAAGCCTTATAACTTGTTCAAGACATTCTCTATCGTTCAAACCAACCTTTCGTACGAGACCTATGAATTCGTTTGAATATTTCAAAATGATCCATACACCACTCAGGAATTGAGTCACCCAATTAAATTCCCAATCGTGTTCGCGTCACTCGCTAGCATATTCACCAAGTCGTTTCTTAGATTACCTGCACGATACCTAAGCATCGCCTGATAAATCTTAGTCTCTTATATATCCTTGTTGATAGTCTTCCAAGTAAATCATACTTGATTTGTATCTGCCGACATGAAATACCGTCCGAGATATTTCTCAAAATACAAACACGATTCTCTTTATTCGCTTTAGCGATAATCTGATAATGTTTCTATCGGTTGGCATTCTAAGTCTGACTTGTCCTTATCTCAACGATATCCCTACTAAGTCTAACACAGGTCGGAACAAGGGTTATCGCATAACTATCCAATACTAGCAATCATATCAATCACATGCAACTTTTGAAAGTATTTAGACTCATTGTATGGAACACCCAACAGTCAACGAGAGAGAGTGTATGCATATAACCTACGAACGAGCTTTCGAAACTGAAAAAATTGATAAGAAGTCCAAAGACGTAAAGCTAATACTCTGATACCAATATGTCATGCCTCGATCTCCCGCAGGTAATCGGCCGTCCCCGGTAGGCTCGAATTACAGTGCCAGGGCTCCCACAGGACGATCTTTCCCATCTGGACGTGATATCGTACGAGCACAAGCTGCACCCGTGCAAGGCCATGATCCGAACATGCGATAAAATGACTAAGCCACAGAGTCGCACAGATAGTTCGAATGCAGCGGAATAAGAAACGAACAGGCGATTGGTAACAAGTTCACAGAGTCGTCAATAGCGGAAGCATTGAATAACACAAATATGGAAGTAAAATAAACATTTTATTGATATTGAACAAGTGTTACAAGCGGCACTAGGCCGAGATTACAAGTCGTTAAAGTCCTCTCTCTCTTGAAACAAATAAAGTGTGCCAAGTGGCTACATTTGTGGAATGAAATATAGGCAATATTCTGACATTATGTCTTGTATATGTGCTTCAGCTCCAGACGCAACGCTCCAAGGCTCTAGGGTAAACTCCACACCTTAGCACGCACGAAGGGGATTTTTGCACCAAACGATGTTCTTCCACACCCTACAAGCAATCTGGTGGGTTATCAGTACATGATTGCTCTAGTGGGGAGGCTTCTCGTCCGTTCGACAAATCCAAACACATTATATAGGTTCCGTGCACCATCTATTAAGTTATCTTTCTAGTCTTGCCTTAGGATCAGTTTCATGGCATAATGAAAAGCCTAACTGTCACGCCCCAGTCCTAAAATACCGAGGGACTAGCCACGTGGCAATAGCCAGCAGCACAACTCCAATGGGCAAACCCAATCTAATGGACCCATTAGAGTGCACTTAAGCTGTAATAAATATAAATGCAGTCTATACATCTATCACAATATAATTCTAATCTCATCCACAGAAAGTAAACACAAGTCAATATAATAAATCAGTCAAGATAATAGATAAAGAAAATAGTCCATCAACAAGTCCAAGTAAATAGTATCTCGGGGAACAATTCGACACAATAAAGGAAAGAGAATATCACCAATACATATGTCCATGAGTCCAGATATGAAATAACAATGAGCATAAATAACTGAGTATGAAACTAAAATACTCTGGAGAAATCCTCCGGCACAACCTCGTCCTCTGGTGCTAGTACTGCTCCGGCGTTAGCTCCTGTCCCGTATATCTCGGGGTAAACCTCCTCTGCTGTACCTGGGGATATAATCCGGATCCAGGTCCTCAGGGGACATAGCAAGGTACAAGAAACACTCAAGCCAAATAAAATACAGTAAATAAAAATAGATACTCAGGGCAAGCTATGTAACCATCTATATAAAATGTAAATGAGAGCATCACTAGTACTTAGGCTGAGACCACTACAAGCTCTGTGTCGGGGAGCCCGTAGCAGCAAGAATATCACGTAATGGGCCAAGCTCTATTACAGAGACTAAAGCACCTCCAGTAGTAAAGTATATATATATAATCAACCTGTAGCCTGTGTGTCTCTTCCCACCCAATGTAACCTCATATCTCATGTCCATAACACGCAAGATCATGACCTCTAGCTAGTACAACGAGTCATAATGATATCTATGTATATGCAAGTCTCATGTCATAAATCCTGTAATCCTATACAGAATTACCATGAATAACTCAGAAAAGAATCTGTCACATGAATAGTATCAAGTGTCCTATGGTATGACATATTTGGTAAAGCAAGCACGTAAAAATATATAGGATCGTGGTATCAACTTTCTAAGTGACGTTACACGACTCCGCGTTTGTCATCGACACCCAAATCTTGTTCGGACATTAAGCAACGTCTCACGATCCTAGGTTGAACAGGTACATCACAGAAGTATATGAAAAGAATACAAGCAAATAATAGCACATGATCTTATGCAAGTTGGCAATGTACACTTGCTTGGGTTCTGAGCTCCGTCAATTATTCCTGTAACAGTGAAATCTCCATGTACGCCTCCGGATGCTGAAACAAACATCACCATTACTCTCATAATACATGAAATAGCTAGAATTGACTAACCATAAGTCCAATTTGGACACAGGAACATAATTGACAGTTTCTGGTCAAAGAGGGGTCCACATGTGGCCCACTTCGCACCGAAAAATATGCCAAAGACAAAGTTCTCCAAATTCATCAAACTTAGTGTCTACGAGTCCAGAACGATGATACAAATCCAAGGAACGTCCATAACTGAATTTCGATGAGCCGATCACGAAATTACCCTTCAAGTAGAACCGTGGGGCCCACGAAATAGTGTTTCGTCAACATTCTTAGAATCAAACCAAACATGGGTCATAGGACCAGCATAACGCTGTGAATCCGATGACGCAAGTTTTGTTGCGAAACGACAGGCACACACGAAATTATGATGAGTGTCAAAACAGGCCGATACGAGACTTTTTGATGGATACGCGTTGATTCGGGTGTGCACGCACATCCAATTCAACTTCCGTAAAATTTTACACGTCCGCGTTGACGATACGTGTCTTTCTGTGCAATTCGCATATGACGAAGTCGTCTCGTTTAGCAGGACGCATCCCGTTTTGGGAAAATTTGGGTTTAAGAAACCAAGTTTTTGAAAAAATTTAACTGCAAATAAATCACAACATAATCAACAATAAAATAAACTAATTGAAGAGATTAAAACTTGTTTATGTTGTCTAAATTACTGTTCAAGCAGAATTTCAGTATCATGTACCGTTATGAAAATAACGGGACTCAAACATGCGTACTTGGAACAATTTTTGTTCCTAAAAATAAGTCAATTTTTTTCTGTTTTGCGTCACGATTTGCGATCGATACAGGACACGATACACTAAACTAATTACACAGGTTCAAGGGGGTCATGTGGTCTTCGCATAGGACTCGATGGGTCACTAATTGGATTACTGTGCAGGGAGATACAAGGACGAGAAGTTGCGTACCTCGCTGTATGCTACTGATCGTGAAGTCGGACGTCCTTCTTTTGGCTGCTTGCGGCGGCGGTCCGACGGTCGTCGGCGTCGGCTCATCGAAAATGGAAGGGGAGATGATGGTGGTGGTGGTCGGCTAGGCTGGGGTTTATATAGGGTGAAGAAGGGAAGTTACAGGGAGAGGAAAGGAGGGGTCGGGGCCTGTTTGGGAGAGGAAGAGAGGGGGACGCGGGGTGTTACAGGGAGGGGAATCGGGGGAGTACTGTAGCAGGGTCGGGGGTGGATTGATCCTGGTTTGGGTTCGAGTTATCGGGTTTAGGGTCGGGTCTAGTTTAGGATCCGGGTTTGTTTGGTTTAATTTATATATATATATATATATATATATATATATATATATATATATATATATATATATATATATATATATAGCCATCTAAAAATAGTTTTGGACCTCAATAAAATCCCAAAAAATTTTACAATATCCTAATAATAGTTGTACACCCAAAAATATATTTTCTATAAAATATTATTAATTAATTAACACACATAAATATAAATCCATGAATATATATTATTATTAGCTAAAATTACTGAATTTTTTGCTTAATCTCAATAATTACATAATACCCATATTAATCAGATTTAAAATTAAATCTAAAAATTAGGGTATTTACAATCTACCAAACTTAAAAGAATTACGTCATCGCAATTAAGAAAATAAAACGTAACCAGTCAGGAAATGTTTGCTCCAGAAGAGATAACGCGGTTGTATGACATTTGTTGAAGCACGACTCAAATGATAAGGGACCATGAACAAGGAAAAATTGAGAGGAAGGGTGAGGCTTTTGTTCAAGCAGAACACGTAAGGAAGAAATAAAAACTTTTTTCTAGGCAATAAGAGATAAGTAACTCAAGAGTAAATGAGTTTGATTAGAGCGAGGATCAACAACAACTTCTAAAAACTTGGGTACCACTTATATATTACTAATCTAGACTAACAAGTTCATGCTAACATAATACTATGTATAGGCTAGGGAATGGAACTAACAGGCACATGCTAAAGTATTATTGAGAATATTCGCTACTATAGCTAGCTATGATAAAACTAAATTTTACTCATATTCGCTACTCCTCGAGTTCGTGCCTCCTCTACTATCATCGCAAAATTCTATCTACGTCCCTGTGGTGGTACCCTCTGCTGTTGCTGGGCCTGCTGGAAGAATACTGCCTGTGGTGCCAAGGTGACCTCGGTTGATATCCTTCCGGTACTGATAAACTTGTCGGTTTACCATCGGTGCTCCCTCTCGACACTCAGGGCAATCCTTGGCTGAATATTGGCTGGATCCGCAAATCAAGCATAATCCCAACTTGCGTCTGTACTCACTCTCGTAATGACCTCTCTTTCCATAATATTGACATGTAGGTAGTGCCTGCGAAGCTGCTTTGGGTGGCTGGTGTCAGGCCCCGATCTCCCGCAGGCTAAATCGGCCGTTCCCACTAAGCGAGAATCACCGTGCCAGCGCTCCCGCAGAACGATCGCTTTGACCCATCCGGGCATGATGCCGCACGGGCGTAAGCCACGCCCGTGCAAGGTCGTGGTTCATTGGCTGTCGGTAAGAGTTCTAAGCCACAGAGTCACACATATTGTCCGAGTGCAGCGGAATCATAAACGTATAGGCGATTTGGTAACAAGTTCACTGAGTCGACAATAGCGGAAGCATTGAATAACATAAGTAGAAGTAAAGTAACTCTTTATTGATATAAACAAGTGTTACAGATGACGTATAGCCGAGATTACAAGTCGTTCAAGCCTCTCTCTCTGAAACAATAAAAGCGTGCCAAGTGGCTACAATTGTGGAATAATTGTACAGGCGATGTTCAGGCGATATTCCAACATTATGTCTTGTATATGTGCTTCAGTTCCGGATGCAATGCTCCAAGGCTTCAGAGTGGACTCCTGGCCTTAGCACGCACGAAGGAGGCATCCACACCGAACGAGGTTCTCCCGCACCCTGTAAATGATCTGGTGGGTTATCAGTACATTGAATGCACTGGTGGGGAGGCTACTCGCCCGCTTGACAAATCCAAACACGTAATATAGGTTTCGTGCACCAACTATTATGTTGTCTTTTTAGTTGCCTTAGGATCAGTTTCATGGCAATTTGAATAACCTAACTTGTGTGGCAGTGCGCCGTACGATATAAGAGGAAACACGGCGAGACTTACCAACTTACCATTTACCTTTCCTGTCCAAGGCAAACCAAGTTAATTCAAGCACGAGCAGCATAATAAAAATTAAGGCAATAGCACATGCAAACACGAGAGTTGCTATATGATCGTTCAGGTGTTTAGTTGTTCTTTGATGCGATGAAATGACTCGCACGCGGATTACCGCTAAGCGAGGATGACTTATCTATATGAACAGTTGTCGCTGGCATAGCCATAAAGGATGAGTTATAGTCTTGAACAAGGATGGAAAGCAACAAAGATTCAGTAGTGGCTGCAGACCATCCTGTCCAGATGCAGGAGACTAACACGAAGTTCCATCCGGATCGGATCGGCCCCGGTGCCCCAAAAACCGTCCGTGGAACCCAATAACCTTGTTTCCAAGTTGTCCGCGATGCGCAGTCTGGATCATTCCAAATCCGTAACCTGATATGACAATCCATGATTCTTGTTCTGAACCGAGCATTTGCTCCACGAACTGGGATTCTTGGATTCAGTAACAGTGATTCTCGTTCAGGGGTAAACTTGATGTGATTATCATTCAGTTGTAACTTGACAGGATTCTTGATTCAGTGATTCAAATTTGCCTTGATGCGTGCCCCTGGTTCGGGGATTGCCTTGGTGACCTAACGGTCCAGGATACTTGCAGGTTCAATTGTACAGAAGAGCTACTTGATAGTCTTCTGGTTAACTCAGAGATGCATGCACAATATGAATAACGTTAGACATTTGTAAGCAGACAAGCATGCGTTTCTAAGGAACTTTAAGCAAACACGTTGGCTTGGGCCCGAAGGTAAGCCGAGAGGTGAAACTGTAAGGGACTTTTCGAGCTACAGGATCTAGGGTAGCATGCGAGGGTCTGAATATAAGCAATATTTCGTTTCCATGTTCTAGCACAAGAAATATGAGTTGGGATTATTCCCTTAGCTAGGTGCGTTATATTCTTATTAGCATGCAGGGGGTGATTCACCTAGCGACTAGCATGTATCATTCCATATTTTAAGTATGCCGGCTAAGCAAAGACAAGTTTACCGTAGCCACCCACCTTATCGATGATTCGCCTCGGTAGAGCGATACGTCAAGCGAGCCTCTGAAAGCCTAAGTCGAACTCCTGTAGGGACAAGTCTGGATATCCTTTGCCTTAACGAGTATTCTCGCCTGAGCAAAGCGGGTCGGGACATTGCACTTTTGCCGTTTGAATCGGCAGTCCGCTTGAACGGAACGGGGTGTTACAACTGGTGCATATGAGGTCTCTTTGCAACTTCTTTCTGTGGTGCTCTGGCTGGTGCTGATGTGAACGACCGTTTCTGGCTGGACTCTCTCCTGGTGACGCGCTCCATGCATCGGGCTGCAGCAAGGACGTCCGTATAAGAAGTAGGTACAACGGAGCCGATTAATCTCTGTAGCTCAAAGTTAAGTCCGTCGAAGAACTTCTCCACCTTCTCCTCTACTGTCGGAATCAGAGTAGGGGCAAAGTGACTCAAATGGATGAACTCTGCATTGTACTCTTCTACCGTCATGTTGCCTTGAATGAGGCGGTTAAACTTATCCCTAAGATCCGCTCTGGCAATGGCTGTAATATATATCTCCTGGAAAAGTATAGAGAACTCCTCCCAAGTGACTTGGTCTGGTCCGAGTTGTTTCTCCTCAGATAGCCACCAGTGATGTGCATTGTCCGTCAACTTCATCCTGACGGCAGTTATCCAACGCTCCCTCGGAAGCTCAGCTGCTTCTAATTGGTGTTGAGTGTTTATGAGCGACTCATGAACTTCAATGGGCTCCTCCTTGCCTGAAAAGGTACGGGGCTTCCGTTGGCAGAAATCAGTGATAGATTCTGTCGATGGTCGTCTAGCTAGTGGGTTCGCCTGCTCCAGTGCTGTCACTAGGCTATTCCTCAAGTTCTCTGTCTCGTGACGCTGAGCCTTTTGTTGAACCTGCGTAGAATATTTGGAACATCTGCTGACCATCCATAGGCTGTCCTGTTGGAAAAACGGACATTGTTGGAGTAAACTGCGGCGGTTGTGGAATATCGTCTCGCCGGAACCTCGAGGCATACTGATCTGTTTGATTGCTTTTTTGAGTAGAGGGATCTCCACTTAATGGCGTCACTCCATCATCGAAGGTGATCACAGCACCTTGTGGTGTACCCGCGGGAGTCTCATCGCTGGCTCGTGGATCCATTACTTTGTATACAAAGTAAACTATGAGAGGCGCACAGAGGAATCAATGCATGATGCAAGTCAATAAATTATTTTGAAGTCGATATAGAGGTCAAGAACGTGTCAATATGTGGATGAGATCCTATAATTTATTCTATCCTAATTTGTAGGCATGCTCGGTTCCTTAGTTGAAATCGAAGCAATATAGTCATAGACCTGCATGGGCCACCACAAAAACTATGTCATGCCCCAGTCCCAAAATATCGAGGGACTAGCCACGTGGCAATTGCCAGCAACACAACTCCAATGGGCAAACCCGATTTAATGGACCCGTTAGAGTGTACTTAAGATATAATAAATATAAATGCAGTCTACACATCTATCACAATATAATTATAATCTCATCCACAGGAAGTAAACACAAGTCAATATAATAAACCAGTCAAGATAATAGATAAAGAAAATAGTTCATCAACAACTCCAAGTAAATAGTGTCTCGAGGAACAATCCGACACAATAAAGGAAAGATAATATCACCAATACATATGTCCATGAGTTCAGATATGAAATAACAATGAGCATAAATAACTGAGTATGAAACTGAAATACTCAGAAAAAATCCTCCGGCACAACCTCGTCCTCTGGTGCTAGTACTACTCCAGCGTCCGTTCTTGTCTTGTATATCTCGGGGTAAATCTCCTCTGATGTACCTGGGAACATAATCTGGATCCAGGTCCTCAGGGGACATAGCAAGGTACAAGAAACACTCAAGCCAAATGAAATACAGTAAATAAAAATAGATACTCAGGGCAAGCTATGTAATCATCTATGTGAAATACAAATGAGAGCATCACTAGTACTCATGCTGAGACCACTACAAGCTCTGTGTCGGGGAGCCTGTAGCAGCAAGAATTTTACGTAATGGGCCAAGCTCTGGTATAGAGACTAAAGCACCTCCAGTAGTAAAGTATATATATATATATATATATAATCAGCCTGTAGCCTATGTGTCTCTCCCCACCCAATGTAAATCTCTTCCCATCCAATGTAACCTCACGTCTCATGTCCATAACACGCAAGATCATGACCTCTAGCTAGTACAGCGAGTCATAATGATATATATGTATATGCAAGTCTCATGTCACGAATCCTGTAAGCCTATACAGTATCACCATGAATAACTCAGAAAAGATTATGTTACATGAATAGTGTCAAGTGTCCTATGGTATCACGTACTTGGTAAAGCAAGCACATAAATATATATGATCGTGGTATCAACTATCTAAGTGACGTTACAAGACTTCGCATACGGTGTCGACACCCGAATCTTGTTCGTACATTAAGCAATATCTCACGGTCCTAGGTTGAATAGGTACATCACAGAAGTATATGTAAAGAATACAAGCAAATAATAGCACATAATTTTCTGCAAGTTGGCACGGTATACTTGCCTGGGTTCTGAGCTCCGTCAATTGTTCCTGTAACAGTGGAATCTCCAAGTACGCCTCCGGATGCTGAAACAAATATCACCATTGCTCTCAGAATACATGACATAGCTAAAATTGACTACCCATAAGTCCAATTTGGACACAGGGACAAAATTAACAGTTTTTGGTTAAAGCGGGATCCACATGTGGCCCATTTCGCACCGAAAAATATGCCAAAGATAAAGTTCTCTAAATTCATCAAACTTAGTGTCTACGAGTCCATAACGATAATACAAACCCAATAGAACGTCCATAATTGGATTCCGATGAGTCGGTCACAAAATTGTCCGTCAAGTGGCACATTGGGGCCCACGAAACGGTATTTCGTCAACGTTCTCAGAATCGAACCAAACTTGGGTTACAGGACCAGAGTAACGTTGCGAATTCGATGGCTCCTGTTTCATTGTGAAATGACAAGCACATACGAAATTATGACGAGTGTCAGAACATGTCGATACATGACTTTTCGATGGATACATGTTGATTCCGGTGTGCACGCACATCCAATTCAACTTCTGCGAAATCCCACACATTCGTATTGACGATATGCACCTTTTGGTATAATTTACACACGACGAAGTCGCCTCGTTTAGCGGAACATACCTCATTTTGAAAAATTTGGGTTTAAGAAACCAAATTTATGAACAAATTCAACAACAAATAAATTACAGCATAATGAACAATAAAATAAACTAATTGGAGAGATTAAAACTTGTTTATATTGTCTAAATTACTGTTCAAGCAAAATTTTAGTATCGTGTACCGTTATGAAGATAACGGGACTCAAATACGCGTACTTGGAACAGTTTCTGTTCCTAAAAATAAGTTATTTTTTTCTTTTTTGTGTCGCGATTTACGATCGACTCAGGACACGATACACTAAACTAATTATACATGGTTCAAAGGGGGTCATGTGGTCTTCGCATAGGACTCGACGGGTCGCTAATTGGATTATTGTACAGGAAGATACAAGGACGAGAAGTTGTGTACCTCGCTGTGTGCTGCTGATTGTGAAGTCGGACGGCCTTCTTTCGACGGCTTGCGGCGGCAGTCCGGCGGTCGGCGGCGGCAGCTCATCGAAAATGCAAGGGGAGATGATGGTGGTGGTGGTCGGCTAGGCTGGTTTATAGGGTGAAGGGGGGAAGTTACAAGGAGTGGAAATGAGGGATCGGGGCTGGTTTGGGAGAGGAAGAGAGGCGGACGCGGGGTGTTACAGGGAGGGGAATCGGGGGAGTACTGTAGCGGGGTCAGGGGTGGGTTGATTCGGGTATGGGTTCGGGTTATCGGGTTTATTGTTGGGTCTAGTTTAGGATCCGAATTTGTTTGGTTTAATTAATAATATATATATATATATATATATATATATATATATATATATATATATATATATATATATATATATATATATATGGCCATCTAAAAATAGTTTTGGACCTCAATAAAATCCAAAAAAATTCTACAATACACTAATAATAGTTGTACACCCAAAAATATATTTTTTGTACAATTATTAATTAATTAACTACACATAAATATCAATCCATGAATATATATATTATAATTAGCTAAAATTACTGAAAAATTTCCCTTAATCTCAATAATTACATAATACCCATATTAATAAGATTTAAATTTAAATATAAAAATCAGGGTATTTACACTAACTCGTACGGAGGTGCGCCGTGCGATATAAGAGTGACACGGCGATACTTACCAACTTACCATTGTTCCTTCCCTGTCTAAGGCAACTAAGTTAAACCAAGCACGAATGTATATATATATATATATATATATATATATATATATATATATATATATATATATATATATATATAATATAAGTCAAATTGCATAAGCAAACACGAGTGTCATGTGCGAGATTCTGTTCTAGGTAAACGAGTTACACGGATTATCCAAAAGTATTGCATAAGATATTCAAGAGTTCAATTATGTATAAGTGTGTTATACTCATATCCGTTCAAGTGATCCAGATTACTAGGCACGATGCAATGACTCGTACGCGGGTTGCCGCTAAGCGAGGATGACTTATCTATATGAACATGAGTCGTTGGCATAGCCATAAATGACATGTTGTAGTCAAGAGCAAGAATGATATGCGACTCAAGGAACGAGGCATCACATCTATCCTATCCGAACAGATGACTACTTAGTTTAAAAGCGAGAATGGCGTGAAGGAAGGTTCACAAGGCTTTACATGCCATACTTCCCGAAACAGAGAGACTAACAGATGTTCCGTCCGGATCGGATCGGCCCAAGTGTCCCGGAGGCCGTCCGTAGGAACCGATTGAATGCCTTGTGCACAAGTTATCCACGACATACAAGTCTTGGTTTCAGATTCACGGGATTCATGACATGTTAATTCTTGATTCTTGTTCAGAATGAGTATGCTCCACGAGCTGTGATTCTTGCTTTACTTGACATCATTCTCGTTCAGAGTTTAACTTAACTTGATGCATTCCTCTGGTTCGGGAACTGCCTTGGCGACCTAACGATCCCGGAAACTTGTAGGTTCATATTGCACATAAGGACTATTTGATAGTCTTCTGGCTAACTAGATGCATGTATGATACATATAGTGTTACTTGATTGTGGCATATATTCATGTGCAAGCATTGAAACGAGGCAAACGAGTACAAGTTATAATGTAAGCAGGCAAGCATGAATTTGTTGGAAATATAAGCATAAGAAAACATATTGTATAGTCTACCTTAGAACATAAGCCTTTACGTTTAGCACGGGTCTTAGGGTTAGTACGAGGAGTAAAACCATACATGGACATATCGAGTGACATAATTAATAGGGTGAGCAGTGTAAACAAGTAAACCAGTGCACTACGAAGAGTATATAATGATTTACTCGAGGCATAGCGAGGTCTACTTGCACGAAGCTAAAGTAGCATGCGAGGGTCCGATTATAAGCCAAGTTTTATTTCCATGATTTAACACAAGCAATAGAAGATGTGATTATTCCCTTAGCTAGGTGCGCTATATTCTTTATTAGCATTCAAGGGGTGATTCACTTAGAGACTAGCATATATCGTCCATATTTTAAGTGTGTTGTCTAAACAAAGACAAGTTCATCGTAGCCACCCACCTTAGCGATGATTCGCCTCGGTTAAGAAATATTCTGAGCGAGCCTTTAAAAGTTTAAGTTTGAACTCCAGAAGGGCAAAGTCTGGAATCCTTTGCCTCAAATGAGTCTTCTCGCTGAGCAAAGCGGGTCGGGTCGTTGTACTTATGCCATTTTAATTGGCTATCCGCTTGAACAGAACATGTCATTACAATCACCATGATCGGTCAGGAGCTGGTCTTCCCGAAGAACAGCCTCTATCAGTGCCCGAGCTACTCAATAGAGATGAGCGCCAACTCTCAAGACTGGAGACTCTCATTTATTGACTATGTAGTCTATAAAATTCTCTCCGAGAACCCAAAGGGAGCCGTTTCCATCAGAAGACGTTCTCTCCGATTCTATTATGATATGGCTACCAAAATTCTATATCGTCGCTCCTATGACGGTCTTCTGCTACGATGCCTATCGAATGAAGAAATGAAGCAGGTTCTTCGCGAGGCCCACGACAGAATTTGTGGTACCCATCCGCCATTTCCCAAGCTATATGATCGCCTCAGTAGAATGGGTTACTATTGGCTGAAATTGGTAGCAGACGCCGTTGACTATGCAAGAAAGTGCTAAGCGTGCCAAATTCACGCGAACTTCATCCACCAACCCTTGGAGTTTCTATACCCGACTGTTGCATCCTGGCCGTTCGAAGCCTGGGGCATGGATATCATAGGGCTGATTAGTCCGCCTTCGTCTAAGGGATATCGATTTATCCTCGTAATTACCGACTACTTCTCCAAGTGGGCGAAAGCTGTACCACTCGCCGAAGTCAAGATATCAATGTGATCAGCTTCGTCAAGCATTACGTCATATACTGCTTCGGCTAGCCACAAAGGATCATCCATGACAATGGTTCCTAGTTTACAAGTCATGCTTTTTATTACTTTTGTAACAAGAACTGAATTCAGAATGTAGCCTCAACTGCCTATAACCCAGCAGAAAATGGTCTGGCAGAAGCCTTCAATAAGACCATCATAAAGCTCCTTAAGAAGTTCGTATCATCCAACAAACGCGACTGGAATGAGAAGCTGGGTGAAAGCCTCTGTGACGACCAATTCCATTCAAGCGGACAGCCGATTCAAACGATGCAAGTGCAATGACCCAACCTTCTTTGCTCAGCGAGAATACTCGTTTGAGGCAAAGGATTCCCAGACTTGGCCATTCAGGAGTTCAGACTTTCAGAGTTTGGCTCGGAGTATCGCTCGACCGAGGCGAATCATCGCTAAGGTGGGTGGCTACGATGAACTTGTCTTTGTTTAGCCAGCACACTTAAAATATTGATGATACATGCTAGTCGCTAGGTGAATTAATACAGTTTATGCTAATAAAGATTATAACGCACTTAGCTGAGGGAATAATCCCAACTTGTATTGCTTGTGTTAGAACATGGAAATGAAACCTTGCTTATAACTTGGACCCTCATATGCTACCTTTGCCATTTGCAAGTAGACGCCTCTATGACTCGAGTAGAACGATATATATACTCCTTGTAGTGCACTGTTCACTTATTGGCTGAGAAACGACAGTCTGCGCTTTACGCCAAGACTGTACAAATTTGGCCATTTTATGCAGGAAGTCTCATCCAGAGACATAACTGGCAGCGTACGATCCGTGCTTTACGCCGGGCTACCAAAAAGTCTAGTTATTACGCCGGAGGCTCCGCCCCCAGGCATAAAACTAAAATTTTATAGTATACACCACGTTTTCGACACTCGGAGCTGTTACGCCCAGAACTGGGAAAACGATGGAGCCCTTACGCTGGCACATTAGAAATGTGAGCGTAAAAGATGAAAATGTCTCCGTGCATCATCTTCCTCAAAGAGGCTATCAGCACAGAAGACGACCTAGCGCGGTCACGTTCAACGTGTGCGAAGAATTTTTCGTCGTTCTTTGACATCCCGAAGGCTCTACCTCTAAGGCCGGGAGCACTGCTCGTCGGCGGGATACTTTGCTCAGGATGAAGTTCGCCTTGCCCAACCGAAGACTCCCTCGCTGGGGCGGAAGAATGGGAAGAAGAACCTATACTCTTTCCCTTAGCGGAGGAGGTTTGCTTCGGCGCCATTTCTGAAAACTCTGAGTGCTCGGAGAAGCAACGGAGAAAAACTCGAACATACGAAGACTCTCTTTCGCAGCAGACGAATAAAAAGTTCTCTCCAAAGCTCGAGATATATATAGGGGTCGGATCGACTCCTCGAATCCTCGGACGGATTCCTCGAGACCCTAACCAAATCTCGCAATTAATAGTTGGTTATGATTGGATGCTACGTCAGCCCACTACTCTCGGAAGACGGACAGTCAGCAAATTCGAAGAGTTTTCGTGCAAAGCAGGTTCGTGGTTCTACGCTAAAGAGCTTTCTACGCTCGACAGCAACGGATCTACGGTTTTACGCTCGCAAGCTACAAGTCTATGGTTTTACGCCCGGATGCCTTTTTGTGCTCAGTAGCTTTCATGCTCGAGAGGCTACAAACCTATGACTTCACGCTCAGCAGTTACCAAACCTACGATCTCACGCTCGGTGGCGTTTAGTTTACGCTCGGAAGCAACAGGTCCACAGACCCTACGCTCGAAGATTTCTTTCTCTAAACAGGCTACGAATCTACAGTTCTACGCTAAAGGGCTTTCTACGCTCGACAGCAACGGATCTACAGTTTTACGCTCGCCAGCTACAAGTCTATGGTTTTATGCCCGGATGCCTTTTGTGCTCAGTAGCTTTCATGCTCGAGAGGCTACAAACCTACGACTTCACGCTTAGCAGATACAAACCCACGATCTCACGCTCGGTGGCTTTCTACGCTCAATAAGCTATGAACTCAGGATTTCCAGCTCATCTACACTACGGATCTCTGACTTTTCGTGTATTCGGACGAGTTCTCCAAGCGGTCAATTACAAAGAGTTCACACAGAAGATACTCGTTCTTGACCCAAAGCATCCCAAGTACCCGAAGCATGCAGAGTTCAAACATTGAGAAATTACTCTCCTCGGGTCAAAATTGGAGGTTCATCCAGACTTCAGTCTGAACATCTCGTCTATCAAGATGGCAATTCAGTTTTTGACGGCCAAAGCCTCGACCCTGTTCCAAGGGATTTTCGAGAGATCATTCTTGAAGACGAAGTCTGAACAAAAAGTTCTGTTCATTAGAGAAACTCTACGCGGTCCCTCAGTCCTAGCAACAGGACAGTTCTAAATATTCAAAATGCTCAACAGCGTTCTATGGACAGGGCCTAGTACTCTTTCTATCAGAGTCAGCATAAAGAATCAGACGTGTCGAAGCTACACATATTCAGACTTTACAGCAACATATGGCAAAGACGATCATACGCGGAGAAGAAAGACGACTTTATTAAAAGTTAAAATCACAATTACATATGAGGGAAATCCTGTCTACAGGGGTTTTCTTTATTTTCGTGATTACATATGAGGGAAATCCCCTCTACAAAGGTCTTCCTCTTCTTCCAAGAAGATGATCGGTGGCAGGAGGATACACAACTGGGCAGATGACCCATCCTCCGAAGCAGGGTAACTCTGCTTCCCTACAGACCACCGCCACTCAGGCCGGTCTGTCTGCCTCTCGTCACCAGAGGTAACGAGAGGAGGAGCCACTTGCAAGCGGCCTGGTCAAAAGTGACCCCTCCCCACTCTCCGAGTGAGAGGCCGCATAAAGTTGCTGATTATCCCGAGCAAGGGAGGCTAAGATATCCTTCCATGATCCATCGTTGCAATGGATACTTGCTTGAAGACGCCGTCTTTCTCGGTTCCTTACATGCTGGAAGAACATGGTCTTCTTCTTCCTCAGGTCGACCCGACGAACTCCGGCGATCATCTCAGCATGGTGAAAGGAAATGTAGGAAGAAACAGGTTAACTCCTCAGCCCTTTTATGGGCAAGCGAGGTCACACCTACCCCCAATAAATCTGCCATCAAGACCGGCCTGAAAGAACGCGTCAAACTTGACCGTTTTAACGCTCCACTCAGAAACATTTCGAGTTACGAGGGGCCGTTCATGCTTCATTCAAAGCGTTTCAAATTCCGATGAATTTAAAAGCTTTGAAGGGGGTCTTGTAGAAGCATAAAAAATACGCTGGGAGGATCTACGCGGCATCTTAATACAGAGCAGCGTAAGCAGAGGCCTCCAGAGCCGTCGAACATGCAACAGAGCTCTTCCGCCAAATACAGCATAAAATATGAGCTCAAAGGACCATCCGCGTAAGTACGGTACGTCCAGGCCGCCCCAGCATAAAAAAGAGTTCTTTATCGCCCCCATGGCGTAAAACTCAGCCGCTCTTAAAAGCAGCTTAAAGCGTACGAGGGACGTTTCGTCTTCCCCGAAACGAACCTGTCAAGTCACGCAGTGAATCTGACCCCTGACTTCTGACAAAAAGTGCTGCACGGCTACCCAGACGACGGCTGGAAACAGTGGCAGACCCCTCGGGACGCGCTCCACAGTATGATGGCAGATCTCTGCATTTAATGCAGAGGATTTGGTTAAAATATCACCAAACCGTCGCTCACTGAAGTCCCCTCAGCATAAACCGCTCTTTCGCATGCAAGGGGATACACCGCCTTGTTTTACACGGGCAGACGTGAGCTGTTTACGCTCCACAGCGGACAAACCGCCTGCCACGTCAAAAGCTGCACGTTGCGCAGGGCTCGAGGCACGTCTCTGCGATTGGCGGACAAGGCAGTAACAGTCTTCTCGAGGCACGTCTCTGCGACGAACACACAGGAGAGCTGCAGACCTTCAAAAACACGCCTCCACATTTAATGCACAGAATGATGGCGAATCTCTGCATTTAATGCAAGGGATTTGATTATATCTTCAAAAGCCATGATTCCGGCTAAAGACGTCCACATCAGCATTTTGGCACGGTACGCAGCGGCTTCTACGCCCAGGATCTGTGCCTATTCGGCTTCAACGCCCGTTCGGCTTCAACGCCCACTCAGTCTCTACGACCATTCGACTTCTATGCCTGTTCGGCTTCTATGCCTGTTCGGCTTCCATGCCTATTCGGCTTCAACACCTGTTCGGCTTCTATGCCTATCGGGCTTCTACGCCCACCCGGCTTCTATGCCTACTTGGCTTCTATGCCACGATGACAGACATCGGCTTTTTCGCCCACCTCTTCTACACGGGGGATACCTACCTACGTGGCTTTTACGCCGTGATTTTCGTAGCAATTGTACGCGTTGTGTCCCTTAGTTGGACCCGCGTCACACGCTCATTCAAAAGATCATCCATACGCAGGCATTGGTTACTTTAACCGTCGTGTAAAAGGGTGCTGTGTTGTCCGCTCCTCGGTTTTTACACCAACTGAGTGGTCACTGTCACAAAAACTCTATAAATAGAAACCCCTATCAATGGGGAAAAATGTCGACAAAAAAAAAGATCGAACAATTGAAGACTCAAAGAAGAGGTCGAACAATTGAAGATCGAGCAAGGAGAGAGTAGATCGAGAGAGAGAGAGAGAGGAACCCGGAGCTCGGGCAAAGGATAGGGATCGGCGACCTGGGCATCGTGCATCCACCCTTTTCTGCAACCCCCGAGGCTGCTTCCTGTCTTCTACGGCGCTTCTTCACCATCGTGTGGTCCAAGGGCTAAAGTGATCGACTGCAGATCAGACACCTATAGCAATTTATACCCAGATTAAATAAATTGTACTCCCACATCCTCGTATAGGATTACATTGTACAAGTTTGTTTGTAAACAAAAAGAACACGGGTCCTGTATAAATCCCGTCTTGAATACATCTTCCATTCTTTTTCGTTTTCTACCACAAACAAACATCGCACGTCCGTAGATCATGTCGCTCGATATGTCCCTTTACGGTTTTACTCCTCATTTTACCCTTAGAACCATGCCAAACATAAATACTTATATTTTCATATTAATGTAATGCTTGCCTGCTTACATGTTAACTTGTACTCGTTTCCTCGATTCAATGCTTGTTACATAATTCATGACACAATCAAGTACACACTATCTTGCCTTGTATTTATCAAATTTACTGGAAGACTATCTAATAGTCGTTCCGTAAAAGTATGAACCTGAAAGTATACAGGACCATTAGGTTGCCAAGGCAATCCCCGAACCAGGGGAATGCATCAAGTCAAGTTGAGCACTGAACGAGAATTATGTCAAGCAAATCAAGAATCAAGAATCACAGCTCGTGGAGCAAGAATCAAGAATCACAGCTCGTGGAGCAATGCTTATTTAGAACAAAGATTAATGGATCATAATGTCAAGTTATGAAAATAGAATGACCCAAGAATTGCATGTCGCGGACAACTTGTGCACAAGGTATTAAATGGGTTCCTGCGGACGGGTCTCCGGGACACTGGGGCCGATCCGATCCGGACGAAATATTACATTAGTCTTCGTGTTCGGGCGGGATGACCTGTGGCACCTCGTGTTCTTTCGTTACACGTCATTCCAGCTCAAAGACTAAGTATTCTCGTATTCGGGCAGGATGACATACAGCGCCTCGTGTTCTTTTGTTGCATCCATTCCTACTCAAGACTACAACCTGTCCTTATGGCTATGCCACCGACTCCAGTTCATATAGATAAGTCATCCTCGCTTAGCGGCAATCTGCGTGCGAGTCATTGCATCATGCCCCTAAATCGGAAATACCTGAATGGATATGAATTTAACACACTTGTACATAATTTGAGCACTTGAACATCTTTCGCAACACACTGATAATCCATGTAACTCGTGTACCAAAAATATAACCTCGCTCACAACACTTGTGTATGCATATGCTATTACCCTGTATTTTATTATAAATGCTCGTGCTTGATTTAACTTGGTTTTTCTTGGACAGGGAAGGACGGATGGTAATTTGGTAAGTATCGTCGTGTTCCTTTATATCGCACGACGCACTGCCACACGAGTTAGGCTTTTTATTATGCCATAAAACTGATCCTAATGCAAGACTAGAAAGATAACTTAATAGATGGTGCACGAAACCTATATAACATGTTTGGATTTGTCGAGCGGGCGAGAAGCCTCCCTACCAGTGCATTCATGTACTGATAACCTACCAGATTGTTTGCAGGGTGCGGGAGAACCTCGTTCGGTACGGATACCCCCTTCGTGCTTTCTAAGGCGTAGAGTTCACTCTGAAGCCTTGGAGCGTTGCGTCCAAAACTGAAGCATATATACAAGATATAATGTTGGAATATTGCTGATGTATTATTTCATAAATGTAGTCACTTGGTACACTTTTACTGTTTCAGAGAAAGAGGCTTGAGCGACTTGTAATCTCGGCCTAGCGCCGCTTGTAACACTTATTTAGTATCAATAAAGAGCTCGTATAATTTCTATACTTATGTTATTCGATGCTTCTGCTATCAACGACTCTGTGAACTTGTTACCAATTGCCTGTGCATTTAAAATTCTGCTGCACTCGGATAATCTATGCGACTCTGTGGCTTAGACCTCTTATCGCCTTTTCGGATTATGACCTTGTGACTTACGCTCGTGCGGTATCACGCCCAGATGGGTCAAGCGATCATCCTGCGGGAGCGCTGGCGAGGTAATTTGCGCCTAACGGGGACGGCCGATTACCTGCAGGGGATCGGGGCGTGACATATTGGTATCAGAGCATGGCTTTACGCCTTTGGACTTCTTATCGATCTTCTCAGTTTTGAAATCTCGTTAGTGGGTTATGTGCATACGCTCTCTCTCAATGTTCCATCGGAATATTCCAAACAATGAGCCTAAATACTTTTAAAAGTTGCATGTGAATGATATGATTGCTTGTACGAAATCGTAATACGACGGTCTTTGTGTCGACCTGTGTTAGGCTTTGTGGGAATAGACTCATGCTAGAATTTGCAAGTTTTGTGCAAACCTGAATGCCTATACGTGATTACCCAACTGGTTAGTATACAAGATAGAATATCGTTTGAACGGTTAGCTATGCACACAGCCTTTCGGCTAAGTTGTGTTGAGTATCGTGTGCCAAGACCCTTAGTGCTAGCAAGTTGCAACGAGATTGGAATATCGTTCAGGAATAAGACAAGTCAGATTTAGAATGGCAACCGATAGAAACATTATCAGATTTATCGCTAGGCAAATATAGGGAATCGTACTTGAATTTTGGGAAATAGTTCGAACGGTATTTCGTATAAAAAGATACAAATCGAATATTGTTTACTTAGATGACTATCAACAAGAATATATACGAGACTAAGATTTTACTAGGCGATGCTTAAGTATTGTGCATGAATTCTAAGGAAAACTTGGTGAATATGCTAGCGATTGATACGAACATCGATTGAGGAATTAATTGGGTGACTCAATTCCGAGTGGTATATGGATCATTTAGAAATATCCAAACGGATTCATTGGTCGCGTGCGATAGTCGGATTGAATGATTGGAAGAATATTTTGAAAAAGTGATAAGGCTTATATCGAATAGGGATTTATGGAAATATAAATTGATATCTTGGTTAGAAAACTTATTGAAAACTTGGAGAATTATGCGAGCAATTTTAGATTAAAACAAATGGATTAAACTTGAATACAATATCGTTCGAATAAAAGTTAGCCTGAGAATGAAACGTATAAAAAGTACGAGAACGATTATCCTATGGGAGCGCCGGCGTAGTAATTTCACGTACGGTGGGGATGATCGAACTCACGGAAACATGTTCGATGATTATTTCAAACGAACTCGATGAATGGAACGTATAAAAAGTGATAGACTTTGGCTTGAATATTTGAACTTAGTTGTTTGAGGAATGCCAGAAGCAGACTATGGATTTACCGAATGGTAACATTGAATCTGGATGATTTTACTAGATAAATTATAATCACTGCATGAACGGACTTGACTTGATGGATTTTATATATAACTTGGATGGAGCAAAAGTAAAATGATAAGGGGTCTCGATCGTGCCGAAGATAACCATATTGTTCGACGTTCTTGTCTTGTGCGAGCGTAACTCTATGCTCGTATATACGTCACGTCCGGATTATGACGATTATCCAGCGAGAGCGTTGACGTGGTGATCTCACATCCAAAGAGGGTGATCAAACTTGAGGGAGACCGGAGCGTGATAACTGATAGATCATCTTGACTTTTGGTCTGACACGATAAGACGAATTTGGAAATACAAGTAAATCGGAAGTGTTTCAGAGATAAGTTAACCTAAAACCTGGAGTAAATCACATTTGATGTTTTCGTGAACGGATATATAAATTTTGTTGGACGACTTGGAGTTATAATCAAAGATTTAGGACTGAATCTTGGCTTGGTGGTCTAGACTTGGAATGGATATATGGATTCTATCAAACATATTTGAGGAGATAGACTACGCGAATTGCTAGGCTTGTCCTGCGACTTGGATATATCATAGATTTTACTGAACAGACTCGAACCCTGTACAACAAATGTGTTAATGTGAGTAGGATGATCCGTGCTCGATATTTAGAAATCTGAGTGAAACGAGCTTGGATAGAATATCCCGTACAAATGAATAATGGTTTGACCTTTGGAATTGGGGCGAACATCATGCGACGAATTTGTACGATGAATCATGTGCTTGAACTTGTACCTATGACTTTGTAAGATGACCTAGTAATTAGGCAGACGACCCTGTGCCGAGTGAAAGAACCTGTGTGGCCGACTTTAGAACAATGCTTGAACAAAGCCATATAACTGGACAACAAGACTTAGAGTTAGACTTGGAACGCTAACATGTGCTATGTTTGACCCGAAAGGATGGACCTTAGTCGGTAGACCGAATAGATCGTGCTTAACGGTTGTGCAAATACTTGAATTGAGTTAGAATAAAAATTACTTGAGACTTTATTGACCCCGTTGGAAGTATCATCGTGATTCATATAACGAGAATCCTTGAGATTTTCGCAAGTAGCTTGTCCGATTTCACTATCGCTAAGTTTGGTTGAATGAATATGTTTGAGGGACGCCTTGAACATGTGCACAATCCAAGACCCAGTGATATGTTGAACTCGAGTGCTAAGACTTCTCTATCGCTAAGTTGGTTGACATGCATGTGTTTGAAGGACGCTTTGAATATGTGCACGATCTAGACTCGCGATATGCTGATCTCGAATGCTAGTGCAAGTGAATATGTTAGACCCGCAAGAACAAGTATAACGACTTGTATAAGTTTGCCTCAGCCTTAGATTGTTATTCAAGATGGATTGTAACATACCCCACGTTAAGCGATATATGTTCCGCACTAAGGCGCAATAGAGACCGAGTCAGAACTTGGATTGAATGATAGAGTCATTCAATGAGATCGATCCAGCATACACGCGACACAGTGTAAGGAGCGAGTAGGAGATTATGTTCAAATGGATTTAGTGGTACCGATTGCTACTCTTGGGATAGATTCGATAGTGCAATAGATCGGCTTACGCTCAGGAAGTCTCGAGGACGAGACTTTTTCTGAGTGGTGTATAATGTGACAACCCGTTCCATTCATGCGGACATCCGATTCAAACGGCGCAAGTGCAACGACCCGACATGCTTTGCTCAGCGAGAATATTCGTTTGAGGCAAAATATTTCCAGACTTGGCCCTTCAGGAGTTCAGACTTAGACTTTTAGAGGCTCGCTAGGAGTATCACTCGACCGAGGCGAATCATCGCTAAGGTGGGTGGCTACGATGAACTTGTCTTTGCTTAGCCAGCACACTTAAAATATGGATGATACATGTAAGTCGCTAGGTGAATCACCCCCTGTATGCTAATAAAGATTATAATGCACCTAGCTAAGGAAATAATCCCAACTTGTATTGCTTGTGTTAGAACATGGAAATAAAATCTTGCTTATAACTTGGACCCTCGCATGCTACCTTTGCCTTGTGCAAGTAGAGACCGCTATGCCTCGAGTAGAACGATATATATACTCCTTGTAGTGCACTGTCACTTGTTTACACTGCACGTCCCTAGATCATGTCGCTCGATATGTTCCTTTACGGTTTCATTCCTCGCTTTATCCTTAGACCCGTGCCAAACGTAAATACTTATGTTTTTATATGAATGCAATGCATGCCTGCTTATATGTTAACTTGTACTCCTTTCCTCGATTCAATACTTGTCACATAATTTATGACACAATCAAGTACATACTATATTGCCTTGCATTCATCAAATTCACTGGAAGACTATCTAATAGTCGTTCCGTGCAAGTATGAACCTGAAAGTATTCAGGACCGTTAGGTCGACAAGGCAATCCCCGAACCAGGGGAATGCATCAAGTCAAGTTGAGCACTGAACGAGAATCATTTCAAG
Organism: Iris macrosiphon; assembly: GCA_036927795.1. Lineage (NCBI taxonomy): Eukaryota > Viridiplantae > Streptophyta > Magnoliopsida > Asparagales > Iridaceae > Iris > Iris macrosiphon. The sequence continues at coordinate 10,625,449 of JAYESA010000014.1, forward strand.
CAAATCAAGAATCAAGAATCAGAGCTCGTGGAGCAATGCTCGTTCAGAACAAAGATTAATGGATCATCGTGTCAAGTTATGAAAATAGAATATCCCAAGACTTGCATGTCGTGGACAACTTGTGCACAAGGTATTAAATGGTTTCCTGCGGACTGTCTTCGGGGCACTGGGGCCGATCCGATCCGGACGGAACATTATATTAGTCTTCGTGTTCGGGCGAGATGACCTGTAGCGCCTCGTGTTCTTTCGTGGCATGTCATTCCCGCTCAAAGACTATGTAGTCTCGTGTTCGGGCAGGATGTCATGCAGTGCCTCGTATTCTTTCGTTGCAGCCATTCCTGCTCAAGACTACAACATGTCCTTATGGCTATGCCAGCGACTCCAATTCATATAGATAAGTCATCCTCGCTTAGCGGTAATCCGCGTGCGAGACATTGCATCGTGCCCCTAAATCGGAAATACCTGAACGGATATGAATTTAACACACTTGTACATAATTTGAGCACTTGAACATCTTCCTCAACACACCGATAATTCGTGTAACTCGTGCACCCAAAACAGAACCTCGCTCACAACACTTGTGTTTGTATATGCTATTGTACTGGATTTCATTATAAATGCTCGTGCTTGATTTAACTTGGTTTGCCTTGGACAGGGAAGGACGGATGGTAAGTTGGTAAGTCTCGCCGTGTTCCTTTATAGCGCACGACGCACTGCCACACGAGTTAGGCTTTTCATTATGCCATAAAACTAATCCTAAGTCAAGACTAGAAAGATAACTTAATAGATGATGCACGAAACCTATATAATGTATTTGGATTTGTCGAGCGGGCGAGAAGCCTCTCCACCAGGTGCATTTATGTACTGATAATCCACCAGATTGCTTACAGGGTGCGGAAGAACCTCGTTCGGTGCGGATGCCCCCTTCGTACGTTTTAAGGCGTAGAGTTTACTCTGAAGCCTTGGAGCGTTGCGTCCGGAACTGAAGCACATATACAAGTCATAATGTTGGAACATCGCCTATATATTATTTCATAAATGTAGTCACTTGGCACGCTTTTACTGTTTCAGAGAGAGAGGTTTGAGCGACTTATAATATCGGCCTAGCGTTGCTTGTAACACTTGTTCAATATCAATAAAGTGCTTATTTTATTTCTATACTTGTGTTATTCGATGCTTCCTCTTTTGATGACTCTGTGAACTTGTTACCAATCGTTTGTGCATTTAAAATTTTGCTACACTCGGATAATCTGTGCGACTCTGTGGCTTAGACCTCTTACCTCCTGTTCGGATCATGGCCTTGCACGGGCGGCTTACGCTCGTGTGGCATCACGTCCAGATGGATCAAGCGATCGTCCCGCGGGAGCGCTGGTACGGTGATTCGAGGCTAGGGGGGACAACCGATTACCTGCGGGAGATCGGGACGTGACAGCCTCTGGGTCTACCGTACAATGGTTTGGATGCCAACTGGTAGCACTCCATTCTCTTTGGTCTACATGAGTGAAGCGGTCCTCCCCCTCGAGGTCCAAATTAGCTTGCTCCGAGTAGCTCTCTCCAACCGGCTAACCGTCACGATAATCACCGTCGACGGATACAAGAGTTAGAAGCACTCGATGAGAAAAGTCTCTAGGGAGACTTCAACAAACGGGTAAAGAAGAGGACATGCCAAGTGGCTGACCTCGTCATGACAGTAGGGAGGCCGATGGTTATGACCCATAAGACGACCGACAAGTTTCAACCCAAATGGGAAGGCTCATTTGTTGTAGAATCAGTATTCTCCAACGGCACCTACCGACTGGCGAAACCCAATGGTGACTTGCTCATGATGCCCATCAACGAAAAGTTCCTAAAAAAGTACTACGTCTAAGGCTAGGCCAGTACTTCCCTATCCACATCAAAGACAACCAAGATATACAGTATTTACACTCTTGGTTCTTTTTTCCCAGCAAGTGCCTATTGCCCTTCCTATACAAATCATTGTAGAATCCATTATCGGTATTGAGGAGTCCTGGATACACAACGGATAATGGATCCTCAAAAAGTTTCCCAGTGGAGCAGTCCTCAAGTCCATTTGTACACTCCCGCAGTGACCACTCAAACCAATCTCGTTAGGTGCTAGCCATGTTCATATTACCTCTAAGCTATCGTCCTGGCGATCTCCCCTGCGGAGAAACCCTCAGGTCTATCTACATTTTCGGATAGACCACAATCAGCAAATCACTACTCAGTAAATTTTCCAGATATTGGATCACGTCCATATTACCTCTGAACTATCATCCTAATATTTCTCTCCGACCGTGTTTGCTATGTCAATTTTACCTCTGAGCAAACCTTCCAGTTTTGGCTATCGATCATCACGTCCATATTACCTCTGATATATGCTGTTATCTCAACTTATCATCCGTACTAATCCCTAAGTATGCCAGCGGTGCTAAGTCCACAAACCTATCATGTCTAAATTACCTCTGATAGGGTTTTATCTCTAATTTATTACTTATACTCTCGTGCGCAAGAAGTAATAGGTCCACCAAAAATCCTCCAGTGGGATGCCCTCAATGGAAGCAAATATCCACGTCCATATTACCTCTAGCTTGCTTCCTATTTCCTTCCACCAAATATACAGGGATCATACCTAACCTCTCGGTACGACTACCGATCGGCTCATATCTACGTCACCTCTTAGCTAGAGTCCTCATCTCCTCCCCATAAGGGTTTGCTATGTCCTTCGCACCTCTGAGCGAACCTTCTGGATTTGGCTATCGATCATCACATTCCCAGTACCTCTGATATCGATCGTCATCTAAACTTATCATCTGTACTTAAATTTAAGTGCGCCAAAGACGTTAAGTCTACCAAACTTTCCACGTCTATATCACCTCAGGCAAGGCCTGTTTCGAACTTATTACTTGCACTCTCGTGCGCAAGAAGTAATAAGTCCACCAAAAATTCTCCAGTGGGATATCCTTAAAAGGCTACGGTATTGTACTACGTCCACATTACCTCTAGTACAAATATCCAAAGTCTAAAATATTTAACAGGAAAGAGAAGTTCTGGAAAAAGATAAACTTTTCATTAATATCCAAGATCATGAATACATACAGTGAAAATCCATTATATTTTAAGGGTTTTTATTAATATTCAAGATCACGAGTACATATGATCAAATTCTATAATCAAAACTTTCTCCATCTAGGTGCCCCGCCGTGCTATTGTTGCTACTGACACAAGTGGGCCCAGCAGTAGAGCTCAATGCTTTCTGGATCATCCCTCCATAGTACAAACCTCAATGTATGGAAAATAATTCATACTGATGGATAGCAAGGGAGGGGCAGGGGCAGACTCTCTACAACCAGGCGGGAAGACCGACGACATGAATGACAATTAATCCAAATTATGTCATCGATCCCGCAGTCTCCCGGCCGGTAGCAAACCGCATAAAGGGGAGAAACGCAGCTGGCATGCTGCATAAACATGGACAGCTCAGCGCATGATGCAGGATGCTCATCCTCGTCTCCTGGATAAGTTCTTGGCGAACCATCATCGTCTCCTGAATTAGTTCTTGACGAGGAACTGCTGCATAAGGGTGCCATTTTTTTCGAATGACGGGTTCTATAATATCCTTCCATGCTCTATCCCGGGTACCGCGAAAGGTGAAAAAACCTGCATGAAGGAGAACACACATCAGTCTCCAATAAAGATTTCAAAAAATGTACAACGGTCGTATGACCACTTCCAAGTCGCATCTACGTGCGGGAGGGGACATATCGAGGGAGCCAAGACCGCACGCATGAGCAAGAGAAATTCTCATTCATGCGGCCAAGCCGCAGATGGACCAATTCCTCATCCATGCAACCAAGCCACAGATAGGCTCTGCGAGCATGTTGTAGATGACTGCACGGCTATGCGACAGGACTCTGTGAGGGCGGATCCTGTGCGTATTCTAGATGATTTCACATCCAAGCTGCAAGGCCATGTACTTATGTCTCTGTGTGTATTATCCTATCCCTGCCTTCGCGACACACTCTTACCTCCAAGTAAACCATCTAAATCAGGGGGCCAAGGATCAAGACCGCCCCTGACAAACTCCTCGACGAGGAGAGCCGCAACCGTCGGCATTCTTTAGAGGGAACATGAAACGAAGCCAAAAAATAAATTTCTCTCTCCTTCCAGCTGCCTATTTTATAGGCTTCAAAGCTGCGTGAAGAGATCTAGGCAATGAACCAAGCAGTTATGAGGATGAACCTGATACCCCGATTCACGGGGTCCACTTTTAATCTCCTTGGAAACTGATGTCTCAAGCATGTGTCAAGAGATGGTGCATAATTCCAAGAAATCCACTCAAGGATCGAGTCAAATCCCACATTAAATAAATATTTGACAGCCTGGAAGCGCTCATATATGCAACCCAAGTGCTCCCTGTCTATGCTTCTTATTTAAAGTATTTCAAACTTGTTAGTTTGAAAACTTTGAAATGGGTCTTATAGAAGCATGGAAAATATAGATCCATGCACCCCAAAGTAAAGCGTTGAAGAGATCAGACCGCAGAGTCACCCTGCGGCCCAAAAAAGGTGACATCCATGCATCCCAATCAGCCAAAGCAGCTTTGGCCACATATGGACCTTATGTGGCATCCTGATAACATGATCATCTCTGACACAGAATTCTAACAAACATGATTTTATGAATGCCTCGAAGGACGTGAATACGCTAAACGACAGAAGTCTCACGTTAGCATAAACTTGGGTGTGCAATACTATGTGTACAACACAACAAAGATCCCATGCATCTCTAGCCCTATGCGTCCCATACTTCATGAATTCCATGTGTCTCTGGCCCCAGGCGTCCCCACTCCATGCTTTCCATGCGTCTTTGGCCCCATACGTCCCAGACTCCATATGACCCATACGTCTTTGGTCACATGTGACACAGACTCTATAAAGACCAAATCTTATTGTTACAACTAAAGTAATTCTCTCCAACCAAGTGCGGACCACGTGTCAAGATGACCAAGTCACACACACAAAGGACATTAACTTCTAGGATCTCCAGCAACCGCAAAATTTTAACAAAACGTCCACGTGGCAGCTTGCCCTGGATTCAACCCACATTATGTGTCCACAGTTGCAACCGTATTCTGTTGAAGGAGCCCCCTACGGCAACCAAACAGAGGCACATGCAGCACCTATAACCCATCAGTATGATGGCTATAAATAGGAACAACTTCGACGTCCCAATGGTCGACTTTTTTTTCTGCTTCAGAGAGAGAGAGAGAGAGAGAGAGAGAGAGAGAGAGAGAGAAAGCATACCCCCCTAGGCCAGCTACATAGTGCACACAAGCTCGAGAGAGAGAAGAAATGAGAGTATCCTCATTCCCTCATCGGACAGTCAACGGAGTAAAGGAGATGCCACAATGCTCTGTGTCCATCGTTACTACCCCGATCAAAAAATTTTACTTAGATTGTCTGTCTATGACCTCTTTGTACTTTCTTTAGTTTGTTGATTAAATCAAATTTTTTTAGACTTTTAAATTCAATGACGAACACTTAGCTTTTATTAATTATATTTTAAACTGAACATTTTTTTTATATTAATTTTCTCTCCATTCCCTCACCATACTCACCTACACCCTCTCCTACACGTACAGTACTCATGAGCTCACATCCCTCCCCCACTACTACAAACACCCCTCACTCAACACTCTCTTCACAAATCCTTTACTTTTATATCCCTCCCTATTCTTCCAAGTTTCATCATCATCATTATTCTTCCAAAGTTCTTCTCTACTTAACACTCTCCTTCAATTCTGCAACTCCTCAACATTCCATCTTGAGATATCTCACTCCATGTCCATCGGCGCCATCAACGTCTCAACTCCACCGCTCGATCTAACACTTCCTAACGTCTCATACACCTTCGCTGACTTGCCACGCCATCAAGATCCTCTCGATCGCCAGATAAGCTAAACCTTGAGCCTGTTCGCATCTCCTATGCGATAATACCCCCCTCACAAAACTCACCTACTTACCCCGAACTGCCTGCTTGGGCCTCCGTGAGCCAACAACCCCCTACCCACTCTGCTCCTGTACCACCCTCCTTGCGTCCCTTCGTCGCACACTCACCGAACCGACGTTCTTCCCCCACATTGAGCTCATCCTCACCAAAGCTATTGTGAACCAATCACACAACAGCACAATAATAGAAGAAGCGAAAGTAGCAGCGGCAACAGCTGTACGCCAGCAGCAACCAGTCATCCACAGTTGATCAAGTTCCTCTCGCGACCATCCCCGATGAATTCTCCTTGTCCAATGCTCTCTGACAAGCCCTCCCGACCACCTACGAACCCTTGATCAGTGCAAAAATGAAACATAGTACATACAATATTTTTTATTTTTTTTAGAATTTTTGAGCTCGAAGCCATGTTGTCCCGCTGATCCACCGCTCATTGCTGCTCACCGTTTGTACTGAAATGCGCATAACAAAATTCACAATGTGCACGACTTGAGGAAATTCGAAATGATCGAATGGTTGAGAAGAATTTGATATGTATCCTCCGATTCATAATTTTACCGTGCCAATATGCACTTATATCTTCTTGTATGGTCGTTCGTTGGTCGTAAAACTTGTTCCATTGGATCCGTAGCATCAAATTTTCTTTAAGAACAGAACCTTTTTCAACTCAAATTCTAGTAAGCTTACGTCGTACAAGTGATCAACAACACAGATTCCAAATTAGTAACTTCCAAAGAGTTTGTATCGTCATTCTGGTACTAACCTTCTTCTTAGATTTTTATTTTGGCATTGTTCTAACTTAGCTTATTTTTAGTATCATGTGGGTCCCGATGTCAGCCCAATTTGAATTTCGTAGAAAATTTGTCAAATTAAAAATTTCTGGATACTTGGACGATGCACAATGATTCTAGGCAATATTATTGATGTGTGGCTACTTTTGTCTTGAGATTTGGTTATCGTTCATTATTATTAGGCTATGGGTATCTCTCATTGTCCGACATGATCGTGTCCGACGAGTAGACTATTCCCAATTACGAATCAAGCAAGTATATCTTTCAAATGCACTTCAGTTCTTATATTATGATATTTCTGTTATTATAACTTGTTAATCAATACCCGGGCTTCCGAGTCAGACTTTGGTGCGATTGACCGATTTAATTGATCTGGACCTATATTAGCCTAGATATCAATATTGACTGCTAAATGCATGTTGTGGTACTTTATTACCTCATTGTATCTATTGATACGAACTTGACCCCCAAGACACAGATTAATTGTACATTCTTATTTTGGACACATACATCGTGTCTGGCTTGTCGTCAAATGGTCGCGACATGGACTAGTTATAGGGTTCATCTGAGCAGGATATCTTGTTTCAGTATTATTCATGGGCTCGTGGATTACTTGTGCTTTACTCGTGGATTACCCTTGGACTCATGATAGATATTAGATTCTTGACTGGACGTGTCATAGACATGAGTTTTACAATATTATTGGGAGGGGAGGACAATTACTGGATACCTGGGCTATTATTCACACGATTCTTCTTGATAATCGTGAGCCCCACAAAGGACTATGATAGTTGTCTGTTACAATCGTGAGCTTCACGAAGAGCTACGATAGTTGTTATGTATCGTTAGTCGGAGAACCCATGCGTACAGACGATGTCCTTAATTGCATTTTATTTAGTTCGTTAGTCTTAGCTGTATCCCATGATCTTGAGGAGTGTGTTATATTTATTGTTTTACTTTCAACATGCTATTATGTATCTTTCTACACCTCTTTGAGGACCTAGTTCCCTTCCAAGTTTAGGCGAACATATGTTTCCCGAGTAGAATAGACCGAGAGCTACTTTAGGTACAGATCCAATAGAGGACCCAAAGGTCTACCATGAGGAGTACTCGTGTGCTGTAGGACTTCTTATTGGTATCCGATACTCGAATCTAGTTATCATTATGTACTATGTTCATTAATTCAGTACTTTTATTAGCGAGATTGATCCCGTCATGCTTTAGCTTCAGATGTGTATGTATGCTAGATCTATTTTATTTCTTATTTTTTTATTTCAAGCATATCATATTTAGTATATATTTCTTTCCTGTTGTGATTGTGTTATTATATTGTTTGGTGGATGATACATACTTTAACTGCCTGATACAAAGTAGTTTGTGGACTGGAGTTCACTTTTATATAGCGAAGTATGTTACGGTTGGACCAATAGGGTTGAATCCCTCCATATGTAGGATGAGTTGGCCTAGTCACATGTCAGTCACATGTATTTTGTGACTAGGATGTAAAAAGTTGCATTTGTATATGTGGTCCTTATAAGGTTTTCTCTCTTATTAATTTAATAAAGTTATTTCTTTCCTTGCCACATGGAGTAGTTCTAACTTGATCAGACTACGTTAAATATTACATTTTTGCTTGTGTTCTTGGTTGATATTGTTCGATTATTCGTGCCTGCTTATTCTTGTTATATCTAAGTTTATTGTTCGTATCTCTTTCAAATGTGTGTACGCAGAACAATTGGTATCAGTGCTAAAAAAATTCTCGAAATATTTAATTCTTAGATCTCGGTCAACGAAATATGATGACATTGATTCAGTCTCTATCTTCCTAGATCGGGATTATTGAAATTATTGATTCATTAAGGGCCGATGGTGAATTTTTTGTATTTTAGAATTACGTGATGACGAGTTACAATGTTAATATCACCAAGTACGAGGTAAAGAAATTCATGGGTAAATGAAGATATCTTTTTGTAGCAAGAGGGGGTCAAGGCTATCCTTGTGAAAGAGATTATTTAAGGTCGTCACCTGTACACACAAAAAGACTATCGATATAATGGGTGATGCATGGGATACCATGGATCAAATTTTATAGAGCACGAATAGAGCTTAATCCGGCGGATGAGGTAATGCATAATATTATATTGGAGACTTCTCCGTCCGGTTTATGGTTGAAGCTTAATAACTTGTATATGACAAAGTCATTGTCTAACAAGTATATCAAAAAACAACTCTATATTTTACATATGAAAGAAGGGACACAAATACTTAACAATCTGAACAACTTCAACAAGATTGTTATTGATCTTTTCTATCTTGAAGTAAAGCTAGTGGAGGAGAAAAAATGCACTTTTACCTATTCTCACGTGATTACTGTATTAGTTTAGGTGAGTTGGGTTGAGACTGTTCACCAGTACATTCACCAATATGCTGAATCCCTCATCCACAGGTGCGGGAAGTCGCTTGGACGTTTTGAGGCATTGGAGCTCGTTTGGCAACTTAAAGTTTTTCTTCTGTTAGATTTTATCTTTTGTTTATGAAGAACATAATATATGAAATATTGTTGATTGTATTAGTTTCACGAGTTGTAAGCCATATAGTATTGTCCTTTGTAATAAGATTCATTGTTTATAGTTTTGTTGTTCTTTTGACCTAAGAGCCGTTGCAATTATGTTGTAAATTATTAATAAAGAGAATCATTTTTATATATCTTTGTCTATCAAATTTATGCTTATTTTTGCTGGAATGACTTTGTTTTTGGAATTATTTACCGATCGTGTTTATTCTTGCCTTCTATACCTATAATTTAGACTTGTACGACATCAAGTCTAGTGATGATTTTGGTTTTGTGAAATCGGAGTGTGACATCGATGATCTAATTTGTTTGCAGATCAAAGAATTTTTTACCATCATTCTTCTCAGTATAGCCTAGAAAAATTATCTTAGTGGTCCTTGTTCCCAACTTCTAAACATTGATATTCAGAAGGTTAACAGATGTCAAACACCCCCACACTCGAATACCATTCAACTTGGGTTTGACCTTGAACCGGAGTTCATAAGGAGTTACCTATTATGCGAATGATACTCTATTTACAAAAAAGGTTGATGTAGACTAGCTTCTCCCACAAAGCAGTTTAGAAGCCTAGTTGTTAAAAGCATGGAGTTCACCATTTCCATCAAAGTATAATTCTTCTTTTCACCAACTCCATTCGATTGTGAGGAGTAAGGAGCAGTCGCCTAATTCACAATCATATATTCTTTATAGAATGACACGAATTCGTGTGAACGCTATTCTCCAGATCGATCACTCCTGAGTCTTTTAAGTTGTTGGTATGTTTGTTGTTCATCTTCTGCCTTGAAGTATTTGAACTTCTCAAATGCTTCATATTTGGAATTGAGAAGGCAGATGAAAGCGTACTTCAAATAGTCATAAATGAAGGTGAGGAAATATTTACTTTTAGACTGTGGTAAAATGTTTGCAATTACATATTGTCATGACCCGCACCCGGAATTTGGGCATGAGCCGTGGGTACGTCCAGCCTACGCCACAACATCGGCGGTAGAACGCTGTCTAGGTCTCAAACATAACTCATTCTGTCAATAGTCTCAACTCCATAAGGAGGACAATGATAATATATGAATCCACAGTTTAATAATATACTCAATCATAAGCTATATGAAAGTAATTGGCATGATGAGAAAATAAGGATAAGAGTTCTATCATAAGTCAACACAAATATAAATACATCATAAGTCCAGAGTCTAGATGTCCACCAAAAGTCACAATAAAAATACAACCCAAATCTCAGTCTAGTACAATAATACATAAAATAGGACAGTCTAAGTACATGTAGGTAGAATCTCCTCTAAGATGGGTAACTCCTCTGTGATTTCTGGTATAAAATCTCCCTCTGCTCCCGGGCCATAGTGGGTGGGGCAGAAATCCTCCAAGTCCTCTGAAAATGTTATCCAATCAGGATTGGAGCGAAGCACAAACACTAAACAGCAGTTTCATTTATGTTGACAAAAACTATAAAACAATGTAAGGAATACAAGATGAAATAAATACTGGAAATGTAGAATACTAGAGAATATGAAATAAGAAATGGAATATCTAGCAATGAACAAATATATAAGTGAATGCTAGAACAAGTAATCTAAAATAAAGAATAAAAATCTAGCTAAGTGTTTGAAATATCAGTTTATTATGTGATCGGCTTGGGACGAGATCAGGTTGGTTATATATGATTAGCTATGATTCATGTAGGTCAGGCTAACCATCTGGTTAGCTATGATGCAAGTAATGGTCAGGCTAATCATATATAACAACTATGAGGCAAATAATGGTCAGGCCGCACCCGACGTGATATGTGGGGTGAGCTATGATGCATGTAGAGTTGGATATGATTACATAATCTACTAATATTTCCTCATCCCCAGCTAGCACGATAGATTCCAATCATGACTCCTCATGACGGGTATCTAGGGTGCTAACCCGTGTATCCACAGTGTCAGAGTCAAGTATAGTATACAATTGAATTTATAGAATTAATCAACAAACGAAAACTGTCAGAGAATGTACTCGCCTGTGGTCCTGAGCAAGAAAGATGATCGATGTCCAAGGTAAAATCACAGTGACCTAATTATAAAATATAATGTCAAAATACTGAAATAAAGGAAATAACATGTTTAACTAATTAAATGCGAGGCCTCTAGGTCAATTCTGAGGTTTACTGGTCCATACTAGGTTAGGTAGTTAATACTTGTCCATTTATATATCATAATAGTCCCTATTGGACAAAACCTAACTAAACTAGTCAAATTCTATATCATACTAAGGTATCTAGTATAATACTAGCTACTATTATATACTATATGTTATTTGTATATAACAACTCCTATACATATAAATTCTAGTTTTGTATCTTAATACAACCTTAACATATACCTTGCATCAATATTGGCTACTAACCCCAATTACCTTAATAAATACAATTACCTATATCACCTACTAATTAAACTCCTATATATAATATCTATAACTTGTCTAGTATCTATATGTATCATATCTACCTTGTATTTATATACCCATAGATATCTTGGTCAGTACCCCTTGGTTACCTTATATATTTCCTGTATTTATATTACTAGATACTTAACACTCATATCCATGTATCACCCTGACACACACTCATACACAAGGTAATACCCATTCACTCCTCACAAATCACTCATTAATAGGATCTTCACTGATACATGTACATTTGATCACTCAAAAGCACACATGCTCACATCAGTGTGGACAAACCAGAGATACAGCTTTCCCCCAATAGGTCTTATTACTACATGCACCTGGGCATTGCCTTCTATAATGCACTACCTCAAGTTCAGTTCACTTCTCTTCAGTTGTGCAGTATTCTCTCATTGAGCAGTTGCTCATGACACTCACTGAATACAACCCAGATACTGATACTGATACTGAGAACTCACACTAATCTGCTCACTGCTACACACACACACACACTGCTACATAACTATCACAGGGACTCTGATATCCTAAAGGCACACACACACAGAGGTTTCACACATACCTCTGCTGGACACAGAACTCCCTACAGACACTACTGTACTGAAAATAGTACAACACACCATACACAAGAACTGGAGCTCACTCCCTTATATACCACTCACTACACAGATCCTACTAATACTAACCCACTGTGTCAGTAAAATGCCCACTAATACTCAACACAAACTGACACATTAACATAATTCCTATACTACCACACACATAAGTTACTGACACAGCACAACACAAGATACTCTCACACAGGTACACACACACACAGGTGCTCACTGATACACACACACACACACACAGGTTACACACACACTCTAGAACTAAACACACTGACTGAGACACTCACACACAGGTTACACACACACTCTAGAACTAAACACACTGACTGAGACACTCACACACACAGGTTACACACACAGGTGCCCCTGACTAAACTGATACACACACACAGGCACAGGAATTTGCTGAGACCATCAACTGAGCAGAAATTAACCAAGCCTTTGTAGCTACTACACATCTACACCAATTTACCAACTCCCTGATACACTCTTCCTTGCCACACTGACACTGGTACACGAATGCTGAAACACTACCACAGACATATAACTCTAAGACTAAAATGGCACTGTGTGCACAAAGCACAGACACAGGGACACGGAGAATCACTACTCAGTTTAAACTGCACAGATCTCCCTCTTCTCTACACTTCACTAACTCACTGACACATAAACAACTACACTGAAACTCAGCTAACCACAGTTTGGGATCCGACACTAAATCCCTTATCCCCAATACTGCTACACTGATACAAAACCTAACACTCTCCCAAAACTCAACTCTACACAGTACACCACAAAACCCGACTGCACAAGAAAACCCCCACTGCACACAACACAGTTTTAAATCCCGACTGCACACAGAACTTTCCCCATCGATGTACACACAATAGCACATAATCGCAGGTATATAATTACACGTACATATATATGTAAGTATACAAATCAGGGTTCCTAAGAACTAGGTCAAAATTAGGTATTCCCTCACTAAGAGCATTTCACCAAGCACATGATGTGCAAAAATAGTTCCACGTCAAGAACTCCAGAATCCTCAACCAAAACCCTAAAAATCGAGATCTAGACTATAGGTAGGGGGTGTAATCCTGTCTACATACAAACCCCTAGGATTAGGGTTCACGAAAATGGGGGAAAACAACCGTATGAACACCTAAACCCTAGATTCTCGTAGGTCTCCATGTAGAAACCCCAAAATTACGAAATCTAAACAATGGTGGGCTCCTAATGGCCAAACAACAAATAAAAAACAGAATTAAATGGGTTTAAATTCGGATTTTTACCTATTGGGAGATGGTTTCCCAATGTAGGTCCTCTTTCTTCAAGTCTTCTTGGTCCAAGCTCCTTGATTTCCTTTGATGGAAGAGGAAATGGATTTCTAGGGTTTTAATTTCTGGAATTTATGGGGAAAGAATGGTTTTTCTAATGGAGGCTAGGTTTAGGGCTTTCTTCATGAAGGAAGAAGCTTGAAGGAGGCTTCCATTCATTATATAGGGCTAGGGTTTCAAATGCAAAGGTTTAATTAACCCTTCATATTTAGTCATGAAGAAATTTAATTAATTAGGATTTAGTCATTTCTAGGGTTTTAATTTCTAAAACTAAAATGCAATTTAGGGTTTCACTAAAACTTAGAATACCAATTAGGGTTTGGTCACTAGGGTTAAACCTATTGGGTTTTTAGGGTTTAAACTAAAACCTAACATTAAGAACACCTCATAATTATTTAATAAAACTCATCACACATATTATTATTACATAATAATTTAAACAGGGAAATTACCATAATGTCATAATCTGGAAATGTGGTAGTGACACATATTTCAGATTATACCAACTCTAAAAGATTTGTGTTGGTTCACCCTCTTAAACGATTTTCTTATAATTTTTGTTTGAGCATAAACTTAGCATTTATCTACTTTCTTACCCAAATATTAGGAGATAAGAACTAAGCTTGACATTTTATTTACTCTAAAATATCGAAGCCTATTATGCCATAATTAAAGAGAATAAACAAAAGCATATATTTATTTATACATCTACTAGGTACATCAAGCTGAATTTCTTCTATACAAAATGTTTTGCCAAGTAAGCACACCTGCTTGACATCAACATTTGGCCATCACTGATTTCCATTCTTAGACCAACATTGCACATGAGGCTTTCAGAGATCAGACTCTTTACGATAGCATGCACATGTTTCATATTTTATAGAGTAAGTGACTCCCTGAAGTCAGCTACAGACCACTGCTCTAACTCCCTTCACTCCAGCTTGAGTCTTGTTTTCCATAGTCACCTTAAAAATGAAAGTCCATATCTTGCAAACATGTCCTTCATGGAAAACACATGACATGAGGCTCCAGTGTCTACCCACTAGTCAATATAAATTGCTGAAATTTCTTCTTGTGAAATTATATTAATCATGTTAATCTCACCTCCCTTGTGTTCCTTCTACTTTGGTTTGGAGATGTAGTCTCTTTTATAGTGCCCCTTCTTGTTGGGAATTAGCATACCAGTTCTTCCTTAGGATTTGCTTTGAAAGAATTTGACTTCACCTTCAGGTTCGTGAAGTCCTTCCTTTTATTGAAAGTATATTTCTTCTTGTCATTTTGATCTCCAATTTCGACCATGTTTGCCTTAGCAAACCATTCAAACAAAAAAAATCTACTTTGATCGTGTTCATTGCTTCATCCTCAATGTAGATGAAGCACACAAGATCTTTCAGGTCCACTTCAGCCTTTTTGTGGTACATGTCAGTAGTGAAGCGATCCCATCTTGTAGGGAGTCTTTAGAGTATGATCCCCACGATGAACTTCTCAATGAGTGGCATATTATCTTCCTCCAGTTTTCGTTGAAGCTTCATAAGCTCTTATACCTAAAGGCAACACAGTATTTTTGTCTTCAAATTCTAATTCCATGAATTTATTGACTTAATTCATCGTCCTTGTATCACTTTTCGAGAGATTCCCAGATGTCTATCACCTTTTCCTTCTTGCTATAAGATTCAGGTAAGTTTTCCTCCGAAGAGTTGAGGATGAGTAACTTGCTGATATTGTTATCTATCTTCTATTATTGTGTGGTGATATGACAATAATCACTTGAACATTCTCAGTGTCTGGGATTACATATCCTAATTCTATCAGAAAGTACTCCACATTCATAAGTTGGAGATTAAGGCTGATTTGCCTCTTCTATTGGTTGTAATGTTCAGTGTCGAACTTCTCAAGCTTGTGAAAGCTTGTGTTTAGGAGATTTGTATGATATTCAATCACGTTGACGTGATAATACATTTAAGATTCTAGTAAACTTCGTGAATCATAAAAATCTCGCTTTGAGATTGTTGTTGAATTCCACATACGTCTGAGGAGACTAACCACTTTGGACTTGGATTCCAAACAATGAGTAAAACGTGCTAAAAAGATCTAATCTCAATAGTTTAAACTGCTATATTAGAAATTCAGTACTAGAACTGTTATATAAAAACAACAGCGGTACTGCTAAGAAGAAAAATCTGATATAAAAATAAAATAGTAAAGAATATTAATATTTTGCTAAAATGAACTAGCAGAACTGTCCTGCTAGGTTGATGTAATTCACCGTTGTTAAAAGCGATATTTGGCCATCTTTGCATTGATTCGCTCCTAGGGACCAACAAGTTCTAATTGCTCGATATAATCAAACTTCTGAACACTCTCCTAATCACCTTGCTTCGCAATGCAAGCACTGATACACTGATACGGAATCTCGGACAAGCGTTGGAGAGCTGTTACAAAAGCTCGGATATGAGCTGCTAGAGAGGGATTTCTCTTTTCTCTTCTATCTTTAAGAGATTTCTCTTTTGATCAATTAGCACAAAGTGCTTGTTCTCTCCTTAAATAGGAGAGCAACATATTGTCGGTTATCGAAACAGTCATCCCACTAAGAACGTGGAGTTATTAATCATGAGTAACTCCTAATAATGAGTTGTTATGAACTGAACAACTAGCAGCGAGGCTTACTACACAACCGTGATACCACTAAGGAAGTACACATCGTGCGCACGTACAAAATGTAAAGTCTCTAGTGAGGCTAGCTTTGTTGCGGCGCTACCACAACAGAGCTACACGGTGAGTGAAGGTGTGAAGTGCAAAGTTCAAAGTTCAAAATGCGTCATCAAAATGCCATTTTACGTTCTTTGTTTTGGTTTTCGTCCAAGTCTGATCTAGGCACCTCCGAACGCATATTTCTAAGAAATAGTAATAAAAATAAATGTAGATTGTGGAAATTGAGCATATCCCACTAAAAAAACCCTCCACTACCCATACCACTTGATATAATAAACCACATGTGTACAAGCTAGTAAATGAAAAATTATATATTGAAAAACACACACAGAATTTGTTCCAAAATGGAAGTATATTCTATCAAATTGACTTGTATTTGAATCATATTTGGCAGACATTTTAAGCATATCATAGAAATTTTCCAGTTCACAATTATAGTGAGATTTGAAGTATACCCGTTTGGTTCGCGGGAAAAAGGAAAGAAAATAAATTCTTTGCTTTTTTTTTTTTTAAGAAATTATAATTTTTTTTTCGGTGTTTGGAAATGTTCGAAAAATTAAAAGAAAAAGTGAATAATTAGGAGGTGGGAAAGTAAATCGATGAGATGAGTGGAGGAATCATTTTCTCCATAATTTTTTTTTTTGGGAATCTATTTTCTTTCTTGCTCATTTTTTTGACATCAAAACACATGAAATAAATGATATTCTTTTCCAAGACCATGATTATGCAAACAAAACGTGACATAAATGGGGTAAGTTTTATTTCAACATAAGTTTACTAATTAATGAAGCATAAAGCATATCTACTTCTTTTTTTATCTCAAAAAAATCATATATCAAAGAACCGCCTACCTAAATATGCAGAACTCACACGCAATAAAGAAAATCAAGAAAAGCTTTAAAATGAATTAACGAAATGTCGAATTAAACATTCGATGTCCCAAGATAATTCTGTCCCCTCCATGTTCGTTTCCTATTACATATGGATCAGTTTTCTCTCTATTACATGTGGGTTCGGACAGAATTTGAAAGTAGATATAGAGTTGGTGGCCAACATATAATAGGAAGAGGACAGAGAAGAAACATAATTTTTTGGAACAACAAATCTGCTCTCGTTAAACCCGGATGTGTTGGAAATTAGTTCCGAAGTCCAAAAAAATAAATATTGATAGGGGTTGAAAACTCAGCTATGTGGTTTTCAAACCACACAGGAGTAACATGGACACCAATTTAAGAAAACCCTTACGTTAGGCTTACACCACTAGTATGTCACCCACTCAACAAACTCGAAAGCAAAGTGGATCCTACCAAAACACCCAAGTCATGGTGGTTGAACTGGGCTAGTCAACCCTAAACCTACCTAAATCAACTGATAATTACCTTTCATGAGAGCATTAACCATGAAGTCCTAATCAGTGTTTTAAAAATTGGATCAGACTGGCTGGTTCAACTGATTGACCCATGAACCGGTAACTTTTAGGTCGGATAAGTATTGACCAACTATTTTTTTAAAAGCCTAGTTGTAAATAAATATTTTTGTAAAAATTAGAATGTCTAGAAGGGATTGAACTTCCCCGTCTTATGTGCACCACTTTTGTCAAAATGTCACTCAGATACAAGGGTCTCAAAAGAAATGCTGACTAAAAAATCTATATCTATACTATTATATAATTAGAAAAGTTTACTTCACCGTAAAACTTTCTTTTTCAAATATACCCTTGAATACGTTTAGTAATTAAAATTACTAAGGACAACTAAGTAATTACGGAAACTATTATTTGGTATTTCTAAATAGTCTTTTAGTCTTCTAAAGTAGTCTTAATAAAAATTAAAATAAAAACACCATTTATATTTTAGTATTCCTAATAATAATAATAATATATAAAACACGTGCAATGCACGCTCATATGTACTGGTACTATATAATAAGAAAAGTTTATGTTTCACCGTGAAAGTTTTTGTTCCAAAAATATTCTTATTTGTGTTTACTAATTAAAATTGTTCATTAAATCTAACATGGATAGTTAGGTAATTACGTTTTTTTTTTGAGGAATTGTTGTTTGTTCTTTCAAGTATTAAAAAATTAAAGATTCAAGTGTAAAAAAATTAAAAATTATTGTTTACTCTTTTCAAGTAGTATAAAATATGACTAATTAGAGTTTAGATCCCGAATTTTATACCATCTTAGAGTTTAAGTCCTGATATGTCCAATTAGAGAGTTTAGACCCTGAATTTTTATTTTTTATTTTTTGTTTTCCATTTTACCTTCCCTAGTATATATATGAAGGTTTTATTGTCAAGCATGGAAAGGAGAATATAATGAAAAAAAAATAAACCAAATAATAAAAATTCAGGACCTAAACTCTGAGTTCAAACTCTAAGCTGGTATAAAATTTGGAATCTAAACTCTAATTAGTTATATAAAATACATGCAACGCACGTGCATATATATACTTGGTGTATATAACATGAAAGCTACCTAATCAAAAGTGATTAGCACCTCTTAGACCCACAACTTTTGTTTTGGAACTCTTAAATTTTTGAAAGGAGCCCCCCCCCCCCCCCCCCCCCCCCCCCCCCCTCATCTTAGTTTCTCCAATATCTAGAGCTTGTTAAGAGATCAGTTAATAACTTACTTGTGTTTGATGTGGTCTTGAGATTTGATGCACTTCCTTCACCAACTAAAGCTTATATCATTAGGCACTTAGTCTCTCTAACCTTTTACTTGGTATGATGGGAAGCTTTTGTGTTAGAGAGCATGACACAGCTTCCACTAATATTGCTAAAGCCAACATCTCTTTGCTGGCAAACAAATTCTCACATAACATCAATAGTGATAGCTTCCATCTCACTTAGTGGAAATTAACATAAAAGTTGGTGAACAGAAAGTTGTAAGGAAGAGCGAAGAAAGTGGTGATTAATTTCGTTCACGTTTTCGGCATACAAAGGACTAAGAATCAATGAACAAACTACTTATTCAGTCATCAAACTAATACTGCTGCCTAATGGATGGCCTCAAACCTAACTTATCCTGAACTTGACAAAGGTATCATAGGTATGCACTTGCCCACTGCGCATTTACCAGTTATTATGCATTTGAGTCCTGGATTTGTTGCGCCAGTCGACTGTACGTTCAGTTGGAACATGATGACTTATTGATTTCAAAGATTGGAATTCTCTCCCTTCCATCACTATGAATCTAAAACCTAGTGATCAGGCCAGAATTTTTTTTTTTTTTGCCTAATCGGATTAAAAGCCTACAAATCCAGTCTGAAGGTCCACACTGCACCGTCGTCAATGTCTCCCTCCCGTCACAGTGAATCTAAGACCTCGTTGTTGGGAGTTCATATCTTAAGGAGAAGACTTTAAATTTATTTCTTAAATGAGGCGAGTTTAAATTCATGCCTTAAATGATAGAGAAATTGTTGGACATTCCTATCTTAAGAAAGAGAGTTTAAATTCATGCATTAAATGAGGATAATTTAAATTCATGCCATAAATGATAGAGACATGATTTAAACGTGGAATTCAAATTTGAAAGGTGGTTGGAGTTTTAAATAGATTTGATTATTTCAAATATAGGTTTATCTTTATGATTAAATTCATATAACCTCTCATCCAAGTTGTATCCAGCACATATATGACTGATGACTCTAAAGAGATATATACATGAATCTCGTGAGGAGAGAGAGAGAGAGAGAGAGAGAGAGAGAGAGAGAGAGAGTTGTGTGTATCCAAGAGAGAAGAAAAAGTTGCTCTTGAAGTGTGGTGAATCTTCTACCGCGGTAGAAAATGTAAATCAAAAAATTGATAGTGGATTTTTCCTGGACGAGATCCTGTGGTTTTTAATCTTCATTTTGAAGATGTTTTCCACATAAAAACTTTGGTGTCTCATGTGTCTTATTGTTTTTAATATCTGCTTGTGTTTGTTTATTTGTTGTTGCACATAAGAGAGAGAGAGAGTTGGAAACTTTTTTTTTCAACAAGTGGTATCAGAGCCAGGTTCGTTGTCGTGTGCAAGCCATGTAACATAACACAAGTAGGATGGTGAGTTTCAATGAAAATAATTGGACGGTATGAAAATCGAAGATGAAAGATCTGCTTTATTTTAAATTAATTCTAATTCTAAGTCTAGTAGGAAAGCAACTTCATCAATATCCTATCCTTATTTGAAATGATCATAATCCTATCCAAATTAGCCAATTCTAGTCGTATTCAAATTAAGTAGTCTCCACACATTATATATACATACTAAACTTAGAAATAAATTATCTTTCATCTTTTCCTTCCCCAAACTCCTCTATTTTTGTCCCAAAATAGTACAAACTTTGTCACAAAATCAGCCTCATTTTTCAACAGCCATAACGACTTGGAAGGGCCATATCTCCTAGCTTCAGACTCCAAATGTGCTCCAATTTTTTTTCTTAGAACTGTATTGAGATTAGGTTTCTGAATATTTAATTTTTCTTTTCATAAATTCTAAACATATTTTTCTGAAAAATTCTTAGAGTGCCAGTTGTCCAAAAATTGACATGTTTTGTTGTTTTCGAGATTTTGGGAGATTCCGAACTCATCTTCACGAATCGTTTAAAGTTTCGAAAAGATGACACAGAGAGATATACTATATTTATTTTCTACAATTTAATAAGTTAATTTATTATTCTGTTTAAATCATTGAGCATAAGGGTAACTAGCTCACTAACGAACTTACAATCTATATGCAATATCAGCAATAATTCTTTACCGGTTTGAGATTCGAAAAAACTGTCGATTCCATTATTCTTGTAATTCTAAAATTTATAAGATTTTACACACAAATCAAAGATTTGAGTCGGTTGACTTTTGCATCAACGGAATGTCTCGATTTGCATGCCACAGATCCCGAATTTGTAACTTGAGTTCTTTTAAAATATAATGAGATTAAAATAGTATTTTAGATTATTTTTATTCAGAATTAATAGATATAAATTAGAAAACCTAATTAGGTACTTATCTTTGTTTAAAGTGGAAATCTTAATTCTAACTTATGTTTAATTCTACGACGGTACTCATGGGTTGATGGATAGCTAGAGGATCTAATTTGCGTCATCTTGATATTGTGACTATATCACCTTCTGAAATAGGCAAATACTTCTAAAGATAGATTGTTACTTCTACTTTATAGTTTTTACTATCCATGTTTGTGTTTTCTCGTCATGTTGTACACACACTTGAGAGAGAGAGAGAGAGAGAGAGAGAGAGAGAGAGAGAGAGAAAGAAAGGGAGTTGTATCTTGTCCTACATATTATATGTTATGCCATGATCTTGTACGTGTTAGTGTCGTGAGATGTAAGATTTGGGGGAAGTACAATGAGTAGGCACGTGGACCTCCTTCGTGTGACGTGCTTATGAACTTGAGAACGTGTTATATTTTTCGTGTGACGTATAAACGTATTATAACTCGTGCGACGTTCTTAAGCACTCATAAGTACATATTAGCCCATTATCTAGCACGTCCATGTCTTGAAAGGTGTACTTATATATACACTTGTGCACCTAGAGTTCTAATTATGTTCCATTATGTTTTCTTGTTTCACTTTGTTATATACGTTGCTATATTTACTTCACCTATCTTTCCATGTTCCTGATTTCACTGCTACATGATAGTAATTTCCATGCTTTATATTGTATGTTATATCTTGTTTGGTTGCGGTCATACTTGTTCCAATTCAAACTGGATATGTTGACAATTTTAAGTAACGACATTTGTTCGGAGGTCTACGGTGAGTACGTTGGTGATGCAGGTATCACCAATGTATCAAGTTCATCTTTGTATGCGGAGTAGCATATTTTCTTTCTTATGGTTTTTCATATTATTCTTAGCTAGTAGGCTTAGTGAACATTAATTCTAATTTTACTTATTTTATTCTACCGGATTTGTTTTCGAGACAATTTGAGTTGTAATGGATTAATTCTTTAAATTATTATTGAGACTATTAGTTTAATTCCTTGTTATGACTTAGTTGTGGATGATGTGTGTATCTTGTTGCTTGTTATAGACTATTGTTTATCATATGTAGCGTACTGCTACCCATGCTGCGGCGTAGGCTGGACTTGGCCACGTACTCATATTCCAAAAGTGGGAGCGAGTCGTGACAAAAATCTTCTGGTATAACGTCATCTTTGGCTCATAATCATTTTTTTGTTGCATATGTCCATACTAATCTTGGTTATTATTTTTCTACAAATACATGTTAAACAAACAAAGTAATATACAGAAGCAAATATGATAACATTTAATACATATTGGACAATGCCAAGTTTAAGTAGAAGTTACTATAGTAATTGCATGATTATCATATTGCTGAACTTAATCGATTAGCCATATTCAAAACTCAACTTAATCATTGGACTAACACTGTAGAAGCATACAAAATTTGAGTCCATGCACCAGAAGATATGACCTCAAAGTCTGCCTTTAGTCAAGCTACAAAGAAGTTATGCTGCCAAGGGACTTGTCTAGATCCCCAAAGCAAGTCTGCAAGTGCATCCATACGGCCAGACTACAAGTTGCATACTTACAAGATCTATGTCAAGCTCTCCACGAGGACCAGACTCCATGCGCCCCATACATCCCAGATTCCATACGTTATATTCGGCCAAGACTCTATGCATCCTCTTCCTCATGAAGCCAAAGTGTCCATCAGATCAAGGGCGGATGAGAGAGGATATGCTGTGGTGCCCCGTTCCTCCTATTCGAGGAGCACGGCTAAGAAACACAAGATGGTATCGTTCGATCGGGATAGATTGAAATAAGAACTCGTCCTCGTTATGTATTTGTTTCTTCGGAATCGATTTCCATATTCAGTGGATAGTGCCCCCGGGATCGACTTAGCGGAAGAGTCAGGAGGGACCTCTCCGCTGTTATCTTTTATTGCCTCGAATTTCGATGTCGCTTGTTGCTTTTGTGTTTTGAGCTGGTTTTCGGATTTGCTTATTTTTCTTGAACGATTTTGATGAATTTCATTATTTTCGTTCATTGAACTGCATTTTAATTTCGATATTGGAAAGAGAGGAAGAGGTATTGATCAAGCTGTTCGTGCAATGCAGGTGAACGAGCAGTAGACGGCTTACGAGCGGAGTCGTGAAGCGCATCTTTCCTTCTCCTTTCCAACGATCTAAGTGAGTGGCTACCATCCCGATTAGCTAGCCCTGCTTCCAAGTTTTCACACCAAAAACTCTTGCATTCTTGTTGCCCCGATCAGACGATACCAAGTAATAATAAAAGATACCAAGATAAAAAGAGAATAGACTTGGATAATACTGCTTGTAAATTAAACTTGTGAACGGTTACTTACTTGCATGCTTGTTCGTTCAGAATATTCATAATATACATCAATTTTAGTTAGAATGTATCTTCTTTTATAAATTGTGCTATCTACGAATCATATCTTGTATGCGCATAATTGTTCATGGAGGCTATGCAAAATGAATCATGCATTACTCGTGTTGTCTCAACTGCGTGAAGTGATAATTTAACTAAACATCGTGTGTTCGATCATGGACAACTTGTGCACAAGGGTATAAGTTTTGCGGACGATCGCTGGGGCACTGGCACCGATCCGATCTGGGCGGAACTTCGTGTGTAGTCAATCGTGTGCGGACTGGATAGCTTACAACTGTCACCCCCACTTTTTGGATTAGGGGTATTTTTATCTTTTCGTAATTAATGAGTAAATGATTGCATGATAATCAATTTTATTTAATTTACGGCGACCTTAATTGATTGTTGTACTTTATCGTTATTCGATAACTAGGACGCTGCGCTAACCTTTGACTTCCAACAGATTCACCCCTTAACCTAAACGTGCCAGACCGTTGATTTATGCTTGTGTTCCACCAAAATTCAGTCCCTCATACTTCTATTAATTGTAGAACACCTTTTTGCATTAATTAAACAATAAATTTAATTTTGTGCAATTTTCTAATTGTTGGGCACTTTTATGCAAAAGTGTACTAAGGTGTCCATCCCACTGGACACGACACGTGAATAAATCCAGTTTCCCTTCACGTGTAGTTTTTTCATAATTTTTGGGACTGTGACATTGCAACATCAGTCTCCTCGAAACCATGGCCTCAAAAACCTTGAAACTAATGCATCATAGCCTTCCATTTTATTCTATTAAATTATGGCCTTGAAATATCTCCATGAGAGGCCAATTCCAAGAGGGTTGACTAGTCAACCCAATTCTAGGTCAACCCATTACATAATACTATATATATAAATATCCTTTTCTCTTTTTCCTTTCTTCCAACTACAGCCGATTCAATTGTTACAATCCCTGATCTCAAACCCAACTGCCTCGACCTTTCCCGCTGATCCCCCTACCACTGCCAGATCTCCTATTCCCGCCCTCGCCGATCGGAGCCGACCGGCAAGAGCGCTGCCATCACCAACCGGCTGAACGCCTCGACTCCGCTGTACCGAGCCGCCGAGTTCTCATCCATACGACCAGAGGCCGCTGTTTTTGCCCGACTGAAGCCACCGAGAGAGCCGGAGACCATCGACCGAGACTCGCCTGCACCGCCGCTGAAGTTCAACGACCGCTGCAACTCGACCGCCATTGCCTGAAGCCGGTCCCCGACCCCGTTGTTTTCACCCGTGCACGACATCTCAACCCGCGCCGGAATAGTTTACCTCCGTTCCGCTGCCACGAACTGACCGGTTCCTCACCGACGATCACTGCACCAGAACACTGTCGACTGTCCACTGAAGCCGGAGAACCGCCTGTGATCAACTAGAGCTGACACCTTTTTTCCTGCCTCCTCCTACTCGATACTGCCCTCGCCTTCATTCATCCTCATCGTCGCCGTAGTTGTAACCATCGCCCTTGTCATCTTCGTGCCCGTGCAGGTTCGTTCCTGCCCACGTTCCCATCATTTCCTGCGATAATATATATATAACTATAAGGACGTATGTATATACGTATTTGCATACGTATTGGTATATTGGTATATATATAATATGTTCTAAGCTAATATATATATACATACGTATAAGTAGTGTATAGGTATTCCCTAGTATATAAATACGTATATTATAATCATAATTAATGAATATTAATGTATATGCCTATGAACCGTATAATGCTCAAATAGTTTAATACATATTTACATATCTATTATAAGTGTAATTAATTAGTACTATGAGATACGTTAGCCATAGTATGTACTATGCAATATGCACCAGGTGTCTTGATTGTGACCACGGATACCCCATAGTTACATCTACCGGTGACCATGTAGCATGATAGTAGACTGTCATATGTACACTGACGTAGTGGCAAGACCGTACCATTGACTGTCTGTTATGCACAGCAACTACAGACGTGACCCCCTAGCGTAGTCCTTGAGATCATTATGTTATTTGTATATTAAAGTAATGTCTGATGCAGTATTGGTTATATGATATGTCTATAGGATTGTGGGATCACTCAGACGACACCTGGGAACCCGGACAGTGGTATTGCCAGCTAAGGACCACAGGTGAGTACATTCTCTGACAGTTTCCATTATGTTGATTATCTCTATAATTCTTGTTGTATAGCGTACATGACTCTGACACTGTTGTTTACACGAGTTAGCATCATTGAGACCTGTCACGAGGAGTCGTGATTAGAATCCATCGTGCTAACTGGAGAAACGGGAAAATATTAGTAGTTTATGTGATCATACCCAACTTACATGCAGCATTAGCTCACCCACACCTCACGTCGGTGCAGCCTTACCCTTACATGCCTCATCGCTGTTACATCTGGTTAGCCTGACCTGTTGGGGATGACCGCTAATCAATGTAATGAGTCATATAGTCCCAAGCCGATCACATGATATACTGATGTTTCACACATTTAGTTAGATGATTCTTGACATACATCTCTAGAATATTGATCTAGCATCCCTACATGTTCTAGTTATTATTCTTGTACACACTTACATACCAGTTCTTTGTTCTTGCGTGTACTTGTAGTTCTATTCATTGTTAGATGCATATTGATGATGATGTTCTAGTATTTCTTATTCAAGCATTTCCTTTATTCCAGTATCTTATTGCCAGTTGTTCATATCTGTCTTGTATTTCTTTACACTGTGTTATAGTTTTTGTCAATATATGTGGAACTGCTGTTAGAGGTGTATTTTGTTCCAATCCTGACTGGATATTTTTTTAGAGAATCTTGAGAATTTTTGTATCACGCACTACGGACCAGGTATAGATGCAGACTATGCACCAGAGATCCTAGAGGAGACCATGCTTCTAGATGAGGCATTGCCTACAGCTATCTAGATAGTATTTATTTATGCTTGAGACTTATGGAGGTTATTTCAGTTTATGTTTAGTCTTATGT
This sequence comes from Iris macrosiphon, assembly GCA_036927795.1. Classification (NCBI taxonomy): domain Eukaryota; kingdom Viridiplantae; phylum Streptophyta; class Magnoliopsida; order Asparagales; family Iridaceae; genus Iris; species Iris macrosiphon. The sequence goes on from JAYESA010000014.1 coordinate 10,652,319, forward strand.
TAAGTTTAATTGGAGACTTGTGTTGGACAGCTAGACTGTGAGTTATCTTTATGTTTGAGACATGGTGTTTAACTATGTCATTTCCTTTTATCTTTTATCGTGCCTTATAGTTGTTATGATTGAGTTACCTTGTGAGATTATTGTGAGATGTATATTAACCTCCTTATGGAGATGGATATCATTGACAGGTGTTTAGCTATATAGTATTACTGTGACCTAGACAGCGTTCTACCGCCGATGCTGCGGCGTAGGCTGGACGTACCCACGCTCTCGTGCCCCTATACCGGGTGCGGGTCGTGACACATTTTTAGTGGTGGCCCATGCAGGTATAGTTTCGCAAGTTATGCGATATCGTGGTAGTGCGACAACTTAGTTGTACTGCTGCGAACCTGTACTAGGATATAGGAAATAGGATCTAGGATGAGAATATGCTCAATCACACTAGGAAATTCTGAACTTCATATTGCTATTCTAATGGATTGCTTCCTTTAGCACTTTAGTGTCCTTCCTTTATAATATCATGTCTATCACCTTAATTGATTCTTTGATCTGTATTCAGGATGCTGCCAAATACTAGATCCATGGGAATGGGAGCAGCCAATTCAGAGAGGACTGCTACCTCTCAACCTGACGAACAGATACCTGGAGATCCTCCTACATCTCCTGTTCATGTGGGAGTGTCTGCAGCTAACGAGATTCCTCCTCTACCTATACAGAGGATTGCCCCAGCTATGACAGACAACCTTCCACCACCACCGATATCGATTTTCGGAGGAGTGCCCGCTGACGGGGCACAGATGTTCGTACTGATGCAGGGCATGCTAGAGGCCCAAAGAGTAACAGCAGAGGCTCAGCGTGTTCAAGCTGAGGCTCAGAGAATGCAAGCAGAAGCACACCAGGCGCAGACCGAACTGATGAGAGACAGCATGGAGAGTGCTTATCAGGTGACTCTCCAGGCTGTGGAGAGAGTAGCACGACAACCGCAACATCAAGGTCAACAACAATAGAGGCCCGGTACCATAGTGGACTATAAGAGGATGATGCCTCAAGAGTTCAAAGGCACAGAAGGAATACTATATGTTGATGAATGGTTAGAAGACATAGAGAGGAATCTGCGCTTAACACAGATTCCAGAGATTCTTCAGATAGAGGCCGCTGGCAGTCAGATGTTTGATATCGCACTGACGTGGTATCGTACAGAGCCGAGACTCGCCACTGAAGGACTTACTTGGGAGGACTTTAAGGAACTCTTCAAAGAGAAATTCTTTCCTGACGTAGCCTTGGAAGCATTAGAAAGTCAGTTCCATGACTTAGTCCAAGGAGGCATGTCAGTCGACGAATATGCTGCAGAGTTTTGTCGATTGAGTCGATTTGCGCCATCGATGGTTCGAGACCCAGGAGACAAAGCTCAAAAATTCAGGAAGGAATTAAATAGGGAGATCAAGTCTCGTACTTCGGGATGACGTACTGCTACATTTGAGGATATTCTGATGGATGTCCAGATTGCCGAAGATGACTTGGACCTTAGGCCCAAGAGAGGACGCGATACATCTGGAGCAATAGGAGGTAACATAGGACCAGCCAAGCGCCCACACTTTCAGCAACAACATAGGCCGTACCAGCAACAACACCAGCAGCAACACCAGCAACAGGCACCAGTTCGAGGACATGCTCAACAACAGCAACCACAAAGACATAATCAACTCGTTGCCCCATGTTCGTATTGCGGAAAGATAGGACATACAAGAGACATCTGCAGAAAAAGGTTGGACACTTGCTTATCGTGTGGATCAGCAGCACATCAGCTGAGGGACTGCCCAGCTATTCAGACTCGCCAAGGAGGAGGAGCAGCTCAGAGAGGACCAGCCAGAGCACCTATTATACCAGGAGGCCAGCAGAGAGGACCTCCACTTCCATCACAGCAGGAAAGGTTTGCTCAACAGCAGCAGCAACAGAGAGGAGTACCACAAGGACGAGCTTACGCCATGACCACTGAGGAGGCCGAGCCAGCTGGAGACGTGATTTCAGGTTCAGTTTTACTCAATTTTATTCCAGCACTTGCATTATTTGATTCTGGCGCTTCCCATAGTTTCGTATCTGTATCTTATGCCCTCAAGCATCATTTAGAAATGAAACCATTAGATAGGACTTGCAAGATCACGACAGGAGGAGGCATTATCCTTGTCCGTAATTGTTGCAAGGATCGGAGAGTGTCATTGGAAGGCCGAGAGTTGAGCGTGAGTTTACTCGTCATGCCACTTCCGGAATACGATATTGTACTCAAAATGGACTGGTTAAGTAAACACTATGCTTCTATAGATTGTCACGGAGGAAGAGTAGTATTTCGACCACCAGGAGAGCCAGAGTTTGAGATTGCCAGAGGAGCAGAGGAGCGGAGCAGAGGCACTTTTTGCGGAGCCAGGGTGGAAGAAGAAGAGTTACCGCATCCACCTATAGCGTTGTTCCTGGATGTATTTCCAGAGGAGTTGCCAGGTTTGCCACCAGACAGAGATATTGAGTTCTCTATAGACTTGATACCAGGAGCGGAGCCTATTTCGCAACATGTCTATAGAGTTAACAACAATGAGTTGGTAGAACTGAAGAAACAAGTTGAGGAGCTGCAAGACAAAGGTTTTATTAGATCCAGTTCATCGCCATGGGGAGCAGCGGTATTATTTGTACCGAAGAAGGATGGCACGGTACGTATGTGTATCGATTATAGAGCTTTGAATAACCTCACTATCAAAAATAAATACCCACTGCCGAGGATAGATGATCTTTTCGATCAATTGAGCGGAGCGAAGGTGTTTTCAAAAATAAACTTGAGGTCAGGCTATCACCAGGTAAAAATAAAGAAAGAAGACATACCGAAGACCGCCTTTCGAACCAGATATGGCCAGTTTGAATTTACAGTAATGTCGTTTGGTTTAACCAATGCACCAGCAGTATTTATGAACTTGATGAACTAGGTGTTCCACCAGTACCTTAACAAGTTCATAGTGGTGTTTATTGACGACATTCTAGTATATTCAAAACCCCAGAAGATCATGAAGAGCACTTAAGAATAGTCTTAGAAACTCTCAGGAGAGAGAAATTATACGAAAATATTTCAAAGTGTGAGTTCTTTCTTGAAAAGGTTGAATTTTTTGGACATATGGTAACGGGTGACAGAATTTTGGTTAACCCAAAGAAGATAGAGGCAGTGAAGTCATGGGCTACCCCCGGTACGGTAGCTGAAATCAGGAGCTTTCTCGGACTAGCAGGATACTATAGAAGATTTGTACAAGACTTCTCCAAGATTGCAGAGCCAATGACTAGGCTGACCAAGAAGGATGTGGAATTCGTCTGGACAGAAGAATGTCAAGCCGCATTCGATGAGGTGAAGAGGAGATTGACAACAACACCAGTTTTGACGTTGCCATCAGGGACAGGTGGATTCACTATCTACAGTGATGCTTCAGGAAAAGGGTTGGGATGCGTTCTTCAACAACACGGGAAAGTAATTGCCTATGCTTCAAGACAATTACGCCCTCATGAAAAGAACTACCCCACTCACGATCTGGAGTTAGCGGCAGTTATCTTTGTCCTAAAGTTGTGGAAGCACTATCTGTACGGAGAGCGTGTGGAGATCTTCACAGACCACAAGAGCTTAAAGTACGTGTTTACACAGAAGGAGCTGAATATGAGACAGAGAAGGTGGTTATAATTGATGAAAGACTTTGATATCTTATTACAGTATCATCCAGGAAAAGCCAACGTAGTCGCAGATGCCTTGAGCAAGTACCCAATGGCTATGTGTTTGACTTTGGATAGACACTTATTAGCTGATCTTGAGAGCCTGAAAATTAAGGTATTAGTTCCAGGAGCTGAGATTCAGATGTGGGGACTACAGATTCAATCAGAGTTGATAGACAGAATTAGAGCTACGCAGTATAATGATAAGACTCTAAGGAATATTAGGGCACAAGTTCAGGCAGGATTGATAGACGATTTCACTATTGCGGATGATGGATCCTTACGACATGGCACGAGGATGTGTGTGCCAAGCGGAGAGCTGCGCGAAGAAGTTTTACAGGAGGCACACCGCTCTCAGTACTCGATGCATCCTGGAGACAACAAGATGTATCGAGATTTGAGGAAGCATATATGGTGGTATGGTATGAAGCGCGAAGTATCACGCTTCGTATCCCGATGTTTAGTGTGCCAACAGGTGAAAGCAGATCGACATAGGCCAGAAGGATTGCTTCAACCTTTACCTATTCCAGAATGAAAGTGGGAGCACGTGACTATGGACTTCGTTTCGGGACTTCCTCGTTCTCCAGGAGGAAAAAACAAAATTTGGGTCATCGTGGATAGGTTGACCAAATCAGCCCACTTCTTACCTTTTAAAGTGGGTACTTCGACGGAGAAGCTAGCAGAGATGTACGTACAGCAGATTGTCAGATTACATGGAGTTCCTATGAGTATTGTCTCAGACCGGGATAGTCGTTTCACTTTCCATTTCTGGAGGAGTCTGCAGTCTAGCTTGGGCACTCATCTCAAGTTCAGTACCGCATATCACCCTCAGACAGACGGGCAGTCTGAAAGGACTATTCAGACTCTTGAAGATATGCTACGCACTTGCGTATTGGATCTCGGAGGTTCTTGGAAGGATCATCTACACTTGGTAGAGTTTGCTTACAACAACAGCTACCAGGCCAGCATTGAGATATCACCATTCGAGGCTTTATATGGATGGAGGTGTCGTACCCCTTTATCTTGGGATGATATTGGAGAAAGAGTCTTGTTAGGACCAGAAATGGTCGTGCATGCAGCAGAAAAGGTAAAACTTATCAGAGACAGACTGCGAGTGGCGCAGGACAGACAACGACATTGGGCAGATAGCCACCGTAGACCCCTTGAGTTTTATGTATTGTTTTGATTTATTTTGTTTGGTTTGTGATTGCTTTGTTTAGGTTGCGTGTTAAGATCGTTGTTCTAGGTTGGCGATTTAGTGTTCCTACGGATTTCTCTGACACGAGGCACGATTCGTTTCGGCAGAAGAGGAAAGCTTAGTCCATGATACATCGGACCCTTCAGTATTCTTGCAAGGGTCGGTACAGTGGCCTATAGACTAGACTTGCTGCCTGCTCGAGATGGAGTACATAATGTGTTCCACGTGTCGCAGCTGAGACGGTACATGGCAGATCCTAGTCACGTATTAGATCACTCGGAGATCGAAGTTGGACCGACACTCAGCTATCCTGAACAACCGGTGGAGATCTTGGATCGTAGAGAGAAGATATTGCGGAACCAGACTATTCTCTTGGTTCGTGTTGCATGGAAAAATTACTCTCCAGGAGAATCAACTTGGGAGAGAGAGAGGACGAAATGCGCGAGCGGTATCCATATCTCTTCGAGACTTGAGGTATAATTCATTAATTGATTGCTTGTTCTTCTGATAGTATTTTAAATTTCGAGGACAAAATTCTTTAAGGAGGGTAGACTTGTCACCCCCACTTTTTGGATTAGGGGTATTTTTGTCTTTTCATAATTAATGAGTAAATGATTGCATGATAATCAATTTTATTTAATTTACGGTGACCTTAATTGATTGTTGCACTTTATCGTTATTCGATAACTAGGACGCCGCGCTAACCTTTGACTTCCAACAGATTCACCCCTTAACCTAAACGTACCAGACCGTTGATTTATGCTTGTGTTCCACCAAAATTCAGTCCCTCATACTTCTATTAATTATAGAACACCTTTTTGTATTAATTAAACAATAAATTCAATTTTGTGCAATTTCCTAATTGTTGGGCACTTTTATGCAGAAGTGTACTAAGGTGTCCATCCTACTGGACACGACACGTGAATAAATCCAGTTTCACTTCACGTGTATTTTTTTCATAATTTTTGGGACTGTGACATTGCAACATCAGTCTCCTCGAAACCATGGCCTCAAAAACCTTGAAACTAATGCATTATAGCCTTCCATTTTATTCTATTAAATCATGGCCTTGAAATATCTCCATGAGAGGCCAATTCCAAGAGGGTTGACCAGTCAACCCAATTCTAGGTCAACCCATTACATAATACTATATATATAAATATCCTTTCCACTTTTCCCTTTCTTCCAACCACAGCCGATTCAATTGTTACCATCCCTGTTCTCAAACCCAATTGCCCCGACCTTTCCCGCTGATCCCCCTACCACCGCCGGATCTCCTATTCCCGCCCTCGCCGATCGGAGCTGACCGGCAAGAGCGCTGCCATCACCAACCGGCTGAACGCCTCGACTCCGCTGTACCGAGCCGCCGAGTTCTCATCCATACGACCAGAGGCCGCTGTTTCCGCCCGACTGAAGCCACCGAGAGAGCCGGAGACCATCGACCGAGACTCGCCTGCACCGCCGCTGAAGTTCGACGACCGCTGCAACTCGACCGCCATTGCCTGAAGCCGATCCCCGACCCCGCTGTTTCCGCCCGTGCACGACATCTCAACCCACGTCGGAACAGTTCTTCTCCGTTCCTCTGCCACGAACCGACCGGTTCCTCACCGACGATCACTGCACCAGAACACTACCGACCGTCCGCTGAAGCCGGAGAACCGCCTGTGATCAACTAGAGCCGACACCCTTTTTCCTGCCTCCTCCTACTCGATACTGCCCTCGCTTTCATTCATCCTCATCGTCGCCGTAGTTGTAACCATCGCCCTTGTCGTCTTCGTGCCCGCGCAGGTTCGTTCCTGCCCACGTTTCCGTCATTTCCTGCGATAATATATATATAACTATAAGGACGTATGTATAGACGTATTTGCATACGTATTGGTATATTGGTATATATATAATGTTCTCAGCTAATATATATATACATACGTATAAGTAGTGTATAGGTATTCCCTAGTATATAAATACGTGTATTATAATCATAATTAATGAATATTAATGTATATGCCTACGAACCGTATAATGCTCAATTAGTTTAATACATATATACATATCTATTATAAGTGTAATTAATTAGTACTATGAGATACGTTAGCCATAGTATGTACTATGCAATATGCACCAGGTGTCTTGATTGTGACCACGGATACCCCGTAGTTACATCTACCGGTGACCATGTAGCATGATAGTAGACTGCCATATGTACACTGACGTACTGGCAAGACCGTACCATTGACTGTCTGTTATGCACGGCAACTACAGACGTGACCCCCTAGCGTAGTCCTTGAGATCATTATGTTGTTTGTGTATTAGAGTAATTTCTGATGCAGTATTGGTTATATGATATGTCTATAGGATTGTGGGATCACTCAGACGACACCTGGGAACCCGGACAGTGGTATTGCCAGCTAAGGACCACAGGCGAGTACATTCTCTGACAGTTTTCATTATGTTGATTATCTCTATAATTCTTGTTGTATAGCGTACATGACTCTGACACTGTTGTTTACACGAGTTAGCATCATTGAGACCTGTCACGAGAAGTTGTGATTGGAATCCATCGTGCTAACTGGGGAAACGGGGAAATATTAGTAGTTTATGTGATCATACCCAACTTACATGCAGTATTAGCTCACCCACACCTCACGTCGGTGCAGCCTTACCCTTACATGCCTCATCGCTGTTACATCTGGTTAGCCTGACCTGTTGGGGATGACCGCTAATCAATGTAATGAGTCATATAGTCCCAAGCCGATCACATGATATACTGATGTTTCACACACTTAGTTAGATGATTCTTGACATGCATCTCTAGAATATTGATCTAGCATCCCTACATGTTCTAGTTATTGTTCTTGTACACACTTACATACCAGTTCTTTGTTCTTGCGTGTACTTGTAGTTCTATTCATTGTTAGATGCATATTGATGATGATGTTCCAGTATTTCTTATTCAAGCATTTTTTTTATTCCAGTATCTTATTGCCAGTTGTTCATATCTGTCTTGTATTTCTTTACACTGTGTTATAGTTTTTGTCAATATATGTGGAAATGCTGTTAGAGGTGTATTTCGTTCTAATCCTGACTAGATATTTTTTCCAGAGAATCTTGAGGATTTCTGTACCACGCACTACGGACCAGGTATAGATGCAGACTATGCACCAGAGATCCTAGAGGAGACCATGCTTCTAGATGAGGCATTGCCTACAGCTATCTAGATAGTATTTATTTATGCTTGAGACTTATGGAGGTTATTTCAGTTTATGTTTAGACTTATGTTAAGTTTAATTGGAGACTTGTGTTGGACAGCTAGACTGTGAGTTATCTTTATGTTTGAGACATGGTGTTTAACTATGTTATTTCCTTTTATCTTTTATCGTGCCTTATAGTTGTTGTGATTGAGTTACCTTGTGAGATTATTATGAGATGTATATTGACCTCCTTATGGAGATAGATATCATTGACAGGTGTTTAGCTATATAGTATTACTGTGACCTAGACAGCGTTCTACCGCCGATGCTGCGGCGTAGGCTGGACGTACCACGCTCTCGTGCCCCTATACCGGGTGCGGGTCGTGAAACATTTTTAGTGGTGGCCCATGCAGGTCTAGTTTCGCAAGTTATGCGATATCGTGGTAGTACGACAACTTAGTTGTACTGCTGCGAACCTGTGTTAGGATATAGGAAATAGGATCTAGGATGAGAATATGCTCAATCACACTAGAAAATTCTGAACTTTATATTGCTATTCTAATGGATTGCTTTCTTTAGCACTTTAGTGTCCTTCCTTGATAATATCATGTCTATCACCTTAATTGATTCTTTGATCTGTATTCAGGATGCCGCCGAATACTAGATCCATGGGAATGGGAGCAGCCAATTCACAGAGGACTGCCACCTCTCAACCTGACGAACAGATACCTGGAGATCCTCCTACATCTCCTGTTCGTGTGGGAGTGTCTGCAGCTAACAGGATTCCTCCTCCACCTATATAGAGGATTGCCCCAGCTATGACAGACAACCTTCCACCACCACCAATACCGATTTTTGGAGGAGTGTCCGCTGACGGGGCATAGATGTTCGCACTGATGCAGGGCATGCTAGAGGCCCAAAGAGTAACAGCAGAGGCTTAGCGTGTTCAAGCTGAGGCTCAGAGAATGCAAGCAGAAGCACACCAGGCGCAGACCGAACTGATGAGAGAGAGCATGGAGAATGCTCATCAGGTGACTCTCCAGGCTGTTGAGAGAGTAGCACGACAACCGCAACATCAAGGTCAACAACAACAGAGGTCCGGTACCATAGTGAACTTTAAGAGGATGATGCCTCGAGAGTTCAAAGGCACAGAAGGAATACTATATGCTGATGAATGGTTAGAAGACATAGAGAGGAATCTGCGCTTAACACAGATTCCAGAGATTCTTCAGATAGAGGCCGCTGGCAGTCAGATGTTTGATATCGCACTGACGTGGTATCGTACAGAGCCGAGACTCGCCGCTGAAGGACTTACTTGGGAGGACTTTAAGGAACTCTTCAAAGAGAAATTCTTTCCTGACGTAGCCTTGGGAGCATTAGAAAGTTAGTTCCATGACTTAGTCCAAGGAGGCATGTCAGTCGACGAATATGCTGCAGAGTTTTGTCGATTGAGTCGATTTGCGCCATCGATGGTTCGAGACCCAGGAGACAGAGCTCAGAAATTCAGGAAGGAATTAAATAGGGAGATCAAGTCTCATACTTCGGGACGACGTACTGCTACATTTGAGGGTATAGGTAAAAGTCATGGTAAGTATTGTGCAGGTCGTTCAGACGGATAGGTAAAAGTCACCAAACGGTGACAAGTTTATTTCAATAAATTCTATATGCTTCTTACTTGTAAATGAACTAAGGCAAGATAAAAACCCACAAAAATATGCATGCTTCATTAAAACAACGTGTTGATTGGTATAGTTGGGTTAGCTCGCCTTCACTAGTATGTTTTGACATACTGACCCTCGTTGAAACAGGTTTCCCGCACTAAGGCGAACCGAGCGAGGAGCCGCAATCGTCTTTCCTGATCCAGTCCAGCTGTAGGCGCATCCTGATCGTGCCATATTTTGAAGTAATTGAAGAAAGGAGCTTGCAACTTTATATACAATACAGCTCCGTGGCAAAGTCGTCCTCCAGCCCGAAGGTCTTTATCCTTTTGAAGTTTAGTAAAGGGACATAATGTACAGGACTGCTATCTCATTTTGAGTCAACACTTTTGTAAGCCCGTACGGCAAATTAGCTGACTCGTTCAAGAGTTTGTAATAGATGTTCATTATCAATAAAAAGAACTTTTTTATGTTTCAAATCTGTGTTTCAATTTATCTGCGTACTCTGAATATGTGCTCGTTATGCAAAATACTAAAGCCTTGTGCTGGCGTAACCCCAGGCCCACACGGCGGTCACGATTCGGGGGATGTTCCAACGATTCCACGAAATTGGGTCATGAATATGCCTAGACGTTATGCATCCTCGTCCTCATGACTCCAGAGTGTCCATCAGACCAAGGGCTAACGAGAGCACATATGCAGCCTCGACTCTATGCGTCATCATCCTCATGAAGCCAAATTGTCCATCAGACCAAGGCAGGATAAGAGCACATATGCGACCTCGAATCTATGCATTATCATCCTCATGAAGACAAAGTATCCATTAGACCAAAGGCGGACAAGATCACACATGCGGCCTCGACTCTATGCGATCTCGTCCTCATAAAGCTAAAGTATCTATCAGACCAAGGACGGACGAGAGAACATATGCGGCCAGGACGTTATGTGTCCTCATCCTCATGAAGTCGGAGTATCCATTAGACCAAGGACAAATAAGAGGACATATACGGCCACTGTGCCATACGACCAGAGTGTCCATCAGACCCATGTGGCCAAGACATTATGTGGTGTCCTGACCCAATCTCTCGCAGGCTAATCAGCCATCCCCGCTAGGCGGAAATCACCGTGCCAGCGCTCCCGCAGGACGATCGCTTTGACCCATATGGACATGATGTCGTACGAGCGTGAGCCACATCCGTGCAAGATCGTAGTTTATTGGCTGGAGGTAAGAGATCTAAGCCACAGAGTCGCACATATTGTCCGAGTGCAGCAGAATTTGTAAATACATAGGCAATTTGGTAACAAGTTTACTGAGTCGACAATAGCAAAAGTATTGAATAACATAAGTTAAAGTAAAGAAAACTCTTTATTAATATTAAAACAAGTGTTATAGGAAGCGCTAGGCCGAGTTTACAAGTCGCTCAAGCCTCTCTCTCTGAAACATAAAAGCGTGCCAAGTGGCCACATTTGTGGAATGATATACAGGCAATATTCTAACATTATGTCTTGTATATGTGCTTCTATTCCTGACGCAGCGCTCCAAGGATCCAGTGTTGAACTCCACGCCTTAGCACGTACGAAGGAGGCATCCATACTGAATAAGATTCTCCCGTACCCTGCGAATAACCTGGTAGATTATCAGTACACGAAGGCACTGGTGGGGAGGCTACTCACCATCTCGACAAATCCAAACACGTAATATAGATTTTGTGCACCACTATTAAGTTGTCTTGCTAGTTGCCTTAGGATCAGTTTTATGGCATATATGAAAAACCTAATTCGTGTGACAGTGCACCGTACGATGTAAAAGAAAATATGACGAGACTTACCAACTTACCATTTCTCCTTCCCTGTCTAAGGCAAATCAAGTTAATTCAAGCACGAGCATGTATAAATATTCAGGGCAATAGCATATGTAAATACTGTGTTGTTATACCATGATCATTCAGGTACTCAGTTATTTTTGATGCGATATAATGACTCACACGTAGATAGCCGCTAAGCGATGATGACTTATCTATATGAACGTTTGTCGCTGTTATAGCCATAAAGGACGAGTAATAGTCATGGAAAAGGATGGTATGCAACGAAAGCACGTGAGGCGCTATACACCATCCTGTTCGCATGTGAGACTATCGTAAAGTTTCGCCCATATTGGATCGATGCCAGTACCCCAGCAACCGTCTACAGGAATCCATTGACCTTGTGCACAAGTTGTCCATGACATGCAAGTCTGGGTCTTCCAATTTCACACAAACTGACATGATAATCCCTGATTTATTGATTCATTTTGACGTGATTCTCATTGAGATGTAACTTAATATGTTTATCATTCAGGTGTAAACTTGACAGGATTCTTGATCAATAAATAACTTGCCTTAATGCATTTTTCTGGTACGGGGACTGCCTTAGCGACCCAACAATCCCGGATACTTACAGGTTTATTTGCACAGAAGAACTATTTGATAGCCCTCTGGTTAACTCGGATGCATATACGATACGCGATAGGGGCAAACATTGAAGGTAATATAATATTACAAGTTAACATGTAGCAGACAAGCATGCATTTATAAGGAAACTTAAATGTTCATGTTGGCTCGGGACCGAAGGTAAGCTGAGGAGTGAAACCGTAAAGGGATACATGTTTGTTCTACTCGAGGCATAATAGGGTCTGATTATAAGCAGTATTTTATTTCCATGTTCTAGCATAAGCAATAAAAGTTGGGATTATTCCCTTAGCTAGGTGCGTTGTATTCTTATTAGCATACATAGGGTGATTTACCTAGCGACTAGTATGTATTATTTCATATTTTAAATGTGGTGGCTAAGCAAAGACAAGTTCACCATAGCCACCTACCTTGTCGATGATTTGCCTCGGTTGAGCGATACTTTGAGCGAGCCTCTGAAAGCCTAAGCCAGTTCTCTTGAAAGGACAAGTCTGGATATCCTTTGCCTCAAACGAGTATTCTCTCCTGAGCAAAGTGGCTCAAGATATTACACTATTTACCATTTGAATCGACAGTCCAATTGAGCGAAATAGGGTGTTATATGCGGCTCTTGACTTGCAGGATCTTTCTGTGACAATCGAAGATAATTTTTCGTATAATCAGTACTGGCTACGTATCTAGATGACCAAGTCACGCACGCAATAACCCTGAGATCTCTTCAACATTATATCATAACCAAAACCATATGGCAGCCTGTCCGGGGCATGCGGCTACAGTTACAACCATATTCTGTTGAAGGAGCCCAATACGGCCACCAAACAGAGGCATATGCGAAATATATAGCCCATCAATATGATGGATATAAATAGAAGCAACTTGGACGTCCCAAGAGCGAGATTTTCTGCTTCAGAGAGACCATACCACCAGGGCAAGCTATATGCACACAAGTCAGGAGAGAGAAGGGAGAAGTGAGCATCCTCATTCCCACATCAGACTGTCGACAAAGTAAAAGAGTCACTGCTGCACTCGATCTCCATCGTCATACCCTAGAAACAAAATTTGTACTTAGATTGTATGTCTAGGACCACTTTGTACTTTCTTTAGTTTGTTGTTAAAGCAATCCAAATTTAATGGTGAACAAGATGGCAACTCTGCTGGAGAAAGTGAAGAGACGTAGTTCAGAGGTAATATGGACATGAACTGACTTTTTCTCTGTTGGAAAAAATAAAGGAAAGTAGTTCAGAGGTAATGTGAGCTTGAACTATTTGTTTCCATTGCGAACATCCCACTGGAAGATTTTTTGGTAGACTTTGTTACTTTTTGCATATTTAGAGAGTGCAATTAATAGGTTCAAAATGAAACCCTATCAGTGGTAATATGGACGTGACAAGTTTTATGGACTTTGCACCTCTGGAGTACTTTAAATTAAGTGTGGATGATAAGTTGAGATGGCAATTGATATCAGAGGTAATATGGATGTAATGATCGACAGTCAAATAAAAAAGTTTGCTTAGAGGTAAGATGGACATGGCAAACTCTACCGGAGAGGATGTGAGGGAGATAGTTCAGAGGTAATGTGGACATGAACTAATTCCCAAGAGAACTCAGGTTACTGAGGGTGGTCTACCTAGGAGTGTAGATAGACCTGAGGGTTGTTCCACTGGAAAACTTTTGAGGATCCATTATCTCTTGCGTATTCATGACTTATGAATACATATAATGGCTTTTATGGTGATTCATGTAGGAGAAGTGCATACTGTTCTTATACACTTTTTGGGGATAAACAAAATATAGGCACTGTACATTCTGCATTTGCTGAAGAATTTTGTCCCTAATAAGCAAATCTTTGTTAGGCTTTGCCAGCCTGTATGCATTGTTGAATCGAGAAAACACTATCCTTGATGTCTTTGATAAATGTTGGATTGAGAAAATATTGTCCTCGATATCGGTCAGTCCCCTTTTTCGATATACGTATTTGGAACGTATTTTATTTTAACATGGTTGCATGTGCATGGAGACTAGACCCATTCTTTGGTTTAACCTGGTTCATGATTTATTTTGTAGGTTGGTTCAACTCATGAGAGTCTTTGGTTCAACCCTCAAACCCTAGCATATAGAAACCAATATTTTATTCTCTTTCTTCACTTCTTCATTTTTTTCTCTTTCCTTAGCTTTCTCTCCCCATTTCCTAGGCAAGTATACCTTGCATGAAAAATAGAAAAAACCTCCATATTATTGTTTTATTATATTTATTATGTGTTTTAAGCACTTTTAGTTCTTAGAGTTTTCTGTTTTGATGGATGGATTAGTGTAGATCTATATTTCTAACTTAGATTTTTTATTATATTTTATGAGCTTTTTTTGGTTTTGATCTATTAAACTTATGTCCTTAAAACCATTTTTTGCTACATGTTAGACATTTCAATTTAGAGCATTTTGGCTTTTGGTCCACCTGATTTGGACTTAAAATAAGATTTTTATGAAAAAAAAATAAGTTTTCAGTTTTTGGGAGTTTTTGCCATGGCCGAACCTACTGTTGGAGAAGACGAAGTCTTCATGTGGTCAGCGAGCTATAAGGCTGAGAGTGCTATACGGCCCAAGAGGGTTATACGGCTGAACTTTTGCCGCATACTGGCAGCATGCGTCCATCTTGTTGGACACATGACTGTTGATCTACACAAGTGTCCTTGAACACTTTGTGTATTCACTCGCTGAACGAATAAAAAATTTGTAAAGTTAAAAAAATACTCCATGCGGCATCGAACTCCATGCGACATCGAACTTATGCGATAAGCAGAGCATGCGGCCACATTTCCTTGGACGCATGACTGTAAAATTTGGCACATCTTTGGCGCATCTTTGGTGCGTCTTTCTATGGTTTAATCTTTTTTTTCCTAACACACTTTATGTCACATTACTGATACTTTATTTATTTCCATTGCTTCATCACTTATCCCGAGATATAGACCTTAGCCCTGACAATATACGACATGACTCCATGCGGCCAGGATTGTCATGTGGCCTGACTTCTCATGCGGCCAGGATTATCATGCGGCCAGGATTGTTATGTGGCATAGAGACCCATGCAGTCCTGCTTGTTTGATCAAATTTTTTTTGATTCATGTGACCTATGTATAATTGATAATTTGACTAGAATACTGTATCTGTGCTGATACTACTATTGCCTTGATAATTATTCATATTTTTATGTGCGTCAAGGTACGGCACATTGTGTCACGTGTTAAGTAATTATATTTGGGTTTTATATCGAGAATGCCTTCAAATTTCTGAATGCGTGATATTATAAATATGAATACTATTTCCCTAGCACATGAATAATAAGAAAATTGGACTACCAAAGCATGGCTAGAATTTTTAATTTTATAAATATTGCATACATGCTCGGGTGAATCCAGATTTGATTTCCATAGATTCGTATCTAGCGTACCCTTTAGGGGACTGGTCTATCCTGTATGTGCTTATTTTATTATATTTGTTTGGTTAGCTCATGTTCGGCATTGGTATGATATGAGGATACTTATTATGCATTATTCTGAGATAACCTCAGACTCCATAAAATAACAAGACATACAAATTATTTGCTGATATAAGAAATAAAATTATTTATGATTGTATTATTTCAACTAGTAGCCTAGGAAAATAGACTATTATAGTGTGAGGGTTCAACCATTGTCCTTGTTTGGTTGTAGGGTTGAGCCTTAGCGCTAGGATATGCCGTTGACCTAAGTTACGATATTGAACCTATGTAATATTATATTATTTTCCTTGAATTTTTGTTTCTCCATTTCGTGCTTCTATATGGTACTTGCTATTTGGGGTCTAACTCCACTGGTTTTACATGGCCTTGAGCCAGCACCTGAGAATCTAACGTTCTTTCCCCCAACTCATGGCGTACACCAGGAATATGGTCGTAGTGGATAGCGAGTGAGTTTTTTTCTTTCCTGGGTTTTTTTATTCCCTGCTCGTCTTGCATATTTACTTCTTTTGGGTGTTTAGCCATCGATACCTGTTAGCCGGCTCGTTTTAATATTAGTTTTCTTACATGATTGTATTAAATCAGACTGCAGCTGAATCACTGTCATGTACTTTTGCTACTTTTTTAGCTTCTTATTTTTGCACAGATAGACTCCAAACTATTTTGAGAAACATTTGGGAAGCCTAATTGCTTATCATATATGCTCTATGCTTACTATTTCTTATTTGAATGATTAATACATAGAAGTTCTTGACTATAAGAGACTTGATTATAGCATGTACCCCGTTGTCTTATACAACCATGATCATCGTATGACGTATAGTACCTTGTACGGGGTAGCTGGCCATATCCGTCTCTGTATTCTAGTTTCGGGGCATGATAAGGTTTTAGTGGTGGCCCATACAGGTCTGTTATTCAGACTTATGAGGTATTATGGTCATAGGAGTCTCAATCAAACATGATCCTTCTTGAAACTATAAATTTATACTCTTCAATACTCAGCTTGGATTTTCCCAGATTGGTTGCTTCCTTGTTCCTTCTCATCCTGTGCTTCTGCAATAAGATTATGTGGAACCTCAGCCAAGGATCCGAGTTGAAACCCACGATGAATGGGACCGAGCAGCAGGCTTCAGGTGTTTCTGTACCTCTCGCAGGGCCGACAGCACTGGATACCCCAGCCTTGTTAAGGATTATTCAAGGATTGTTAGCTGCATAATAACACTAGATGGTGGTACAACAAAAACAGCAGCAACATCAACAACAACAGCTTCAGCAGTAGGAACCGAATATCCTGTTGAACCAAGAGTTGCAAACGGCCCTATAACGAGGTGAGAGAACAGACTCTAGGGCATCTGTTAGATTTTGCAGACTGAACCCTAGATACTTTGATGCATGGAGAACATAATCAAGGTAGATGATTAGCTCCAGTATATTAAGACCATTTTGACAGCGGCTAAAGTTTTGGCCGAGGAACAAGTTGACTTGGTTCGCCTACAACTCCAAGATTTGGCAATAGATTAGTGGGCTACGATAAAGGTAGGACTGAGGCATCATATTTCATGGAAGAATTTTAGGACCCGGTTCAGGGTAAAATACTTTAGGATTGTGGCTCAGTGTGAGTTACAGCAGAGGTTCATTAACCTCAAGCAAGCTGGAAGGACGGTAGATGGTTATGCAGCAGAGTTTTGCCAACTAAGCATATTTTCTTTAACCATGGTGGCAACAAAGTTGGAGAGAGCAATGAGGTGCCAGTAGAGACTTCACTTGGAGATCTTATACATGGTAGAGGTACATGACTGCCAGACCTTCGAGGCGGTATTGATAGTAGCCAAAGAGAGTCAAGCTTACTTCTCAAAGGAGGGCATCAATAAGAGTGGATATAAAGAGGCCTCATGGACAGAACAATAAGGGAGGACCAGTACCCCGAATATCAGTACCATCACCTGGCATTTGTATACATGATTTATCACCGCAGAGGGTGGCAGTTTCAACAGTGACAATACCAAATTGACAACAGCAGCCAAGGCAGTAGCAGCAAAAATAACAACAACAACAATGACGATAAGCGTCGATAGGTTTTACCTACTGTGGCAAGGAAGGTCATTCTCGGGATGTTTGTCGAACAGCTAATAGACTACGTTTGAGATATGGGAGCCCTGATCACAAGATTGCTATGTGTCCATTGATGTAGAGGCCATGAGGGCTAGTATAATAGTTTTTGGCATTTCCATCTCCAAGGACAGTGCAACAAGGAGGACCAGCAGTAGCAGCACGGCCTCTGGCTCAACAACCATTGTCGATGCAGGCCCAGCTTTATAGGCAGCAACAACAAAATCATCAATGACAACAACCAAGACAGCAAGGAAGACAACAACAAGGAGCTCGACAAGGCTAATGATAGGCACTAACCTTGTCTTTAGAGGAGGCAATGGCATCAGGCGACGTAGTAGAAGGTAACATTTCCATTACAAAGTTTTCTGCCATAGCTTTATTTGATTATGGAGCTTCACACTCATTTTAATCTGCAAAATATGCGATACGTATTAGATTAAAGTTTGAGGCATTGCCAGCAAGGGTAAATATACTCACTAGCAATAAGATCGTATAAGTTAGTAGGGTGTGCCCAGCATGTCCAGTCGTAGTATGTGGGCATCTATTACCTGTAAAGTTGATCGAGTTTTCTATGGGTAACTTTGACATTATCTTAGGCATGGACTGGTTGAGAGACAGTTATGCAATGATAGATTGTCATGAGGGTAGAGTGTTATTTTGAATTTCTGGTCTGAAAGAGTTTGTCCTTAGCAGAATAGCAAGACACCAGCACAAGGGAGGAGTCGCAACCATAGCAAAAGAAGCAAACCCGCTGCCCAAGATAGTTGAAGAGTTCATGGACGTCTTTCCCAATGATCTTCCCAGATTACCCCTAGTTAGGGCAGTAGAGTTTTGTATAGTATTGATGCCAGGAGTCGAACCAGTATCCCAGAAGGTATACCAAATGTCACAATCAGAGCTTGATCAGTTATATCGACACATAAAAGAACTGAAAGCAAGAAGATTTATTCAGACCAGTACATCACCATGGGGAGCACCAGCGGTATTGGTGAAGAAGATGGATGGATCGATGCGGTTGTGTATAGATTATAGGCGGCTAAATGCAGTGACCGTAAAGAACAAGTACCCATTACCAAGGATTGATGATTTGTTTGACCAATTAAGTAGAGCAAGAGTCTTCTTCAAGATAGATTTACGATCATGATATCATCAGGTGCGAGTCCGGAAGCAGGATATACCAAAGACAGTATTTAGGTCACGATATGGGCATTATGAATTCTTAGGTATACCATTCGGACTGACTAATACTCCAGCGGTATTCATGGACTTGATGAACCGTATTTTTATGCCTTAGGCAAATTTGTGGTAGTATTCATCAATGACATCCTGGTGTATTCTCGTAATGAGGAGGAGTATGAAGGAAAACTCAAGATAGTTCTGCAGACTTTGAGGGAGCATCAGTTATATGGAAAGCTTAGTAAGTGTGAGTTTTGGCTGGATCATATATCCTTTCTTGGACACATTATTTCTGGAGCAGGAGTGTCAGTTGTAAACCCCCAAAATTTTTAAAATTTTAAAATTATTATTTAAATTCCATTTATAGAATTATTGGTTATTTATTTAGCTAATTTAAAAATATATATATTCTATTGATTTTTTTAACTTATATAAGTATTTATTTATAATTGGTAATTAAAATTATTGACAAAAAATATATTTTGGTATAAACGTTAATTTTACCAAGTATTATGAATTTTTGTAAAAAAAATGAAGAATTATTTGAGTGCAAATTTATTTTTGGGTACTATATATATATATATATATATATATATATATATATATATATATATATATATATATATATATAGTTTAAGTAAGAAAAAAAAAGAAAAAAAAAGAAAAAAAAAGAAAAAAAAAAAGAAAGAAAAAGAAAAAATAAATAAAAACAAAATAAACTAAAAACCTAAAGCCTAACCCAATCTACCCAACCGACCCCTAGGCCATTCGGTCACAGAGCACGACTCGATCATCACCGCCTCTCGCTCGGACCCTCTCTCTATAATATATTAATATATTATATTAATATACGTGTAGAGATACTAACCCTAACCCGAAGCATGCCTCCTCCAACCCGACACCCCCGCCGCCGCCGACGGCCGTGCATTGCCGCCAGTGGCCGCCGGACCGTCGCCCGCGGTTATCCGCGCACATCACAGCGTGGACTCGACCCCCTTTGTTTCAGGTGCGTTATCTTCCTCCAAGTTATATCATTTCTCGAACGGCCAGTTGCTTACCTTCACAACATAACCCTCTCCCACCCCCTTCAAGTAGATCAATTTTTGGTGCTCTGGATCAAGAGAAAATTTGATCCAAAGTCGACTAAAAATCTATTTCGAAATAGATTCAAAAGAGTCCCAAAGCACCATGTTCATGGCCTATTTTCTCCCAAAATATTTACCACTTAAAAAATCAAATTGAACAGTTTTTTAGACAACATATCCAAGATTAATTTTCTTCTTTTAGTTTATTTTTAGTTGTATTAAATCTCTATAAAATTGAGTTCCAAAATCAAGAAAAACTTGTTTTAAAAAATCTAAAATTTCTTGATACGGGGTACGTTCCGCCAAACGAGGCTACATCATCGTGTGTGGATTATACCGAATAGTGCGTAATGTAAACGCAAATGTGTAGATTTTTGCGAAACATGATTTGGACGTGTGTGCACGTCAGAATCAACGCGTATCCGTAAAAAATACCGTATTAGGCTTTTCTGATACCTTGCCATAACTTTATGTGTGCTTGTCATTTTGTAACAAAACTTGCACCATCGGATTCACAATGTTATGCTGGTCCTGTGACCCAAGTTTGTTCGATTCTGAGAAAGTTAATGAAACACCATTTCGTGGGCTCCATGGTTCCACTTGACGGACATTTTCGTGACCGGCTCACCGGAATATAATTTTGGATATTCTGTTGAGATTGTGTCATCGTTCTGGACTCGTAGACACTAAGTTTGCTGAATTTATAGAACTTTGTCTCTGGCATGCTTTTTGGTACGAAGTGGGCCACATGTGTACCCGCTTTAACCCGAAACTGTCATTTTTGCCCCTGTGTCCAAATTGAACTTATGGATAGTCAATTCTAGCTATTCCTTATATTTTAGAAATGTTGGTGATGTCTATTGCAGCATCCAGAGACGTTCGTGTAGATTCCACCTTTTTTGGAGTAGTTGACGCATTCAGCTCGCTACTTGGACCTCGCTATATCTAGAATCTAGGTAAGTGTACCTTGCCATCATGCATCTCAGTTTCTTGCATTATTTATTTTATTTAGTTATTATAGTTATTTGATATGGTAGATGTGTGTGTTTACCCTAGGGCCGTTAGACGATACTTAGCATCCGAACCCGATTCGGGTGCGGACATCCGTCAGCGGAGTCGGTATCGTCAGTAGAGTATTGTTACCACGAACCCATGATATGTGCTTGTATCCTTGTACGTCAGACCATATGATACTTGACACTATTTTATGTAACATAATCCTTCTTGAGATATTTATGGTAATTCTGTATAGGATTACAGGACTCGTGATATGAGACTTGCATACTATATATATATATATATATATATCATTATGACTCGTTGTACTAGCTAGAGGTCATGATCTTGCGTGTTATGGATATAAGACTGTGAACATGATATTACATTGGGAGAGGAGGGTCACACCATACTATATGCGGACTATGTTTACATATATATATACTAAGTTACTAGAGATGCCTTAGACTATGTACTAGAGCTTTAGCACATTTACTGGCCCTTCAAGATACTACTTGCCGCTATGGGCTCCCCGAAATAGAGCCTGTAGTGGTCTCAGCCTGAGCACTAGTAATGCTCTTTTTTGTATATCACTTGTATGGTTACTGTAGTTTATCCTTGAGTATGTGGCATTATACTGTTTTACTTTTGGTACGCTGTTTCTTGTACCTTGTTACGTCTCTCTGAAGACCTGGTCCCTTGCCAATTTTGTAGTATAGACCATTGTGGAGCCTACCTAGAGTTGCTGATGTGTGTTGCTTTGCCATGGGAGAATTTGTACCAGGTACTTATTTTATTTCTACTAGAGTTACTATTTTTTCATATTTGTTGATTCATCTACTGATATAACCTAGTTTATATAGACTCATATTTTTCTTGAGTCTATTCGAGCTTGTGTGTTACTGGGCGGCCGACTTTAGTACATGTAGGTCTTTCTTGATGTATTATGTTCATTGTGGATTGAGATATAGTTATATTTACTATATTATCTAGATAGTGACCATTATAGTACAGCTTATATGTATTCAAGTCAGACCAAAATTTGGTCGAATACGTAGTTGGCATGTTATGTATTTCTACTACTATGTATTTTGGGACTAGGACATGACATAATTTTTATAGTGGCCCATGCAGGTCCTGATTAAATTGTCTCGGTTATATTACTATGCCAGGCGAGCCTTTGTTAGGATATATTTGTTAGGATCTCAATCCACAATTGCTTGAACCTTGTTTTAATTTCTAATAACGCCTTTGAAACTCAAAAATTGTATTTCGATAATTCATTTCTTGAACTCTTTATCATTGATTCTAGTTCTTTCCTATTTTGGAAGAACGATACTCGTGCTTGACCTTTCGGTTATATTTTGTTGTAGAATATGAGTAGGTTGATAGAATAGTTCATAGGAGGGGATTATCCAAATTAGTAATGGGTATGATTGATGAATGTACAGGATAGACTATAAGAATGGGAGGATGGGTTGGAGTTAAATGCGAGGATTAGACGTAATCAAAAGGATGGGTAGTGCTTATCTATAGCTAGAGTAGTTAGATTGCCAATAGTATGGGTAAGGGTATATAGAATATAACTTGTAGGAGTATAGTATTGATTTAAGGATTGGTTGAGAATTTCCTACCTTTTGTGGGTAAACATGCACAAAGAATGAATATTATAGTTAGTGGTCTTGACTTGGATAGACTATTAAACCTTATTATGGTAAAACCTTAGCCGACACAAGTTAATGAGATAACACAATAGGATTGCAACTAAAACAGTTATATTAGGGTTGGGGTACCCATAATGGTTATAAGGAGGAAGACTAGTAGAAGTGCAATGTTTAAGTAGAATAATCGAAGAATAGCGAGGATAGTTAGAGACCTTGGTAAGTTACCTTCCCAGTAGTTTAACATCGTGTTGGTAGAATCTTTACCTATACAAGAGTAGTGTTGGATAGGTAGTAACTTTTTTTAGAGTTGTTGACTGATAGCCCCCTTATAATATTAGGTTCCCATAGAGAATCTTTGATATGGCTAGTAAACTCTAGAATTCTTGTAATCCTATTAGAAAATAGGCCATTCATGAAGTCTTGTTAGCAGGAACATGACTTTAGTTTTGATACCAACTTAATTTCTATAAGTTGGATAGATGGCAACCCACTAGTTTTAATGTAGGGTTATTTTTGGAATTTCAAGGCAAATCTGAAATTATTTGGTAGTAATTAGGGTTAATCTCAAATGGATTAAATTACCCTTTTAATTTGTATCCTTGATACCCTTTGTTGTTGCTCGAATATTTGGAGCATAACACTATTCTTTTCTTTCCAACACCTTCCACCCTTATGACCTAGGCTAGCCACTCTACACCTATGAGATGCATATCACTCCCAAACTCACCTTTCCATGCCTCGTTCTAGTCTCACAATATTTGCGACATATTTTTGCAGACAAATGACACATATATATCCTTTTTTGTTGCGGACAAATTTTAATACGCAACACCGACTCAATTCTTCTGACAACCTAGACTTTTACGAGCCTAACTGGACCTGCCTCATCCATGACCTGGCTGTTACTCCCAAATATACACACATATTCTCCATATAAACCCTATAACATTCGTGGCATATCTCCTTCTAAAAAGTTATGTTTAAATTTTCAATCCTGTGCGATTAAATTAAATTGTACATCGGCAACCCAATTCCCCTAACCGCTAATATACCCGAAGCCCACTCAAGCCAAACTACGTCCATGATACTTGCGTTGCATTAAATTGATCCCCTTGTACTTTTTACACAATCCCAATCACCTTGATGATTATATTACCTTTTGATACTTATTGTTGAACTGTTCATCGACGTCTATGATATGTGATGAACGTCTTCCTCACTACCATCTCACCCTAGTTGTACTTGACTAAGATATTTTCTATTGTTATGACATAATTAGGAGCAATGGGAACTGGTAAACTTTAGTTATAAAATTATTGACTCATTAACATTTTGGAAGTACCTAGATTTTTATTGATAGTCTATGACCATGGTCACAAAAGTATCATCCTCTCGTATCCATTCTCGAATTTAGACCTTCTATAACCCTTGTAAATAGGATCATGGCCATATTTTCACTGCCACCTTAATTTCTTATAAGTTTGGTAGTGTCTTAAACTAGGTATATCCTTGCTCTGGAACATGTCGACGAACTCAGATCCCATTGGTAACGGAGTTCCTCCATCCTTTGAGAATCAAGTGTGATCTTGCGTGCTTAGAATCTTTTCTACCATTTTGTATTTTTTATCTTTAAATTGTTCCTTATTTTTGAGAAACTCGATACGACGAGACATAGTTATCCGCTTTACTTAGTGAACCTTCTACTCTTTTTCTACCCTGCTATTTATTTTTAATTTTAAGGACAATTTTTTTATAAGTTGGGCAGATTGTAAACCCCCATAAATTTTAAAAATTTTAATATTTCAATTCTAATTATAGAATTATTGGTAATTTATTTACCTTATATATATATATATATATATATATATATATATATATATATATATATATATATATATATATATATATATATATATATATATATATTATATTCATTTTTTTAACTTATATAAGTATTTATTTATAATTGGTAATTAAATTTTTTGAAAAAAATATATACTTTGGTATAAACGTTAATGTTACCAAGTATTATGAATTTTTGTAAAAAATAAGAAAGAATTATTTCAGTGCAAATTTATTTTTGGGTATTATATATATATATATATATATATATATATATATATATAGTTTAAGTAAGAAAGAAAGAAGAAAAAGGAAAAAGAAAACCAAACTAAACTAAAAACCTAAAGCCTAACCTAATCTACCCAACCGACCCCTAGGCCATTCGGCCACAGAGCACGACCCGATGGTCACCCCCTCTCGCCCGGACCCTCTCTCTCTCTCTCTCTCTCTCTATATATATATATATATATATATATATATATATATATATATATATATATATATATATATATATATATATATATATATATATATATATATACACGTGAAGAGATCCTAACCTAACCCAAAGCATGCATCCTCCAACCCGACTCCTCCGACGCCATCGACGGCCGTGCACCGCCGCCAGTGGCCACCGGACTGCCGCCCACGGTCATCCGCGTGCAGCACACCTCGGACTCGACCCCCTTTATTTCAGGTGCATTATCTTCCTCCATGTTACATCATTTCTCGAACGACCAGTTGCATTGTATTCACAACATAACCCTCTTCCACCCCCTTCCAGTAGATCAATTTTTGGTTCTATGAATCGAGAGAAAAGTCGATCCGAAGTCGACTAAAAATTTGTTTCAAAACAAATTCAAAACTGTCCCAAACCATCATGTTCATTGCTTATTTTCTACCAAAATATTAACCATTTAAAAAATCTAATTAAACAGTTTTTTAGACAACATATCCAAGATTAATTACTTTCTTTTAGTTTATTTTTAATTATTTTTAATCTCTGTAAATTTGAGTTCCAAAATCAAGAAAAACTTGTTTTAAAAAAACCTAAAATTTTTGATACGGGGTACGCCCCGCCAAATGAGGCCATGTCATCACATAAGGATTGTACCGAATAGTGCGTAACATAAATGCGAACGTGTGGACTTTCACATAATTTGATTTGGATGTGTTAGACTTTTCTGATACCTTGCGATAACTTCGTGTGTGCTTGTCATTTCGCAACGAAACTTGCGCCATCGGATTCACAAAAGCATAAAAAATATAAGTCCATGCGCCAGAAGATATGACCTCAAAGCCTACCTTTAGTCATGCTGCAGAGATGCTATGCGGCCAAGGGACTCGTCTAGATCCCCAAAGCAAGTCTGTAAGTGCATCCATACAACCAGACTACAACCTGCATACATACAAGATCTATGAGTCAAGCTCTCCTTGAGGACCAGACTCAATATGTCCCATGCATCTCAGATTCCATGCATTATATGTGGCCAAGACTCTATGCGTCATCGTCCTCTTGAAGCTAAAGTGTCCATCAGACCAAGGGCGGACGAGAGCGCATATGCGGCCTAGACGTTATGCGTCCTCATCCTCATGAAGCTAGAGTGTCCATCAGACCAAGGGTGAACGAGAGTGCATATGTGGCCTAGATGTTATGTGTCCTCGTCCTCATGAAGCCAGAGTGTCCATCAGACTAAGGCCGGATGAGAGCACATATGCAACCTCGACTCTATGTGTCATCGTCCTCATGAAGCCAAAGTATCCATCAGACCAAGGCCGGACGAGAGTACATATGCGGTATTGACTCTGTCCTTGTTCTCATGAAGCTAAAGTATCCATCAGACCAAATATGAATGAGAGCACACATGCGGCCTCGACTTTATGCATCCTCATCCACATGAAGCCAAAGTGTCCATCAAACCAAGGGTGGACGAGAGCACATATGCGGCCAGGACGTTATGCGTTCTCGTCCTCATAAAGCCAGAGTGTCTATCAGACCAAGGCCAAATGAGAGCACATGAGCACATATACGGCCACTGTGCCATATGGCCAGAGTGTCTATCAGACCCATACGACCAAGAAATTATGCGGCTCTCGACTTGCAGGATCTTTCAGTGACAACCGAAGATGATTTCTTGCACAATCGCTCCTGACTACATGTCCAGCTGACCGCCACGCATGCAACAACCCTAGATCTCTTCAATAATATATCATAACCATGACCATGTGGTAGCCTATATGTGGCTTGCTACTATAGTTGCAATCATATTCTATTAAAGGAGCCCTATGAGGATACCAAACAGAGGCATATGTTGCACCTATAGCCCATCAGTACGATGACTATAAATAGAAGCAACTTGGACATCCCAAGGGCTAGCTTTTCTGCTTCAGAGAGACCATACCACCCGGGCAAGCTATGTGCACACAAGCTCAAGAGAGAGAAGGGAGAAGAGAGCATATTAATTCCTTTATCAGACCGTCAATGGAGTAAAAAAGTCACTGCAGCACTCGATCTCCAACGTCATACCCAGAAACAAAATTTGTACTTAGATGGTATGTCTAGGACTTCTTTGTACTTTCTTTAGTTTATTGTTAAAGCAATCCAAATTTAATGGCAAACAAATACTATTATGGTTCTTTCTTATCATCTTGTCTTCGATAATCTTTTTTTTATACTCGTCGTGTTCTATTTCCATCGATTAAAGTGTTGTGGTGATCCGTGTGGATCGGTAGAGGAGTTTGTAAATAAGTCAGTATACTTTTTTATTCTATTAGTGGAGATTTTTTGAGTTGGACTCCGATTTTCGTGTAGTTTTTCGTCAATTTTTTTATGTAAATATTATTATGTATGCGTGGTACTTTTGATTGTGATTTTGTGGTGATTTGGTTTATGCATTTTTTCTTCAGTTCTCACAAGATCCTAAATGTTCTGGGAAACAGTTTCTATTTCATTCCTAATCGTTGGAACATGTTATGTTATCAAATTTTAATTAGGGGCTGTGTGGATTGAAGTAACTGTGTCAAAAGTGGCATAAAACTACCACTTTCATTGAAAGTATCAGTTGAATTTAGCAGTTTCAGCGTTTGGTTGAACGACACAACTGTGTTGCCATCAAAAAATTGAAAGAAGTGTGTTGAAACTAGTAGTTTTTTTCCTACGGAGGCGATGGCTCAGTTGGCATCCGAATCTCCCTCCCCTTCCTCCTCTCCCGCTATGCCAGTACCGTCTCACCATGATGACCACCTCAACAACCCTGACTACGACCTGTACGCTTGCTCACTCTCGGCCGAAGCCCCTCTCATCGTCCTCGAACTCCTCTACCACTCTGGATCTGGGAGAGGACGATGGTGTTGGAGGGGGAGAAGGGGACGGAGGAGTAGACGACGACGAGGCCAGAGTGTTGGGAACAAAATGCAAAAATGGTTCCCCAAACAGAGAGTACCTACGAAAGAATCGAGCAAAATGCATAAACCAAAAAATACCATACACAAATCGCAGACACAAATTTTTTTACATAAAAAATCCAGATGAAAAAAACTACGGGATGATTGGAGTCCAACCGTAAAAAACCTCCACTAATAGAATAAAGATATTACACCCTCTGCTAGCTTCTCACCGATCCAACATGGATCACCGTTACTCTTTGGAATAGAAAATAGATTACAACCACGAAGAAAAAAGATAATGAGAAATACCCAAATTGATCTCCTTCTCCGAAATGGCCTCCAATCATTCTTTCTCCTCTCTAAAGTTGCAATGGCACTCTTGCCACCTTTTTCCTTATCTCTTATTTTTTTTCTTATCTTATTGTATATTGCATTAGCCTTTATATAAACCCTTGCATAAATTAGGATTTCCATATAAAAATCTATATATGGAAGCCAAAAATATTTATAAAAATCTAATTATATTCAATCATATATTTAATGGAAATCAAATCATAAATTAGCTTACCATAAATTAAAAATCTAATTATGTAAAAATTAATATATGAAAGATCCAATCATAAATATATAATTTCAAAGATAAAAATCTAATATAATATTTATTTACCATAAATATTCTAATACACGACGTTCAATGCACTTTTTAAACTTTTCTGACACACGGATGGGGCTAGTCGCACTTTGGGGTATTCTCACCATAGGTTGGGAACCCCACCCACTATAATAAATCTCCCCCTTCACAACTATGTAGAGGGGGTCATCATCCCGAATACCCGCCTGTAGTACTCACACTTTTTTCTTGGAAGAATCTTTGTGAACATGTCTGCTCCATTGTCATCTGTATGAATCTTCTCAAGCGTCGCTTTCTTCTTTTCCACAATATCCCGTATCTAATGATACCGGGTCTCAATGTGCTTAGACCGACTATGAAATGCCTGGTTCTTCATAAGGTGAATAGCACTCTGACTATCGCAAAACAAATGATACTGCTCTTGCTTTAGCCTATTTTTTTACAATATCTTCTTAATCCTTCTTAATCCACAAAAACTCCTTGTAAGCCTCCGTCACCATATTATACTATATCATTATCTTCGATAAGGTAACACACTTCTGTAACTGCTACTGCCACGATACTGCTCCACCAGCAAACATTATCACATAGCCCAAAGTCGATCGCCTCGTATCTATATTTCCTTCCATATCGACGTCGGTATTGTAATGACCTGCTTTGCATCAATGCGGATAGCCAATTCAAATGGCACAAGTACAATAACTCAATCTCGCTCTGCGAGAAGACTCACTTAAGGCAAATGATTCAGATTTGGCCCTTCCGGAGTTTAAACTTTGACTTTCAAAGATGCGCTCGGAGTATGGCTCGGTTGATGCAAATTATCGCTAAGGTGGGTGGCTACGATAAGGTGGGTGGCTACGATAAACCTGTCTTTGCTTAACTCGCACACTTAAAAATATGGACGATATATGCTAGTCGCTAGACAAATCACCGCTTATATGCTAATAAAGAATATAACATACCTAGCTAAGGGAATAATCCCATCTTATATATTTTTGCATAGAACATGGAAGTAGATCGGTTGAACGGAATAGTATGCTTACTTTACAGTTCTAATAACCTCACCCTCGTAGCGTCACTTTTTTCCTTATATGTTCCTTCAAGTATATTGCTTTATATGTTTTGAAATACTTTTAACATAGATATTACCTCGATAAAGAAGCATGACGCAGATTATGGTTCACTTACCTAAGGCATGAAGGCTATCAAAATAATTATTTTTGAACCAAGTAATAGAAATATGGAAAGGCTTTGGGATAGTTGGGTCGCCAAGGCAACTCCCAAGACAGAAGCTGCAATAAGTAATAAAATATCAGCATAAACTATGCATTGAATAGAACACACCCGATAAATGAGATCTCTGAATGAGTAAATGCATTCGTATTATGTTAAGTAGTTATATTCATTCATGTTCTTAAAATATTGTATATAAATTTTTTTAGTGTTGATCGTCAATGGTCATGGACTGTCTGTGCACAGGTTTATGGTTCTTGCGGACGGTACGTCGGGGCATCGGGGCTGATCCATTCCGTACATGAATGTCTCATAGTCAGCTAGAACATCAGCATGGGGAATATGGGGCCTTGTAGCGGGGCTTGCTACTTGCGCTACAATGACCGTCGTCCGCCCGGACTATAGTCCATGATGCCTCGTCAAGTAATATGAATGTGTTGTTAGAAAGCGTCATTGAAGTCTCATAAAGTATCATCAAGTATTATTAAAAGAATCATGTGACAACCCACACATGGCCTAGTATCGACTTGAGGCAAGTAACGGATGCACGACGCACTCTGTGTGTAGATCGTTAATTGAACCAAGAAATTTGCACCTCTGAATACACGTGAATAATCTGACCATAAGACATATAAGAAGTCTGAATGCCCTGAGTGTAATGAATTTGTATAACCTGAGTCACAAAGTAATATGAGTATCATAAATTTGTATATGTCATTAACCTGAGTTAGAAACACGTTAGTAACACTTGTGTTTGCTTATGCGATTCTTGGTTTCCTTATATATATTCGTGTTTTGTTATCTTGGTTTTATGGATTGGACAGGAAAGGACGAATGGTAAGT
Organism: Iris macrosiphon; assembly: GCA_036927795.1. NCBI lineage: Eukaryota > Viridiplantae > Streptophyta > Magnoliopsida > Asparagales > Iridaceae > Iris > Iris macrosiphon. Next base: position 10,683,010 of record JAYESA010000014.1, read on the forward strand.
TTTGCCATATTTCCTTTATATCATATGACGCACATAGGCTTTATATCATTACCACAAAACTGATTCTAAGGCAAGACTAGAAAGATAACTTAATAGATGGTGCGCAAAACTAATATAACGTGTTTAGATTTATCGAGAAGGTGAGAAGCCTCCCAGCCAGTGCATTCATATACAGATAATCTATCAGATTGCTTATAGGGTACGAAAGAACCTTGTTTGGTGTGGGGTATCCCCTCGTGTGCGCTAAGACGTGGAGTTCGCTCTGGAGCCTTAGAGTGTTACGTTCGGAGCCGAAGCACATATTCAGGACATAATGTTGGAACATCGTTTATGTATGATCCCAAGTTGTAAGATGCTTGGCACGCCCTTATTATTATTAGAGAGAGAGAGAGAGAGAGTTTGAGTGACTTATAATCTCGGCCTAGAGCCGCTTGTAACTTTATTCATTATCAATAAAGGGCTTGTTTATATATCATACTTGTGTTTATTCTATACTTCTGCTATAATAACTTGTGAACTAGTTATCGAATGGTCGTTTACTCGTGTCATTGAAATTTTTGCTGCATTATAGACTATCTATGCGACTCTGTGTCTTAGCTACTTCTCCGCATGTTTGGATCATGGCCTTGCTCGGGTGCCTCTTGGGCTGCCGCAGTATCACGTCCTGATGGGAACGATCTCTTGCGGGAGCGCTGGCACGGTGATTCTTATCTAGCGAGAACGACCAATTTTGCGGGAGCTCGGGGCATGACATATTGGTTTTAGGGCACGGCTTTAGGTCGTTGGACTTCTTATCGATTCTCTCAGTTTCAAAATCTTGTTCGTGGGTTATATTACAAATGCTCTCTCTCTCAAATATTCTAACGGGATGTTCCATACAATGAGTCTAAATATTTTTGAAAGTGCATGTCAAAGATATGATTACTTGGCTCATGGTTGCATGTGCATGAAGACTAGACCTATTCTTTGGTTTAACTTGGCTCATAGTTTATTTTGTTGGTTGGTTTAAGTTATAAGAACCTTGGTTCAACCCTTAACCCTACCATATATAATCCAATATTTTTTGTCTCTCTCTTTACTTCTTTATTTCTTTCTCTCTTTAGTTCTCTCCCATTTCCATAGGCAAGTACACCTTATATGAGAAATGGAGAAACCTCCATATTATTATTCTATTATGTTTGTAATATATTTCTTAGCACTTTTACTTCTTGGAGTTTTCTGTTTTAATGGATGGATTAGTGTAAATATATATATTTCTAACTTAGAATTTTATGGGTTTCATGAGTTTTTTTTGGTTTTGATCTATTAAATATGTGCTTTAGAAAACTAATTTTTGCTACATGTAGAGCTTTCAATTTAGAAAATTTTGGCTTTTGGTTCACCCGATTTGGACTTAAAATGAGGATTTTATACACAAAATAAGATTTTTATTTTTGAAGATTTTGCCAATATTGCTACTGATCATTAAATGAGCTATTGATCATTAAATTAGCTCAGGGCCCTTATAAGGGACTGGTGTATCATATATTCTTTCATGTATATCATTGGTTCAGCCGGTCCTTCTCGATTATGGCACGATCTGAGGATACTTATATATTGCATTACTGGGATAACTCAGAGATCATATATCAAGCCATAATACTTGCTTGGCCATTCAATCTGTTTTAGTTAGAGAAGTGGACTGTTGCAGCATGAAAGTTTAACTCATGTCCTTGTTTGGTTGTTGGGTTGCACTATTATGTTACAACAGGACACAGATCAAAGCTACTTGTTATCATTATATTATTTTACTTAATATTGTATCCCTGCTTGTGTATTATGCCTTCTGTTGAGTGAAATTAGGGACATAGACTGTCATGGTATGATAGTACAACTTATATTCTTGTTTGATTGTTGGGTTGCGCTATTGTGTTACGATAGCCAATGGACTAAAACTACAACGCAGAGTTATTCTAGTTTGATCATAATCAAGGGACGTATCCTATTTTGATGTGATGTGACACTTTCTGTCCTTGTTTGGTGAAGGGGTGTCATGTCATATCATGGATGGGACATATGCTATTGATTGTTGGTTTAAGCATCTCATGCTATAGAACTGGTTTTGTTTCTTTATTTCGTGCTTTATTGTGGTAATTGCTATTTGGGGTCTGACCCTACTGGTTTTGCATGGTCTAGTTTATAGCCAGTACCAAAGGATCAAATGTATCTCTCCCTCAGTAATGGCATGCACCAGAAGAATGGCTGTTGAGGGTTACGAGTGGGTTCCTTCATTCACTGCTCGCCTTTCGTAAACTATAATCTTTTGGACGTTTAGCCAGCTGACATCTGTTAGCCGGATAATCTGGGCACTATACTACCAGAATAAGTCAAATTAGCGATGTATGGAAACGTCTCTAAATGGAATAAAAATGTCGCTAAAAAAAATTAGTGACGTAATTAGTGATGTTTTAATGAAATCGCGTTTAAGCTAGTCGCTGACAGAAAACACGTCACAAAATATCGCTATAGCGATATTTTCTAGTGACGTATTTGCGTCTCTAATATTTTTCATATTAGTGACGTTTAGGGACGCAAATCGCTAATTTAGCGACGTGTTGTATGTCGCTAAACGTCGCTAAATTTTTTCTATTTAGCGACATTTTATTGACCTAGAAAATACTGCCATGTCAGCAATTTAACGACATTCAGCGAGGTATTTAGCAACTTATTTAGCGACATAATTAGCGATAAATTTAGTGACGTATATAAACTTCGCTAAACGTCACTAACTTTTTAGTAAATTTTTTTTATATAAAATGGTTTACAAACCAATCTTCCTACAGTTTATGAATTCATAATTTATATAAATAGGCCCGGAGCAACCGTCTGTTGAATTCTTTGGGTTCGCCGACCCCTTCGGTAGAATACTCAACACCGATAAATTAACATACATTTAATATAAATAATATAGTAAAATTTGAAGAAAATAAAATATTGGGATTACAAATCGAGTCTGGAGTAAATCTTATCGTAAAGAATACAATTAATATCCACACAACTGAGTATAAGAAATAAACTCTGAAAGCCTCAAAAATAAAAAATATTTATAAATGACCAAATATCATAGGTCAAATCATAAACAACCAGTAAACTATCCTAACTATGACTACTGCGAATCTATAGGAGGATGACCACCGACGCGCATCAGGGATAAGAACAAATCATACTGCTCCCGTAAAATTGACACCGATGACGATGGAGAAGGTAGTAATGTCGGTGGAGTCTGTGTCAATGAAGGCACACTAGGAGGACGTATCTGCTCCAATGTGTGGTGGGCGTCGCATAGTCTGCCTGTAGTTGGGACAGGGGCTGCTCCTCCATCCTTCGTAGTAACTCGTCACGGAGAGATACAATCTGAAGGTCAATGGTCTCCTGGACTCAGGACGACGCCTACAAGGACTGTGGAGAATGCGCACTTGCAGTGGAGGCCCTAGAGGACTGCATCGCAATAAGGGCATCACAGGATCTCATACCGTAGTACATATCCCTCGGGAGACCACCAGCGGTGGTCACCCACAGTTCGTCGACCGATGAAGCTGGAGAGGGCTGCGAGAAAGTATCAGCCTCTCCCGCTGTTAGTGCACTGGCAGTCACCACTCAAGCAGCCTAAAATACTTAGCCTAGAATAGCTGGTGGGGGCGCGCAAGAAACAAAAAATTGGAAAAAGTTGGCAAAAAAAGAAATAAAAAAGTCGAATAGACCAGGGAACCCCATATTCAAAAATTTAGTGATGTTCGCTCGAGACGTCGCTAAACGTCACTACATTTTAAATATCTTGCTACATATAATTGTTGGAGTCGTTAAACGTCGCTATTTTTAAAAATATAGTGACGTTTAGCGAGTTATAGGCGACATTTTTTTTATAATACTAAATATTGTCACTAACCATCGTATACAGTCGCTGATAGTGACGTATTATGATATTTCTAAAGAACGTTGCTAATTTTAATAGTATTAGCGACGTGGTTATCCAGAGTTGCTAAATTTGTTGCTGATTTGATTCATTTTGGTAGCGCTAGTTCCCTACATGACTATAATATATTAAGACTGCAGCTGACTCACTGTCATGTATACTTTTGATTGTGTATCTGGCATATCACTCGTATTTGCTAGATCTCTAGAATATTCTGATACGGCGTTGGGGATGCCATACTATTTATTCTAAAATATTATATCTTATTGCTGCTTGTTTCAATGATTGAGATATAGAAGTTCTTGACCCTAGAAGACTTGATTGTAGTATGCACTCCCTTGTCTCTATACAACCTTAACACGTTACGGGTTGCTTCGGTATTCCACAAGGTATGGTTGGATGAGTCATTCCTCCGCTCTCTAGTGTTTTGGATCTGGGACGTGACAAGGTTTTAATTGTAGCCCATGCAAGGTCTATTTTTCATATATGTAGGGTGGCATGATTATACAAAATCTCAATCAAACATATTCCTCCTTAAAATCTTGAATCTGCCTTCTAGAACTCAGCTTGACTTTTGTACCCTTGATTCCTCGATCCTTTTTATTATATTCTTGATTTATCTTGTGTCCTTTTCTTTAGGGCTTCTCCAGAATCAGTAGTTGGAGCACTCATAGTTTCAGAAGGACAAGGATTCGTTGGCCCATAATGAGAGATATCACATATTCCTGGAGGGATCAGGGTAGAGCTCGTAGAGAAGCACGAGGAATGACATGTACTAAAAATTCCAGTAACCCCGGTCGTACCAGTAGTGCCAGTAGCACTTGATACACCAGCATTGCTAGAGATTATTCGAGGAATGATGGCGGCTCAACAATATCAGCAGCTTCAGCAGCAGTAGCAGAATGTCTTAACGCATCAAGGATTACAAACGGCCTTAGAGAGAAGAGTTAGAACAGACTCAAGGGCATCAGTAAGGTTTTACCGACTCAACCCTAGGTACTTTGATGGCACAGAGGATGCTATTACCGTAGATGCTTGGCTGCAGAATATTGAGACAATACTGACAGTAGCAAAGGTTCCAGCTGTAAAATAAGTTGATCAGGTCCGATTGTAACTCCAGTATCTCGTCAGAGATTGGTGGGCAATAAAAGAGGTTAGTTTATGATAACCTATCTCATGGGACAACTTTAGAACTCAATTCAGGGTTAAGTATTTTGGAGTGGTAGCACAGTATGAGCTACAATAGAGGTTTATCAATCTCAAACAGTCTGTTAGGACGATGGATGGCTAAGCAGTAGAGTTCTGCAGTCGTATCAAGTTTGCCCCAATAATGGTGGCAACAGAACTAGAGTAGGTGATGAGATTTTAGTATGGACTTTATTTAGAAATTCAGCAACTGGTAGAGGGCCATAACTACCAGACCTTCGACGAAGTATTGATCGCATCTAGGCGGCATGAGCTGACAATGCAAAGGTTAGCTTCGAGAACAGGAGACCAGAAGATGTCTCATGCACAGAGCGAATGAGGAGGTCCAGCACAACGAATATCAGCAACATCTTCTGGCATTCGCATTCATGAAACAGCACCGAGGAGGCCAGTGGCATCGGCAGAAATCATACCAGCTCGACAATATCAGCCGAGGCAACAACAATAATTAGGAGCCCCAGTAAGATGTACGTATTATGGTAAGGGAGGCTAAACCAAAGATGTGTGTAGGGCAGCATAAGGGTTGTGTCTACGATGTGGTAGTCCAGACCATCGGATTGCCAATTGTCCGTTGATGAAGAGGATTGAAGGGCCAATGCAGCGATTCGCCTTACCAGCACCAGGGAAAGCTCAATAAAGGGGACCAACACTGGTAGTCAAGCCTTTGGCTCACCATCCACTGCTGACACAAATCCAAATGTACGACCATCATAGGAATTGACAGTATGGGAAGAAGTGGCCACAACTGCATATCCAAGGGAGGCAGCAACACGGAGCACAGCGAGGCTAAGGGCAATCTTTTACCCTATCTCTGGATGTAAGCCCCCTGATTTTTCAAATTTTTTTAAAATATATTTCTCACAGTTTTTCTGTAATTTATGGAATTTAAAACTGAGGTATTTTGTGATTAAAAGATTTTTAAACGATGTTAATTAATATTAAAATATTATAAAAATAATATTTTATGGTGTAAAATGGAAAACCGGGCATAGGATAATTTTCTGTGAATTTATTGGACTCCGGAAGCATTTGTAAAGCCCTAAAAACTAATTTATAATTAAACCAAAATAAATTCTGACTGAACCCGGTTTAATTTAAATAAACCAAACCAAACCATGGTGAACCGAACCGGACCAAATATAGCCCTTAACGGGTCGGGTCGGATCCGAATCGAACCCGACCCGGACCCGTTAACCTTAAACGAAACCCATTTTTTCCTTCACGTAGATTTTTTCATAATTTTGGGATGTGCAACGCGCGCACATCGTTCCGTATATTAATTTACCCTTGCATTTAATTAATGCAAATTCCAGCCCTCCCAACATCCCCATGAGAGCCAAAGCCAAGCCCAAGGAGCATTGACCCAGCCCAAATCCTAGGTCAAACCCAAGCCCAAATCCTACATGTATAAATATACAATTATATTCTTTTCCTTTTTCTAAGTGAAACCAAAAATCCCAAAACCTAAAATAGAGTTCAGCCAACTCCTACTCTTCTCCCCTGGCCGCCACTCTCTCCCTCCTCCTCCTCTTCTCCACTCCATCAAAACCCTAGCCGAGTCCACCGACAGGTCTCCTCCTCCTTCACCCTCTGCTCTCCACCGGCCGGTCGAGTCCCTCCGCCGTGGCGACTGGGTCAAGCTCATCTGCGGTGTCGGCTTCGAGGACGCCGCCGACCCACTGCCGACTTGACCGACCCTCCCGCGCAGCCTGAGCAGCAGTCCGCTCTGGCTACAGCCCGTCGACCCCCGCGGCGGCTCCACAGCAGCCGACCGGCGGTGCCTCTTCTTTCGTGCGGCCTGAGCAGCAGCCCGCTGACCGGATTGAGCATCGACCCCGCGGCTGTACTCCGACCAGCCGTGTATCCATCCCGACAGCGCCGACCTTCCCGTCGGCCCCACTGTGTGTTTCCTGACGGCGCAGACCTTCCCGCGGGATTGGATAGCGACTCCACAGCCCGACGCGACTGTAAATTTTTCCCCGACGCCGACTGTGCGACTCCGGCGACTGTGCACGGCCGGCCTCCTCCCTGTCCAGCGCACTTTCACCACCAACCACCACGGCGTATCTCAGCTCCGGCCACCCTCTCCCAGCTCGGCCAAGACCCGCTGCCCTAGCCCAGGACACGGCCAACCCGGACACAGCAGCATCCCCGTGACCCGGACACAGCTTTCTGAACCAGGACACGAAATAGACACTCGGACACGAGTAATTCAGATTTCACGGAGCCCTGTTCAGGTAGCATTTTCTCTCTCCTCGTTGACCTGTTTTCGATTTCGTCAGTTGTGACGCATAGACTGTATAACCCCCTCGATGCCCGTGCAACTCGCTTGGTGCGTCGCGTCCTGTGGTGATCGCAACACCGCGATCCAAAAATAGAAAAACCAACGCCCTGTTTTACCCCGGAACTGAGTGCGCCCCGCCAAACGGGACGACTTGGTCGCATGTGGTCTTTACCGAAATGTGCGCGTTGTTGATACGGACGTATGGGATTTCGCAGAAGTTGATTTGGATGTGCGTGCACACCAAAATCAACGCGTATCCGCCAACAATGCCCCGTATCTGCCTGTTCTGGAATAAGCTGTAACTTTGTGTACACACGTCGGATCGAGGCAAAACTTGTGCCATCGGACTCATAGTAATACGCTGGTCCTGTGACCTAAGTTTGGTTCGATTCTGAGAACGTTGACAAAATCGTATATTGTGGGCCCCACAAGCTCCACTTGACTGGCAATTTTGTGATCGACTCACCGGAATCCAATTCTGGAAGTTCCGTTGGGTTCGTATCATCGTTCCTGACTTGTTGACACTAAGTTTGACGAATTTGGAGACCTTTGACCCTGACACGCTTTTCGATGCAAAGTGGCCCATATGTGGACCCCGCTTTGACCCAAAAATATTATTTTTGCCCCTGTGTCCAAATTGGACCTAAGGACAGGCGTTTCTAGCTATTTGATATTTTTTGAGACTGTTGGTGATGTTTACTACATCTTTTGGAGGAGTACCTACAGGATCCACTGATACAGGGACAGCTGTTGGTATTCAAACCTCAGGCAAGTGTACCTTGCCAAACTTGCAGTATATTGATTTGTAGTATTCTCTTATTTTATTCCTGTGACTATTGTACATGCGTAAACCTAGAACCGTATGACTTACTTAGCGTCCGATTAATAGTCGGGTGCCAACCCTGTACGCAGAGTTGGGTAACGTCATCTAGACATGGACATTCGTGCCCTTTATATTCTTGTACTTGTCTTATCAAGACCCAGGACACTTGATACTATTCATGAGACAGAGTCTTCCTGAGATATTCATGGTGATTCTGTATAGGATACAGGTTTATGACATAGACATTATATTCATAGATGCTATATGACTGGTTGTATTAGCTATGATCCCGTTTGACATGGACATGAGACGTTATGGACATGAGATAGATGGTTACATTGGGTGGAGAGAGACACACAGGCTACAGGCTGTTTTATATATATCTACTACTATTGTGAGGTCGTAGACTCTCGAGCAGAGCTAGACACATTACTTGTTATTACCGCTACCGGCTCCCCGACACAGAGCTTGTAGTGGCTCAGCCTGAGTACTCGTGATGCTCTCAACTTGCATTTTATATAGATGGTTACATACTTACCCTATTTATTTCATTATCTGATGTACTGTATTTATTTTGGCTTGTATTATCTTGTACCTTGCTATGTCCCCTGAGGACCTGGATCCGGATTATGTCCCCAGGATTTGCAGACGAGGTCTATCCCGAGGTATACGGGACCGCAGCAGGAGAAGATACAGGAGCTATACCGACACCCGAGGACGAGGTGTTAGCTGAGAACTTTTCCTGAGCATCTATATTTCATGCTCAGTATTTATTTTATTTCATTCATTTATATTTGGGTCTGTTGAACCATTGTATTAGATTTTTATCGGGTTGTTCCCCGAAGCACTTTGTTGAGACTGTGGATGATTTATATTTCTTATATCTGTGGACCATATTTTATCTTGGGTGGATGAGATTAGTTGTGCCATGTTGTCGTAGACTTATTTTACAGCTTAAGTACGCCCTGATGGATCCATTAAATTGGGTTGTCCATCGGTGTGTGCTGTTGGCCATTGCCACATGTCTAGTCCCTCGGTATTTTGGGACTGGGGCGTGATATGGTTTTTGTGGTGGCCCATGCAGGTCTACGACTAAATCGTTCGGTTTCAACTTAGGGACCGAGCAAGCCTGCACCTAGAATTTGAGTATAGGATCTCATCCACACGGACTATAACTCATCCTCCTTCCAATCCATTCCGTTAAATAAGTGCATCCTGCTTGATTCATGTGCCTTCTCATTAGTTCCTTGAGTGTAGCCTTCTCCTAGAATATAGAAGTCCCTGTTGATATAATGATAAGTAGGGTAACCTTCCTATTAAGAGTACAGCTAGGATATTGACACACCCCTAAGTAGAAAGCTTAATGAACCCTAGCGTCCCTCACCTATAGAATAACTTACCATTATTTGTTGTTATAGTCATGAATGACCTAAGAGTAGTATAGACACTACTAGAGTTAGTTAGAAGTTTTACCATAATGTTTGACCCTAGTATTGAGAAACCAATAGGAAACCAAAAATTAATATTAGGACTGAACCTAACCTTCACAGTTAGATAAGTATTGGAGAACTACAAATTTAGGTCCTTGTCTTGAGATAAGCAGACAATACCTTAGAAAGCCAAGAGCAATGTATAGAATATTTTCCTAATCATACCTCAAACATAGCAACTAGCATACCACTTTTCCTTAGAAAATTATGATGCTATCTAGAGCCCCTATTCTAATTTCATATATTGCTCCTCTGCGACCATAGCGCTCGTTAGAGTGCGACGACTGATTACATTTCTTCTCTTCATCTTTCAACTCGTGCCAACTGACCCTTCTGATTATAGACCAAGAGATCTTATTCTATGCTAGGATATATATATAGCTTACTAGGATTTTGGTTGTTGCTCTTGATTTTTTTTTGAATTCTTGTGTTTGGTAGTTAGAGTTTGATAAGTTTGAGTTAATCTTGTAGATTGTGACCCAATGATTATCCCTTAGTGTTAAATCACGTAATTTGTACCCCCACCTCGATACGAGTTATATTTCCCTTTCCCTTGAGACTAGTAACCTTTCCATTCTTGCTATTGACACATGTTCTATGAGCACTATGATTAAGACTTAAGGTGACCCTTACCTATATAATGCAATAGGAGACCCTAATAAGTACCAAGATCTTTTCTCATATACTCTAATAAGAGTTTCTGTTTTATTTGCATGTGCAAGGTTATTTTGTAGGATCCTCTTAAGATTGTCACAGTACTAGTTTAATTCTTATAAGTTGGGTGGTGTAATTGGATGACATTAATTGTAGGCTAGCAAAGGATAACGATGTTTATTCAGACAGTAGAATTTGAAGGTCCATGCCCTAATTGGTCGATTAGAGACTTAGACAAGGAGGTTGTATGACAACTGTAGAGATTATATAGTCTTAACTTCTTGTGGACTCAAAATATGCTGTGACTTCTTTCATCATAATCTAGCATATTTATATTTCACAACTACCTTGACTTATGCTGCTATTTTATAGCCTAGTTTTGTAAGCTTATTCTTTATCGAGCTTGTTCATGACATATGTATTATTGGGGAGGCCCACAATAATATATTTCAGAATCAGTGTATTAAGGTCTAGCTAACCTTAGTGTGCTTGATTCGCCCTTCGTAACGCTACTTTACGTGGATTGAGATATGTAGTGATTAGTAGACGAATATACTAGCCCTAGACATGTCTGACATATCGTATCGTTTGCATAACCGTACTAATACGAGCATGCGAACAAAGGATTACCAAAATAGGATTTTAATCCACGACTGCTTTGAAAATTCCTATTTGAATTCTTAAAACGCCTTGATTCCGATACTTCTAATCTATTACCTCGCCCTTGAACTCTTTATTATTGATCTCCGTCTTCCCGTATTTCGGAAAGATGAAACCTCGTGCTTGGTATAAAGTTTGATACACAGAGAGTAATAGATATACCCCATAGGCCGATCACATAATTGAGGATTATTCTTTCGTAATTAAGGACATATCATATATGATAGGATCGGCGTTGAAGTTTCAAGGATGGAATGACATGAGTAAATAAATTAAGGAATATTTTCTTAAAGTATATAGCCTTATGTGATAGATGGGTAAATTCCAAGTTGGGTAGCAGTGCATTGTCAACTCGACAGTAATTTCTTTAGATTATGATCGAGTAAGATTAGATTGGGAGAGGTTCAAGCCATTTTAATTTTGAGAATTTTATAAGAATGACTAAGATGATGAGGATTGATAAATTATACCTTATTTTGAGGACGATATTGTCTTAAGTTGGCTGGATTGTGAAACCCCCTCACCTAAGAATTTGACCTACTTGGTTTAGATAGTGAGACTGAGGCTAACTCGAATCCACTTAGAAATAGAACACGATATTTTTATTTAGTTTTACAATATATTATCACTTGACGCACCTTACCATTGTTTCGATAATTGGAGCACTTTCCTAGTCACTGCCTTCCTACAAATTCCACATCCTTGTCCTAGACATGTCCATCTTCCATTTCCATCTTTGTGTAATTTTCTAATTGTTGGGCGCTTTTATGCAAAGAGCATTTGGTGTCCACATTATTGACATGACACATGAAGAAACCTATTTTTCGCTCATATGGATTTTCCCATAATTTTTGGAATGTGCAACGTGCAACATCGCCCACTCTGTTAAACCTAGCCTTACATTTTAACCAATGCAAATCTTATACCATTATTGTCTTCTACCGTGGCTTACTTTTAATTTTCAGGACGAAATTTTTATAAGTTGGGTAGATTGTAAGCCCCCTGATTTTTCAAAATTTTTTAAAATATATTTCTCAAAGTTTTTCTGTAATTTATGGAATTTAAAATCGAGGTATTTTGTGATTAAAGATTTTTAAATAATATTAATTAATATTAAAATATTATAAAAATAATATTTTATGGTGTAAAATGGAAAACCGGGCATAGGGTAATTTTCTGTGAATTTATTGGACTCCGAAAGCATTTGTAAAGCCCTAAAAACTAATTTATAATTAAACCAAAATAAACCCTGACTGAACCCGGTTTAATTTAAATAAACCAAACCAAACCGTGGTGAACCGAACCGGACCAAACCCAGCCCTTAACGAGTCGGGTCAGATCCGAATCGAACCCGACCCGGACCCGTTAACCCTAAACGAAACCCACTTTTCCCTTCACGTAGATTTTTCCGTAATTTTGGGATGTGCAACGCGCGCACATCGTCCCGTATATTAATTTACCCTTGCATTTAATTAATGAAAATTTCAGCCCTCCCAACATCCCCATGAGAGCCGAAGCCAAGTCCAAGGAGAATTGACCCAGCCCAAATCCTAGGTCAAATCCAAGCCTAAATCCTACATGTATAAATATACAAATATATTCTTTTCCTTTTTCTAAGTGAAACCAAAAATCCCAAAACCTAAAATAGAGTTCAGCCGACTCCTACTCTTCTCCCATGGCCGCCACTCTCTCCCTCCTCCTCATCCTCCTCTTCTCCACTCTATCAAAGCCCTAGCCGAGTCTACCGACAGGTCTCCTCCTCCTTCACCCTCTGCTCTCCACCGGCCGGTCGAGTCCCTCCGCCGTGGCGACTGGGTCAAGCTCATCTGCGGTGCCGGCTTCGAGGACACCGCCGACCCACTGCTGACTTGACCGACCCTCCCGTGCAGCCTGAGCAGCAGTCCACTCCGGCTACAGCCCGTCGACCCCCGCGGCGGCTCCACAGCAGCCGACCGGAGGTGCCTCTTCTTCCGCGCGGCCTGAGCAGCATCCCGCTGACCAGACTGAGCATCGACCCCGCGGCTGTCCTCCGACCAGCCGTGTATCCATTTCGACAGCGTCGACCTTCCCGTCGGACCCGCTGTGTGTTTCCTGACGGCGTAGACCTTCCCGCGGGATTGGACAGCGACTCCACAGCCCGACGCGACTGTGAATTTTTCCCCGACGCCGACTGTGCGACTCCGACGACTGTGCACGGCCGGCCTTCTCCCTATCCAGCTCACTTTCACCACCAACCACCACGGCGTATCTCAGCTCCGGCCGCCCTCTCCCAGCTCGGCCATGACCTGCTGCCCTAGCCCCAGACACGGCCAACCCGGACACAGCAGCATCCCCGTGACCCGGACACAGCTCTCTGAACCAGGACACAAAACAGACACTCGGACACGAGTAATTCAGATTTCACGGAGCCCTGTTCAGGTAGCATTTTCTCTCTCCTCGTTGAGCTATTTTTGATTCCGTCAGTTGTGACGCGTAGAATGTATAACCCCCTCGATGCCTGTGCAACTCGCTCGGTGCGTCCTGTGGTGATCGCACACCACGATCCAAAAACAGGAAAACCAACGCCCTATTTTACCCCAGAACTGAGTGCGCCCCGCCAAATGGGACGACTTGGTCGCACGCGGTCTTTATCGAAATGTGTGCGTCGTTGATACAGACGTGTGGGATTTCACAGAAGTTGATTTGGATGTGCGTGCACACCGAAATCAACGCGTATCCGCCGACAACGTCCCATATCTGCCTGTTCTGGAACATGCTGTAACTTTGTGTACACACGTCGGATCGAGACAAAACTTGTGCCATCGGAATCGTAGTAATACGCTGGTCCTGTGAACCAAGTTTGGTTCGATTCTGAGAACGTTGACAAAATCGCGTATCGTGGGCCCCACAGGCTCCACTTGACGGGCAATTTTATGATCGGCTCACCAGAATCTAATTCTGGAAGTTTTGTTGGGTTCGTATCATCGTTCCTGACTTGTTGACACTAAGTTTGACGAATTTGGAGACCTTTGACCCTGACACGCTTTTTGGTGCAAAGTGGCCCACATGTGGACCCCGCTTTGACTCGAAAATGTCATTTTTGCCCCTGTGTCCAAATTGGACCTAAGGACAGGCATTTATAGCTATTTGATATTTTTTGAGACTGTTGGTGATGTTTATTACAGCTTTTGGAGGAGTACCTACAGGATCCACTAATACAGGGACAGCTGTTGGTATTCAAACCCCAGGCAAGTGTACCTTGCCAAACTTGCAGTATATTGATTCTATAAACCCCCTGATTTTCAAGAATTTTAAATTTGGATTTTTGTCAATTTTCCGGAATTTTCTGGGAATTTTCTGAAATTAAATTCAAGTGTTTTATTTATTAAATAATTTTTAATAGATAATAAATAATATTAAAATATTATGAAAATAATATTTTATGGTGTAAAATGAAAACCTAGACATAGGATAATTTTCCGGGAATTTATTGGACCCCGGAAGCCTTTAAAAAGTCCTAAAAACTATTTTAAATTAATTAATTAATTAAAACCAATTAAATTGGGTTATTTTTAAATAAAACCAATAATTGGACCGAACCGGACCGGCCGGTCTGACTAAACCGGCCCAACCCCCTTAGCGGGTCGGATCCGGGTCAGACCCGACCCGCTTGGACCCGCTAGACCAATCCCTTCCCTTCCCCCGACCGTTCGAATCCCCGCCGACTCCGGCCGTTACACCGCCGGCGGCCCTTCTCCTCCCTGCGCCGCCTCCGCTCCCGCAACGTCCGACCGCTCCCTTCCCCTTCCGGCCAACCGCCGGCCATCCGCCTCCCTCCATCTCTCCTATATAAGCCGCCCCAGCCGAACCCTAACCCTCTCCTCCGCCGGTCACCTCCGCCCAGCTCCTCCTTTCCTCGGCCACCTCCGGCTCTAGAACCTCCCCTCCAGCGCCTCCCTCCTCCCTCCTCCGTCACCCGACCACCACAGAGCAGCCGCCACCCGCAGCCGACTCTGCCCCGAGTCTCCTCTCCGCCTCAGTTCCGGCCGCCGTACCGCACAGCGCCGGCCTCCTCTGCTCCCTGGCCGTCTCCGGCCAGCATCGCCCGACCCCAGCCTCCCTCTGGCCGGCCTCCTTCGCCAAGCTCCGGCAGTTTTCCCCGAACCCTAACTCTAACTTGGCGGACACAGGACACAGTGTATCGTGTCGGACACGAGTCGGACACAAAGGATACGCTATTTTCGAGCCCTGTTCAGGTACGCATATCTCTCTGCTCGTAGCTCTGTTTTTGATTTCGTCAGTTGTATCGTGTAGCCTGCATGACCCCCTCAGTGCCCGTGCAACCTGCTCGGTGCATCGCGTCCTGTGGTGATCGTGAACCGCAATCCAAAAACAGAAAAACCAACGTCCTGTTTCACCCCGGAACTGAGTGCGCCCCGCCAAACGGGACGACTTGGTCGCGTGCGGTCTTCACAGATACGTGTGCGTTGTTGATACGGACGTGCGGGATTTCGCAGAAGCTGATTCGGATGTGCGTGCACACCGAAATCAGTGCGTATCCGCGGACACCGCCCCGTATCCGACCTTTCTGTTTCTCTCTGTAACTTAGTGTACACACGTCGGATCGAGACAAAACTTGCGTCATCGGACTCATAGCAATACGCTGGTCCTGTGAGCCAAGTTTGGTTCGATTCTGAGAACTTTGACAAAATCGTGTGTCGTGGGCCCCACAGGCTCCACTCGACGGGCGATTTTGAGAACGGCTCATCGAAATCTAATTCTGGAAGTTCCATTGGGTTCGTATCATCGTTCCTAACCTGTTGACACTAAGTTGGATTATTTTGGAGACCTTTGACCCTGATCCATTTTTGGTGCAAAGCGGCCCACAATTGGACCCCGCCTTGACCCAAAAATGTCATTTTTGCCCTTGTCTCCAAATTGGACTCAAGGACAGGCGTTTCTAGCTGATTAATATTTTCTGGATCTAATGATGATGTTTATTTCAGCAATCGAAGTACTGCCTGCAATTCCCGCTGAAGCCAGAGCCACACTTGGAGCCGAAAACCCAGGCAAGTGTACCTTGCCATAAATTGCAGCTTATTGATTCATTTTGTTCTCTTGCTTTATTTTCTGTGACTGTTGTAAATGCTCAACCCTAGGGCCGTGTGACTTGCTTAGCGTCCGATTATAGTCGGGTGCCACACCGTACGCGGGGTTGTGCAATGTCAATTAGAGATGGATATCGTGACATTTTCATCCTAGTACTTGCCATTTCAAGTACGTTATACCCAGGACACCTGACACAGATCATGAAACAGAATCTTCCTAAAATATTCAAGGTGATTCTGTATAGGTTGCAGGATTGTCCTAGACATTATATTACATTCCTAGACATTAGATTCATAGACATAGTATGACTCACTGCATTAGATATAATCTCACGTGACATGGACATGAGACGTGTGGTTACATTGGGTGGGGAGAGACACACAGGCTACAGGCTGATTATATATATATATAAAATCCATAGTAAATTCATAGTAAAACACATAGTACAACTGCTACCGGCTCCCAGACACAGAGCTTGTAGTGGTATCAGCCTAAGTTCTAGTGATGCTCTCAACTTATATTTCACATAGATGGTTATATAGTTGACCCTATTATTTCATTATTTACTTTACTACATTTATTTGGCTTGAGCTTTCTTGTACCTTGCTATGTCCCCTGAGGACCTAGATCCGGATTATGTCCCCAGGATTTGCAGACGAGGTTTATCCAGAGGTATACGGAACAGGTGCACTTCACGGAACAGTACCAGTACCTGAGGACGAGGTGACCGCTGAGGACTTCTCCTGAATAACTGCTTCTTCCATGCTCAGTCTTGAGGGCAAATAAACTCTTTTATTCCGTTTAAATAAATAATTGTAACAGACTTTATATCGGGTTATTCCCCGAATTACTTTGCTGTGACTGGATGTTTTGATTTAATTTCCTTATTGTTGTTGATCTTATTATCTTTTGTGTGGATGAGATTAGCTCTGACTTGTTGTAGTAAACTCTGACTAATATAATACAGCTTAAGTATGCCCCGATGGATATATATTAAATTGGGTTGTCCATCGGTGCGTGCTGCTGGCCATTGTCACGTGTCTAGTCCCTTGGTATTGTGGGACTGGGGCGTGACAGATTCATAGTATTCTCTTATTTTATTCCTGTGACTGTTGTACATGCTTAAACCTAGGACCGTATGACTTATTTAGCGTTCGATTAATAGTCGGGTGCCAACCCTGTACGCAGAGTTGGGTAACGTCATCTAGACATGGACATTCGTGCCCTTTATATTCTCGTACTTGTCTTATCAAGTATACTATGACCCAGGACACTTGACACTATTCATGAGACAGAGTCTTCCTAAGATATTTATGGTGATTCTGTATAGGATACAGGTTTATGACATAGACATTATATTCATAGATGCTATATGACTGGTTGCATTAGCTATGATCCCGCTTGACATTGACATGAGACGTTATGGACATGAGATGCGTGGTTATATTGGGTGGGGAGAGACACACAGGCTACAAGCTATTTTATATATATCTACTACTATTGTGAGGTCGTAGACTCTCGAGCAGAGCTAGACACATTACTTGTTATTACCGCTACCGGCTCCCCGACACAGAGCTTGTAGTGGCTAAGCCTGAGTACTCGTGATGCTTTCAACTTGAATTTCACATAGATGGTTACATACTTACCCTATTTATTTCATTATCTGCTGCACTGTATTTATTTTGGCTTGTATTATCTTGTACCTTGCTATGTCCCCTAAGGACTTAGATCCAGATTATGTTCCCAGGATTTGCAGACGAGGTCTATCCCGAGGTATACGGGACCGCAGCAGGAGAAGATACAGGAGCTATACCGACACCCGAGGACGAGGTGTTAGCTGAGAACTTTTCCTGAGCATCTATGTTTCATGCTCAGTATTTATTTTATTTCATTCATTTATATTTGGGTCTGTTGAACCATTGTATTAGATTTTTATCGGGTTGTTCCCTGAAGCACTTTGTTGAGACTGTGGATGATTTATATTTCTTATATCTGTGGATCATATTTTATCTTGGGTGGATGAGATTAGTTGTGCCATGTTATCGTAGACTTATTTTACAGCTTAAGTACGCCCTGATGGATCCATTAAATTGGGTTGTCCATCGGTGCGTGCTGCTGGCCATTGCCACATGTCTAGTCCCTCGGTATTTTGGGACTGGGGCGTGACACTGGAGGAGGCTTTGGCATCAGGTGAAGTAGTGTCAGGTAATATTCTTATTATATCTTTTCCTATCATAGCATTATTTAATTCAGGAGCATCACATTCATTTATATGTGCTCGATTTGCCACATATATTGGATTGGAGTTCAAGACATTGCCAGAAAGGCTGAATATAATCACTGGTAATAGTCTCGTAGGAGTTGATAGAGTATGTTTAGCATGTCCAATCGTAGTGTGAGAATATTTATTGCCTGCAAGGTTGATCGAGTTCCCTATATATAATTTGAATATTATTCTAGGCATAGACTGATTGAGAGACAGTCATGCGGCGATAGATTGTCGTAGGGGTAGAGTATTGTTTAACATCCCGGGAAAGAAAAAGTTTATCTTCAACAGAACGGTGAGGGACCAGTATGAAGATGGCATAGTAGCAGTAGCAAAAATTGGATATCAGCTTCCTAAAATAATTAAAGAATTTTTTGATGTATTTTTGAAAGATCTTCCAGGATTACCCCTTAAAGAAAAGTGGAGTTCTGCATATAATTGAGTCCAGAAGAAAAACTAATTTCCAACAAAGTCTATCAGATATCACCGATGGAACTCAACCAGCTATATATACATGTGGAAGAAATGAAGGCGAAGAAGTTTATACGGGCTAGTGGATCACTATGGGGAGCACCAGCACTTATAGTAAAAAAGAAAGGTAGGACGACATAGTTGTGTATCGACTACAAGCAGCTGAATGCAGTAACAGTGAAGAACAAGTATCCATTGCCTATGATTGATGACTTGTTTGACCAATTGAGTGAAGCCAAAGTATTTTATAAGATAGACCTTCGATTAAGATATTATTAAGTAAGGGTCCTGGAGCAAGATATACTGAAGACAGCATTTTGATCTCGATATGGGCATTATAAATTTTTAGTTATGCCATTCGGATTGACCAATATGCCAACAATATTCATAGATTTGATGAATCGTATCTTTATGTCATACCTAGATCAATTTATAGTAGTATTCATATATAAAAATCTTGTCTACTCTAACAATGAATAAGACCATGAAGAACATCTTTGAAGAGTGTTGCAAGTTTTAAGGAAGCATCAGTTGTATTCCAAGCTCAGTAAGTATAAATTCGGGTTAGGTCATGTGTCATTCTTGGAGCATATCATCTCAGGAGAAGGAGTATCGGTGGACCCCAAGAAGGTCGAAGCAGTAGAGAATTGGCCAGTCCCAAAGACAGTAGTAGAGGTGTGAAGTTTCTTGGGGTTAGCAGGATATTACCGAAGCTTCGTCGCAGACTTTACATGGATTTTAACTCCAATGATTCATCTAACCTGCAAGAAGGTAAAGTTTGTTTGGACGACAGAGTGCCAAGTAGCATTCTAGAAGTTAAAAGAGAAACTGATATTAGCACCGATCCTTACACTTTTAGTAGGATCAGGAGGGTTCACAGTTTAATGCGACGTATTGAAGAAAGGACTCGGGTGTGTGTTGATGTAACACGAGAAAGTGATAGCTTACGCATCTCGACAACTTCGAGATCATGAGAAAATTTATCCAACACATGATTTGGAGTTAGAAGTAGTAGTATTTGATCTCAAGCTATGGAGACGCTACTTATTTGGCGACCGGATGGAGATATTCACAGATCATAAGAGTTTAAAGTACATATTCACCCAGAATGACCTGAACATGAGGCAAAGGAGGTGGCTAAAATTATTTGGTGATTATGATGTAGTACTTCAGAATCATCCAGGCAGGTCAAATATGGTTACAGATGCTCTAAGTATGAGAAGCAACTTATTTGTCTTGACAACTCAGAATCACATATTAGTAGATCTTTGAGATATGGTCATCGAGGTAGTATTACCTCAAGAAGCGGGAATAATAGCCAGTCTTCAAATTCGGTTAACCTTGGTGGAGAGGATCAAGGTGGCTCAAGCAAAAGATTCTCAGATTCAGAAGCTTAGGACAGAATGTGAGTCAGGCCTCAAGAAGGAATTAAGGATTCACGAAGATAGAATACTTAGATTTGGAAACCATCTTTGTGTGCCAAGTGGAGATATCAGACATAAATTAATTACCGAGATACACAGTTCTCAATATTCTATTCATCCAAGAGGCACGAAGATGTACTATGATACTAAGCAATATTTCTGGTGGAACAGAATAAAAAGAGAGATAGCTCGGTTCATTTTACGATGTCCCATATGTCAGAAGGTGAAGGCAGAGCAGTAGAAACCAAAAGGATTATTGCAACCCCTGCCTATTCCAGAGTAAAAGTGAAAACACATTATGATGAACTTTGTGACCAGTTTATCTAGATCCCTACTAGACGTGATGTAATTTGGATAATAGTAGATTGATTCACAAATGTGGTATATTTTTCTTCTTTTCGAGTAGGACAGTCCACAGAGCTGTTAGCCGAGATGTATATGCGGCATATAGTGAGGCAGCATGGAGTTCCAATAAGTATAGTTTCAGACCGTGATATTCGCTTTATGTCGTATTTTTAGAGAAGCTTATATGAGCGCTTGGGTACTAAGTTGAGATTCAGTACCGTGTACCATCCTCAGACAGATGGCCAGTCAGAGAGGACAATACAAATATTGGAAGATATGCTGTGGGATTATACTTTAGACCTTGGTGGGTCTTAGGAAGATCATATTCACTTAGTAAAATTCTCGTACAACAACATTTATCATGCCAGCATACAAATGGCTTAATTGTAGGGATTATACGGAAGGAAGTACAGGTCACCTTTAGCATGGGATGACATTGGTGAACGAAAGATGTTGGGGCCTGAGATGATCACACATACCATTGAAGTAGTTAGACAGATTAGAGAGCGTCTTCGAGTTGCACAAGATTGTCATCCTCATTGGGAAGATCAGCATCGTAGGCCGTTAGAGTTTTCTGTTGGCGATCACGTATTTTTGCGAATTTTGCCTATCCGTGGAGTCATTAGGTTCGGGGTTCGCGGGAATCTTAGTCCACCATACGTTCTACTATTCAATATTCTCGAGAGGGTAGGGGATGTTACTTATCATTTTGCCCTTTCGTCTTTGTTACGTGAGGTGCACGATATCTTTCATGTGTCACAGTTGCATAGGTATATTCCGGATCCAAGTTATGTCTTTGATTACTCTGAGTTAGTCATTTATACCGACTTGACTTACTAGGAATGGGCTACGTTTATCTTGGATCATAGAGAGAAAGTACTCAAGAACCAGAATATCAGTCTTGTTCGTGTTGCTTGGGGGCATCAATTTTTGGGAGAGTCGACGTGGGAGCGCGAGGACGATATTTGATTTTGGTACCCGTAACTATTCGACTCGTAAAGTATATTTTTTTCATATGCCTTCACATCTTTCATTCCATGATCGGCAAGCACTCATAAGGGATAAAGTTGCTTCGCTTCATTATAGGTGTTATTGTTATACTTGTTTATTTGTATATATAGATTGCTTGTAGATAGTTGTTGCTTGCTTTCATATTTCTCGCTAAACTTGAGTTTGAATTTTGAGAATTTTTTTTTCTAAGATGGGTAGAGATGTCACTCCACGTTCCTAATATACGTATTTGGAGCATAATTATTTTCTTGCTAGTGTAGTTATACGTTGTTGAGAGACTAAACATATTCTTTGGTTCACTTGGCTCTTGGTTTATCTGTTGGTTTAGTTTTATCATGAGTTAAACCCATATTCTAAAACTCAAACCCTTCATATATAACCCAACTTCACTCTCTCTTCTCCCATTTTTTCTCTTCCATTCTCTTTCTTAGATTTTTTTCTCCCCCTCCATAGGCAAGTAAATCTTGCAAAAAATAGAGAAATCCTTTATATGTTGTTCCATTATGTTACTTATATAATTCTTTATGCATTTATAACTTGGTATTTTTGTTTTTGGTGGATGGATTAGTGTAGATCTATGTTTTAAGTTTTAGGATTTTTTTGTATTCTTGAGTGTTCTTGGATTTTGATCTCTTAAAACTTAATATTTTTGAAAAATTATTGTTCTATATTGATGAGCCATTGATTTTAAGTAGTTTAGGACTTTACTTTGCTGGATTTGGACTTCGTTTGAGGTTTCTGTGGAAGAAACAAGGTTTGAGTTTTAGAGCTTTTCCGTGGCCAAACTTGCTGAATTGGGACGAATGAGCTCCATAACCCCAGCAGATTGCATGCTGCCTGGACTTCTCACCCAAGAGATTTCATGTAGCCATCTTGTTGGATGCATAGAATATATTTTTGCACATGCGTCCTTTGGCCAAATGCTTGAAACTTGAACAAATAAAATTTTCTCTAAGTCCCAAAAGATTTCATACGGCCAAGTATGCATGCGGCCCAGAGGAGCATGCGGCCTAGTCGACTATGCGGCCAGGAGTTATGCATCCATCTTTTTCTGGATGCATAACTACTGACTGACTCGGAACAAATTTTTCTACTTTTGTCTTTTCTTCTGTCACTTTTATCACAAGTCACATCAATCACTTTTCTGACATGACTTGACTTGCATTTATTGTTTGTCATATCACACGTTTTCTGAAGAGTGGACTTGACTCTACTTATGCGGCCTTGACCTCATGCGGCCTTGAACTCATGCGTTATGTTGGTTCATACGACTCGTTTGGTCATGCGGCCAACTGACTCATGCGTCAACTGTTACTATGCGTCCACTTTGACACATGTTTGGTTTAATATTTTTTTTGATTAAATGATTATAATGCTATGTGTTAACTTAGAAATAAATTATTTGACCCAGGTGTGACCACGTGCTAAATGATTAAGCACATGGCATATCTTGTAGATATGGCCCTACATGTACTTACTTACTGATTAGGCTAGTTTCCCTGGATTACCTTATTATATGTTGGACAGAATAAGGGATGTAGTTCAACTCGATAGAGGGTCTACAATCCCGATCCTTGTTTGGTTTAAGGATTTTGGATCTGATCTCAAGAAATTCTCGTACTCTTATTTTATCTATCGATATAATAAAATAATAAATTATTGTGACCATCATTTGCTTGTCCTATCCTGAATAACTTGCTACTTGATAACTTATCCATAACCTTGATACTAGAACTTGATCCTGCCCTGACTATTGTATCCATGCTGATATACCTGATTGCACCAAGAGTGCTACTCGATATGTAGTGAGCCGTCGTGCCACATACACTTGCTATATGATATATGTAATTATTTGTCACGACCCGCACCCGGATATTCGGGCATAGTACGTGGGTACGTCCAGCCTATGCCACCGAATCGACGGTAGAACTCTGTCTGGATTATTTTTAACTATCTAACATCTCAACAATATAATATGGTACCTGTCAAATACCTTAACTCCAAATGGAGGAATAATATGGTATCTCATAATATAACTAAACATAATCATAATACAAACTAAGGAAGAATAAGCACGAATGGAATATAGAATGAAAGAAATAAAGATACAATCCATAATCTGAAATAATATACAAACTATGAATCTCGACATATAGAATCTAATACAAGCCAACACAAAAGAACTAGGCCTCCTCGGGCTCTCCAACTAAGTCCTTCTGGTCTACTAAAGGATCCTCTAAAGATACACCATTGTGAGATTCGTAGAATATAGGATACTGCTCTATAAGCCAATCATCTGAAAAAATATATCCAGTCAGGATTACAGCGAAGTACGTACCTCTAAAACCTGTTCCAATAACATAATCGAGCATATAAAACAGATAATAGAAATAAAATACAGATCACTAAATATATGAATGAATGAACAAAAGGTATACACGTAATGTACGAGAATATAGATCAATAATATGAATATCTACAATATGATAAAATAACTGCAATCTATCTAATATGCATCATAATACAAGTTCATTATGTGATCGGTTTGGGCGAACATGATCAGGTAAGACGATTACAAGTAAGGTATGTAACCAGAATGTATATAATGTAACAATTAGGCTTTGATCACTTAATCAACTTCTACTCCCCCATCCCCAACTAATACCAATGGATCCAATCACGACACACTACGAACACAAATATAACTACTAAACACGAGCAGTAGGTATACACGAATATAATAACCACTGAACACGAGCAGTGGGTGTACACGAATAAGCACACTGAATACGAGAAGTGTGTGAACACAAAATATAAATCAATACCCAATATACACGATAAAATATATGTACACGAGTACCCGCTGAACACAGTAGGGGATAATATCTCCTGACGGGATCCATGTAGTACAAGTCTGTAACATTACTGTATCGGGATCAAGTATACAATTCTAAAACATGCATATATACACTATTATGAATTAAAAACTAACAGAGAAATATACTCGTCTGTGGTCCAGAGCAATAAAGGTCAAACTATGTCCGAACTGGTATCACACAGACCTATATATGGAATATCACATCAATATAAGGTATTGGAATAAAATTAAGTTAAACTAGTTAACTTCTAGGTCATAAAGTAATTTCTAAGTCAAAATAGTCAAACTAGGTCAACTCTATGTCGAATTAGTCAAACTTGATCAAACTAGCTATTTCAAGGTTGTATAAGTATATCTCAAGGATATTAGGTACATACACTATGTATCTAGGCTATACTAGATGTTCTAAGATACTATGAAACTAATAGGATACCGTATCCTAAGATACGTAAGTTTAAAGATATGAACAGAGTAATTTATATATATATACAAGACAATACATATAGTCGCTTAGCTAACTAAAGCAAATTAGATACTTTGGCTTTGAACCAATGCGTATTTTACTATTTACACACCCATCTCGATACTCAAACTCAATACCTTAAGTATCGACCCATTACCTTGACATTACCTTGGTATCCCAAGGTAATTCAAATCCTCATTTAGCTAATATATAGAACACCCCCAATAACAATTATATGCTAACATATACTAAGTACTATAATATATATCAATATAATACCTACTAACTACTAACATATGATACATATCTACATACCAATATATAGTTAATCTAACTAAACTACTAACATATATACCTATTAGTACATAGATACTAACTTACATAATAACTTACATATTGTAGAAGCATGAAAAATACGCTGAGAAATTATACGCGTAAAACCCTCAACATGCAGGAAGTCGCGTAAAACAGAGTTCCAGCACTGGGTGGCATAAGACATGACTTCAGAGCCATTGGCGTACAGCGGAACTTCAACGCTATTCAGCATAAAACACAGCTCCTAAACAACCCGCATAATACAGTATTTTCAGACTGCTTCGGCGTAAAAAGGTTGCTACATCGCCACTTCGGCGTAAAATCTATCTGCTTTTAATGCAGCGGAAGTTATACGAGGAACTCTTCGTATTCCTCGAATGAACCTGTCAGATGATGCAGTAAACCTGACCCCTGACAAAGAGTATTGCACGACTATCAAAGAGGATGACTGTAATGATAATTCGGCACAGAGCCCCAGACTGTCGTCTAGTGACAAAGCCTTGAAATAAGATGTTATTTACGCATTCAAGGAATATGCTGCCTATTTTACACAGTCAGAGATGAGCTTTTACGCTCAGGATGAGACAAAACTGACCACCACGTCAAAAGCTGCTCTTCGTGCAGAACTCGAGGCACGTCTATGTAGTTAATGCACGAGATGGGAGCAGATCTCTGCATTTAATGCACGAGATTTGGTTCTAATTTTAATGACTGGGTGAGTCATAATTAGGACTAATACGTCCACATCACCATCCCTGCACATTACGCCATCAGCTTATTTTTAGCTATAGGAGTACGCCGTATGTTATCTCCTCGAAATACGCTGACCTGGCTACTTTCAACTATAGGAGTACGTCGTATGCTATCTCCTCGAAATATGTCAACTCGGGCTATATTTGCAAAGATGCGTAATAAAGCTACTTGGCCCAGAATACGCTTAAAACCTCAGTCAAGGAAGGATAATTGGCTATCTTTACGCCGGCTACCTATCCGAGTAGCATCAAGCTTTACGCAAAACTTGGCTTCTACGCCAACAAGATGCTATTTTGGCTTCTATGCCAATATGACAGCAAGTGGGCTTCTACACCAACATGACAGCTATTTGGCTTCTATGCCAACCAGACAGCTATTTGGCTTCTACGCCAATAAGATAACTATTTGGCTTTTACGCCAAGGTGACAGTTATTTGGCTTCTATGTCAACCTTCTCTACGCGAGGGGCAGTTACCTACGTGGCTTACATGCCATGATTTTCGATAAGCAGTTATACGCATTATCTCGTAATGGTACACGCGTCACACGCCGATTCAGAAGATCATTCATACGTGGGTGGAAGTTATTATAACCACCGCGTAAAAGGTGCAACTCTCTCCACTGTTCAGTTTCTACGCGGACAGTGACCAAACCCTATAAATAGAGACCTCCGGCCACGGAGGTCAAGGGTCGAAGATTTGAAAAGAAAGGTCAAATTTATGGAGAATTAGGGTCAAGGATCTTTCAAAAAAAGAGAGTATATCCAGAAAGTCCTGCAGTCTTTGAAGCTTCTTTTTTTTTGTTTTCTACAGCACTTCTTCATCATCGTGTAGTCCAAGGGACAAAGTGATCGACCGTAGATCATACTCCTATAGCAATATTTTTCCAGAATCAAACTTTTGTACTTAACATCCTCGTATAGGATTAATAGTACTTCTTTTTCTTGTTTGTAAACCAAAGAAAGGGTTTCGTATAAACCTAGTTTTCTTTCTTTCGTTTATTATCAAATACAAGATGGCGACTCGGCAGACAAGGGCAAGCAGAAAGAAGTTCATTTTGACAAACCTTTAAAGAATATTCAAAACAAAGGTTTGGAGAAACCATATAACTTTGACATCCTGGCCCAATTGGCTAATACTCCAGCCAGACTGTTCATATTTGAGCTACTCAGGCTTTCTAAAGACACTCGTCAATCCCTGAGTGAAGCTTTAATGCAGGCGAACGTTTGCTTGACCCAGCTCAAGTCCCCCGACAAAGAGCCTGTGGCATGTCCTCAGTGCCATAGCGTAATGGAAGTGGTCCCCAATATCACTTTCACTCAAGAAGACATGCTGTTAAAACATAACAAGCATGACAGGCCCCTCTATTACACTGGATACGTCAATTCCATGGAAGTAGACCGAATTCACATAGATCTGGGATCATCGATCAACATCATCCCTCATAGTCTGCTCAGGCCATTGAGGATTCTTACAAGCGAACATCATCCCTCATAATCTGCTTATACCACCACTATAATTGTGGGCTTTAACGCAAAAAAGAGCAAACCGCTGGAGAAGATTCATCTGAGGATCCAGATTGGTGACCTTAGATCAGTGGCTACCTGCTATGTCATTGATTCGGAGGTGTCCTACAATATTCTGCTGGGCAGACCATGGATCCATGAGCACAATATTGTTCCTTCGACTCTACATAAATGCTTTAAATATGTAGATGCCCAAGGAACAGTAAAAATAGAGTTTGCTGACCTCAACCTGTTCAAAGGAGTTGAGTCCTACTATTCCGATGCCATGTTGTACACCCAAGACTACATCAAGGAGGTGTCAGGCAAGATAGAGGAGGAATCCCATCGGGAGCCAGGAGAGCCATCTGCTGAGCAACCTCTATCAATCCAGGTGAAAGGGCGGACTGCCCGTCCGAAAGTCATGGAACCCATGACTATCCACTTGGACAAAACCAAATCAGGAGGAGGAAGTGATCCCCTAGTAATCACTCTGAACCATAAGCCTCCACCGTTGGTCATCAACCTTTGGCGCAGCATGCAGCCGACTGATGTAAATACAATCGGAAACGTGGTTTCTGAAGATAATAAAGATTCTCTTTTCCAGTATTTTGATGCTCAATTTCCAAATCATGAATACTCCCCTCATAACGATATCGAGCCTATAGCACAAAAATTTCTGGAAGCTATAGACTCCTATCATCCATATGTGTGGGAGATAGCGTCAACATCTAATGTTATCACGACATACGGGCCACATAAAGATTCTATCTTTATTATCCTATCTACTCGCAGCAATCAGCATCCAATAGTTTTCGGTCACATGCGGAGCAGACCGATTGTACAAGAAGATTCTCATGAGTCTGATGTTGGAAAAATATAGGTCCACAGATATAGCCCACAAGCTTTGAAGATTATACAAAGCATGGGTTATGACCTGAAGTCAGAACCAGGCCTCAATTAAGGAAAAGGCAGGCGAATGACACTGTATGGTGATCCTTATCATCAATGAACGCACTTCGGGTTAGGGTATGCCACGTCTCTTGTAACTTCTGAGTCAAGTGAGGATGTCTTTTCCTCTTCTCAGGATGGTTCGTCGTCCTCTGACTGATATACTGATCTCGAAGGAGTATTGTCAGCAAATACGGTATTGACAGATTCTTTCAAAGCAGACAAATAGAAATCTGAACCGTTTAAAAATGACTCCTTGGCATAGCAAATAGATACACAATGGGAACTCCGGTTCAAGCAGAAAGAACATCCCACTGAAGATAAAGTTATCCAAGTCGATATTGGGGATGAACTTTTCCCAAAGCCGATATTTATCAGTAACAATCTTTCCAAAAAAGAAAGGAAAGAGATAATCCGGCTGATAAGAGAATATATCGACGTCTTTGCATAGAATTATGAGGATATGCCAGGTCTTGATCCAAAAGTGACTACTCATAAGCTCAACATACTGCCCAATTCAAAACCTGTAGAGGAGCACCAACGCCAATTCCGCCCGAATATGATGGATGCCATTGAAGCTGAAATCAAGAAGTTGATAGCCTGCGGGTTTATTCGGAAAGAACAACATCCTGATTGGGTCGCTAATGTTGTCCCAGTCATGAAGAAAAGTGGGAAATTTTACGTTTGTATCGATTTTTGAGATCTCAATGCGGCTTGCCCCAAGGATGAGTTTCCTCTTCCCATCACAGACGTCATGATCGACAATACCTGTGGCTTTGAGCGTATGTCTTTCATGGATGGATTTTTGGGATACAATCAGATCAAGATGCATCCTGAAGACGAGAACCATACTGCCTTCCGTACGCCACTAGGGGTATATTGCTACACAGTCATGCCCTTTGGATTAAAGAATATCGGGGCTACATATCAGCGAGCTATGAGTAACATATTCCATGAGCATCTACGCAAAACAGTAGAGTGTTACGTAGACGATATCGCTATCAAAAGTCGTAGAAAGGGTACTCACATCCAAGACTTGAAGAAAGTGTTCGAGTTGATGCGCCAACATTAACTCAAAATGAATCCTACGAAGTCCTTTCTCGGTTATCCAGTAGCAAATTCCTGGGATTTGTCATTACTGCTAAAGGCATTCAAGTCGACCCTAATAAAGTAAAGGCTATCCTAGAGATGCGACCACCCCGTAATCTGAGGGAACTCAGGGGATTTCAAGGTCGTCTAGCCTATATCAGGAGATTCATATCCAACCTTTTTGGGAAATGTCAACCTTTTTCCCGTCTGATGAAGAAAGATGTATCCTTTGTATGGGATAAAGCCTGTCAGCAAGCATTTAATGATATCAAATGCTACCTTACCAATCCTCCAGTTCTGGTGCCTCCCGTCATAGGAAGACCATTTTTGCTGTATGTTCGAGCAATGGATCATTCTTTGGGAGCTCTCCTCGCACAGAAGAATGATGAAGGTCATGAACAGGCCATCTACTACCTAAGCAGGATGATGGTCGGAGCTGATCACCAGTACAATCCAGTGGAAAAAGAATGCTTGGCCCTAATATTCGCTATTCAGAAGATGCGACATTACGTCACAGGCCAAACTATTTATATCATCTCCAGGATGAATCCTCTTCAGGTACTGATGAACAAGCCAAGCATCCTAAATTCCTGACTCACGACTTGGGTGATGTTATTAACACCGTATGACATGGTGTACGTCCCTCAGAAGTCCATAAAGGGTCAAGCCTTGGATAATTTCTTAGCTGCTTATCCAATCCCGGAAACCTCCAAATTATACGAGGACATTCTCGACGAAGTTGTAGAATATAATTCTGCAATGGAAGGTGATACATGGCAGCTATTCTTCGATGGCGCCTCCAGGACCGGCCCTAAGGAAAATGTGGTTTCAGGAGTAGGAATTGTCCTGGTAACTCCTAATAGACTCGTTATCTACCGAGCTTATTCTCTTAGCGAGCCCTGCTCTAATAATATGGCAGAGTATAATGCTCTACTAATCGGGCTTCAAGTCGCTAAAGAATTGGAGGTCGAATAACTAAAAGCTTTTGCTGATTCCCAGCTGATCGTCAATCAGGTTAGGAGAGTATATGAAGTCCGCAATCCAGACCTCATTCCTTATCACCAAGCAACGATCGAGATAGCCATGTCTTTTAAAAGATTCTTCCTAGAACATGTGCCTCAATCTCAAAATCTGGAAGCTGATGCTCTGACCAGTATAGCTACAGATCTAGCCATTCCTATAAGGAGGCATAATTCAGTGATCATTTTCAACAGAGATCTATTCTGTATGAAAAATAACTTTCACCTAGAACGCAGTTATGCCGTTAACACGGTTCCTCCTAAGAGATACTGGAGAAGTACCTTTATAGATTTTGTGGCATACGAAATCTTACCAGAGGATCCTAAAGAAGCAGTGTCTATCAAAAGACGATCATTACGCTTCTACTTTGATGCTTCTTCACAAAGTCTATATCGTCGAACATACGATGGACTACTACTATGATGTCTCTCCAATGATGATGCAAAGTGAGTTATTCGTGAAGCTCACGACAGAGTATGTGGAGCATATCAACCCGGTCCTAAGCTACAGGATTGTATTAGGAGGATGGGCTATTACTGGCCTACTATGATTGCAGATGCAGGAAAATATGCCAGACAGTGCAAAGCCTGTCAAGTTCATGCGGATTTTATACATTATCCTTCTGAGTATCTACATCCTACCATTGCATCATGGCCCTTCGAAGCATGGTGTATGGATATTATTGGTCCGATTCACCCGTCATCTTCTAGAGGACATCGGTTCATATTGGCAATCACCGATTATTTCTCTAAATGGGCGGAGGTGATCCCCCTTGCTGAGGTAAAGACATCCAACGTAATCAGCTTTATCAAGCCCTATGTCATTTATCGCTTTGGGATACCCCAAAGGATAATCCATGACAACGGGACCCCATTCATCAGCCAAGCGTTTCACCGATTTTACGATAAGAATCGGATACAAAATATGGCCTCTACGGCATATAATCCGGCTGCTAATGGTTTGGCAGAAGCCTTCAATAAAACCATTATCAAACTTCTAAAGAAGTTCGTCTCTTCGAACAAAAGAGATTGGAATGAAAAACTCAGAGAATGCCTCTGGGCATACCGCACAACGGTACGAGCACCGACGGATTCTACCCCATTCTCATTAGTCTACGGGTGTGAAGCAGTTCTTCCTATTGAAATCCAGATCCCATCACTCAGAATAGCAGTGGCTAATGAGTTGACTCGGGAAAATAATAATCGACTACGGCTTCAAGAGCTAGAAGGATTAGATGAGAAACGCCTTTAAGCTTAACAGCGCATTGCATTCTACCAAGCACGCATTTTCAGAGCTTTTAATCAAAAAGTGAAGGAAAGAGTGTTCAAAGTTGACGAGCTAGTTCTAGCTGTGAAAAGGCCAATGATTATTACTCACAAGAGTAAGGATAAATTTTAGCCCAAATGGGAGGGCCCTTATGTGATCGAGACGACGTTCTCAAATGAAGCTTATAGATTAGCCAAGCCTAACGGAGATCTACTAATGGCTCCTATCAACGGCAAATTCGTGAAGAAGTACTATGCTTAATCTCTCTTATTTAAGCGGAGTATGATAAAGATCTCATTCTGACGATACTACGTACAAAGACTGATTGGATCATATTCTATCATGTTATTATGACCTCTGAATAGATATGTTTAACTAATTTGGAATCCCAAAATCAATCATGTCCATATTACCTCTGATAGTATTTTATATACAAATTTTGTTTGATCATATTCTATCATGTCCATATAACCTCTGAATAGATATGTCCAGGTGAAGCTTACCGAAAGTATATCAAGTTCAAATTACCTCTGATATCACTTTTACCCTAGCCTGTCATTTATATTCAAAAATGATGGGTCCACCAAAGTCAGATAAAGTCTCTTTATTATCTCCAGAAAGAGCAAGTTACAAAAAGAAAGCAAAAGGTACATCATTGGGGAGGAGCAGTCAAATCATGAATTTGCTGCATCAGAGCGATTATCCTCTCATTTTTGGAGTCTAAGATATTGGCGCGAGCCCGCTCCAGTCGTGCCTCATCATCGCTCAAGAGGGATAGTTCAGACCGAGCATGAACAAAATCGGCACGGACGACACCCATATGCACCAAGTTCTGCTGAGCTTTATTCATCCGGCCCTTCAACACATCTTGAGCTGCCAATGAAGCACGAGCCCACTCCTTCGCCTTAGCGAGTTTAGCTTCCAGTTTGTGGACCCTTGCTTCATTTTCCTTATATTCGGCCTCGCACTGGGTTAGCTGATGGATAACCTCCCCCAAGATGGCCTGCTCTGCATCCATCTCTCGCTGCTGTGTTTGGATGGAACACTCCATCTGTTCAGTAAGCCTCACAGTCAAGGAGTCATACTCGGCCTGAATTATATCATCGACGTTGCCTCGAGATAGTTGTAAATATTCGTTAATGGGTTATTCTAAACCATTAACTATTTGCTCCAGAACATCAGCTCGTCCAGCTGTGTTAAAATTTCTGAGCGGTGCTATCACAAGCTGGGAAGACGCCAGCAGATTATCAAAGCTCATGTTCTTCTCCAGCACCATGGAAATCAAATCCTTCAAACTACGGTAGAATAGGCTGGTATAATTTTCAATCAGCATATCGAAGACCGGATGCACGCTAGGAGTGGCTGCGATACCGGGAAATCGCCTTCCAGGAATGAGCACGGAGGATGTTGCCACGGCCGTCGCCTCAACATATGGCACGATAAAAGAAATAACACCAACAATGGCTGAAGTTGCTGGTGTACTCAATGAAGGAGGCACAGTCGTGATGATGGGCTTATCCTCCTCTGATGATATCTGGACGGCTGTTGGCGAGACAACACCCAAAAATATTGCCTCTTTAAAGTCGAACACCACCGTTTCATCGGCAGGAGCTGCAACAAAGTCAAAGGTTGTATCAACTCTACCCTCCCCAGAGATGTCTTCCCCTGAAAAGAAGACAAGAGAAAGTTAATATCAACTTGATGTTAATTTTCCTAAAAGAGACATAAAAGATAATATTTACCCATGGTCGATGGTATATATTTCGTGTCCGTAGCCAGTACAGCTAAATTAGTTCTTAATGATACTAAGCGAGCTGTCATACCTGGGGAAGAGGGTGCACCAACTGACGTTGGAGGATAGTCTTCCCAGTCATCACCAAGATCCACTCGAGGCTCGTCGGGTGGAATCTCACTGAAAATACTTACAGACGAAGTAGGGGTTACTCCCATTATTTGTCTGGATAAAGGTATCCTCAAAATGCTCGGCCTCGTAGGCGATCTCGTAGCACTACTAGAAGCAGTAGTAGCAGCAGCGATCTCGAGCAAAGAATCTTCGGCACTGCCAGCCGAAACTATGGAGGTTCCCTCTCTAAAAGGCGAAGGACCTCTGATCAACAAATCACCCCCAACCGGGGAAGCAACAGGCTCGCTCCTAGAAGCCTCCCTGGTGGAAGTCCTTTTCGGACCTCAGGCGATTCTCTTCTTACGGGAAGAAGGCTCTTTCGGAGTAGAAGCCTTCCTTTTATGGGGGATAACGAGAGGCTCTACAGGCGGATCTATTAAGCCTCTCGGTATTGTCAACAAAAATTTGTCTGCCCCGGTGGTGTCTTCATTTTCATTCGAGAAAATAGACGAAACATCCTCCCTTCCAGTGGACCTATGGAAGGGCATCCTAAAACTTCCACGCATATCAAAATTGTGATGGAAGGTATTAATGGATGCATAAAACTGTGTGTACGGGTGAAGGATACGTAGCTCCATGGAAAGAGAAGTCGTGGGCACGACAAAAGTTATGCCAGTACAGCCCATGATGAAGTACCGCCACCCTCTGGCTCCATCAATAAGTCCACCTCTGGACTTGAAGCTGGTAATGGCATTCCCCATATGCAATTGGTCATAACCAAACTGCCTGGCGAACCGACTGGGCAGATAGGGCTCCAAGAAGCAATGGTCATCACTCCTGTACAGCAAGTGGGAAGGTCTAATACAGACCAACCAATAGAAGGCTTCGGGAGAAAGAATGGTCCTCCTATGACCTTCATCCTTGAGTTTCGTCCTCTGTTGATTGATATGTACAGGAAGGACGATACAGAAGATCTTTCAGCTGTGGGAAAAGTTTAACGCTCGCCGGCAATCTGTGACGGTCGCCATATTCCAAGAATAATTCTTGTAATTCAGCAAGAAATTATTTCCTGAACTGCTGGCAGAACCGGGAGACATCACCCGAGCGTTGTGAAGAATTAACCATCCCATCAAGTATAGGAACGGTAATTCTATCCTGGGAAAGCTTTTAGGCTGCATCTCATCAGCGAGCAACCCATCAGTAAGGGCCCTCAGGCCTGCTTGTATTCTATATACCATAGCAGGTAGCAGGTCCAGTCTTGCTCCAAACACCAAACGTACTGTGGGCCATAAAGTGTTGCGATGGATGCAATCCGCAGACGCGATGCCCGGCACTACCCATCGGCAAAGCCAGACGGAGAGGAAGCTAGCCAATTGAGCTTCCCTTTACAGAGACTTCCGATAATGCCTCATATAGCTGAAGACTTTTATACCTACAGGGTAACCCCCAATCTCCTCTTCAAGAACATAATCCGGAGCCCCTGCATCTTCGATGAGGTCATCGACCGTGTCAGCATTAAGCATACTCAGGAAGTTCAAGGGCCTATCTCGGCTATCTACCACCTTATCCGGCTTAATATTTCTGGCCTGGTGGAAGAAGAGGTAAGTTGCCCACTTGTTGACGTGAGCCAAATCAGACGGCTCTTTGTAGAAAGTGGTGCAAGCAAGGTAGTGGCTCATCAGCTCCTGATACACCACCACTGCCCGAGGGTTTGTATCCCTCAACTTCCTGTTTATAGGGACATACTCTTCATAAGGAGCGTCCCCCATTGGCAGCTTCGAAATCTCTGCCATCTCGTGAAGGACTAAGCCCAACTCCCCAAGCGGAGTGGCAAAAGTCCCAATGACCGAATTATATCGCTCCATTAAGGCTAAGAACAAGTTAGGGTTGACAGGCAACCCAACACATGTGGCACTCACGGCCGCGAATAAGCCAATTCTTTCCAGCTCTACCTGGAAGTACTTCAGGGCCCAGGCAGTCAAACTGGCCCATCGAAGATTTCTCGGGCTAAGCCATCGACTGGTCCGAGGGTTGACTCTGGGGTACATTCCTCTCTGTCCCATGAAGTCATTACAGAAGGTCGATATCTGAACCGGTTGGATCAGCGAAGAGTCCTCACTTGGGATACTACCCGGCAACAATCCCCTAAAGGACATAACAGGGACCGAAGGATGGCTCATATAGGCCCCCCGATCGCCTCCTTTGTTGTATAAAATCTTCCCCGGTCGGCCGTGAAGATCTGGAGTCAGCATCCACATCATCTTCCTAGGATGTGTGGCATGAAAGAAGGCCGAGATAGGGTAATCCCTAGGCATCTTCGGTAGATACATGACCGTGCCCTCAGGAGAGAACACCCAGTCTTCCCTCTTGGGTTTGGTCTGGGATTGCTTGTCAATAACGTCCCCAAATAAGAAACCCGGTTTCTTATACTCTGTTCCGTCTATGTATGTCAGGGGCTCCCCACTGATCATACTCAGCAGCATGCGCTCTCCTTGGGACGATATCTGGGTTCCCATTTCTTCAGGATAGTTGGCTCCAGAAATGGAGAATGTCACATACGACAAATCCTCCAGATAATTCGAGTTTAGCAACCCGGCGATAGAGCCCATCACCTCAGCCAAAAGAAGAATCTGCAAGTTCACTACAAAATGCAAGAAAACAAGTCAGTTTCTATACTAGACGTTATATTCTTGCAGTTTACACCAAAGATTACCAGTCTGTGTTTTTACGGCAAGACTGCAAAAACTTGAGCTTTTACATCGGAATATATTTTCGAGACATAAAATTCAAGGTGGGCAGTATACGCCAAAACTTAACAACCTGAGCTTTTAAGCCAGACTGCCAAAATTTGAGTTTTTATGCCAGAATTTTCATCTAGCGCGTAAAAACTCAAAGTTTGTAGTATACGCCAAATTTCGACAGTCTGAGTTTTTACGCCAGACTACGAAAAGATGGTTTTACGCTGACACATTAAAAATATGGGCATATTGGTTCGCATACACGTACAACATGTGCGAAAAGTCCTCTATTCTCCCTCGGAGTCCTTTTACCTATGACGTTCGGAGCACATCTCGACGATGGGGTACCGCGTTCCGATCGAGGCTCGTTCAGCCTAATGGAAGTTGCTCGTGCTTGAGCATAGGATCGAGAAGAGGAAGAAACCTTCTTTCCCTTAGCAGTAAAAGTTTGTTTAGGGGCCATGGCAATTCTGAGTTTTCAAGAAAGAGACGAAGAAGAAAGGTTATTGAAAAGCTAGGGTTTTGAGAAAGCAGATAAAAGTTTTCTCTCTCAAGACCCTCGGCTATTTATAGAGTTCAGATAACTCTTCGAATCCCTAACCAAATCCAATATTTAATATTCGATTATAATTTAGGACCACGTCAGCCTATCATTTAAAAAAAGAAAGACGGACAATCAGTTGATCCAGATTTTATGCGCAGAACAAATCTATGATTTTACGCTCAAGAGATTTTATGCTCGAGAGGCTACAAATCTACGATTTTACGTACAGAGGCTATAAATCTATGGTTTTACGCTCAGATGCTTTTATGCTCAGGAGCTTTTATGCTCGAGAGGCTACAAACCTACGGTTTTACGCTCAGAGGCTACAAATCTATGATTTTACGCTCGGAAGCTTTTTACGCTCGAAGACTACAAATCTACGATTCTACGCTCAAAAGCTACAGATGGCCAGTTACAAGGATTTACGTAGAAAATGCTCCTTTTTGGCTATAAAATATTCTAAGTACCCAAGATATACAGAGTTTAGCATTGAAGATGACTTTTCTTCTTGGGTCGATTAGAAGTTCATCCAAAGTCCAGTCTTCTACACAAGTCCAAGTATGGCTTATTTGACGGCTATTTCTCGCCCTTTTTCAAGAAATTTTTGGGAAAATACTTTTGAAGATGACGGTCTGAACAAGAATTCTTTGCATTAGATAAGTGAAAGTTCATAATCCTACGCAATTTCTCGTTCAAAATAGTATGACAGTTTGGATCTTCAACTTAGTACTAAAGAAGCTTTATACGCGTCTTCAGTTACGTATAAAAGATGGGGCAAGATCAGATACTCTTTTATCAGATTCAGCATAAAGTTATTCAGACGTGCTGAAGCTGCACATATTCAGACTTCCTCACAGCAAATATGGTAAATCATCATATGCGTAAAAGAAGACAATTCTATTAATCATGATTACATATGATGAAAATCCAGTTACAAAGGGTTTTTCATCTTCATGATTACATATGAGGGAAATCATTTTTCTATAAAGGATTTCTCATTTTTATCAAAGATCACACCAAGAATCTGCTGAGCCAGGTTATCATATTGGTGGAGATCTTTTTCGTCTTCCACAGTAGTTAAATGGTTTACGCGGCCGATTAACAACAAAATAATAAATGATGGAAGGATACACAACTGGGCATGTATCAATTTTGCAAGCCCATCCTCCATACGCCATGGCAGATATGCCCTAGATTTGTATT